>SSNP01000013.1:5119005-5399740 GCA_006937955.1 Pachypanchax playfairii
TTGCAGTTTAGAAATGTTCATTGTAAAATCTAACAGCAGCAGGAAGGAAAGATCTGCGAAACCTCTCCTTCACACAACGACGGTGGATCAGTCTGTCTCTGAAGCTGCTCTCTAGAGCTGACAGAGTCTCCTGTAGGGGGTGGGACTCATGGTCCACCATTGAACTGATTTTGGCCACGACCCTCCTGTCCATCACCTCCTGAACCGAGTCCAGAGGACGGCCCAGGACTGAGCGGGATTTCCTGAGGATCTTGTCCAGCTTCTTCCTCTCCCTCTCCGTGATGCTGCTGCTCCAGCAGACCACACCTTACAGGACCACTGATGCCACCACAGAGTCATGATATGATTCACCCCTATCTAATGTTTGCTGTCTTTTACTTCTTAAAGTGTCTCTGACATGTTATTTAACTACATCATATCACTGAGTATTACATTTGGGCCCCATGGACACTTTAACATATAAACCGGGTTGTGCACATTTTCAGAAAGGGGGAGTGGGAGTGTTGTGCACTTGGGGAGTAACATTCATTTCACCTCCGACCTTGTAGAGACGTTTCAGCTAAAGTTTTGCTAGTTTATTTGACAGAGAGCATAGAAGAAGCCACTTCAAAGTGAGTAGTATCATTGCCTGAACAGGCTTCTACTAAAATAAAAAAGGAGGACTTGGAGTTGAAAAGCTGGACATTGACTCTCTTGAATGCCGCTCCATGACGGGGTTGTGATTTTGCTCATTATTGCCACTATTTTCTATATATTATAGCTTTAAGTTATATCTCCTGAAAAACCTGTTGTTTTGAATCCTTTAGATGTTATCTGCCCTCTAGTGGAGGATTTAAGTACTACAAGTTTCAAGAGCCAATTAGAAATACTAATTATATATTATAACCTTAAAACTGAGTTCTTTATCATTAGATTAAATTTATTATTCTTATGTCAAAATTAATTGTTTCCTGACACGCAAATCATGCTTCAAAAGGTTTGGCACGGATCTAGCATTACTGCAATTACTTTTATGGGCAATCCACGTTACCATGGTGATGCAGTTGGCCAAAAACCACACCCGAAATGCCCCACAGCCCGAACTCACCACATGATATTAAACACATGACACATCAGTCTAACCAGGTTGATCACATGATTAAATTCAATTAATTTTCTTTATAAAGTTCCAGTTAATAACAAAAATCATTTTAAAGCATTTTAAAGAAATCAGATGTGTATTATTATAGTTCTCTCGAGTTTTCAGTTATAATTTAAAAAAAAAACAAAGTCAAAACTTGGTGATATTTGACAGTTTACTGTCAACATACTTTCATCTATGAACACTATTCCAATTTCCAGCTGATGACCAGTTATTGGGCAGTAAAGATTAAGAGATCTTTTATATAACTTCTACTGTGTGACCATGGTAACGCCATTCGCCATCAAAAATACAGTCGTGCCTGTGAGCATGTGACACATCAAAACAACCGGACTGGTCAAGAGAAGTGTACTGTCATGTGCACATAAAATTTTGGGTTATTATGGAATTCATTAAAAACCACGCCCACATTTGTAGCAGTTGTCAGCTGTTAAATGCTGTTTGTGGCAGCAAAATGCACCTTTCTGATTGGCTGAAGGTTTCTCACTCACCCAATTGGCAAGCCCCTTCAAAGTTTCTTTAGGAAATATATATTTTTGACTGTTACTTCATGTTTCAGGTTTTAAAAGGTTAAAAACCAACTTATCTGTATGTTACAGTGAAAATGAATTACATTTTTAAAAACACACCATGATGCTAATAATTATTCTTGAATGTAAAACCTTAACTAAACCTCCTCTCACTAAAATAGTTTACAGTTCCACCATCTAGCCTATATGATGAAATTCTGCAAAGTAAACAAAATAATAAATAATAAATTAAGTGGATTGAGATGTTGTTGAGAATTTAAAAAGGACTGAATAAACAATCTGAGCTGAACTGATCTTCTCTTTTCTCTCGAGTTGAGTCCATTTCCTTTTTCTAAATAAAAATCATCCACAGCCAGTTTCAGTACCTCTTCTTCCCGCTGATACTCTGCTATCAAGTTGAAGGGGATTGTGTAGAGTGTGCTGGACATGACGCCGAACACACTGCAGAGGATGAGAGTGGCGATGACATCTGGAAAGAGGCCAATCAGACTGGTTCCCAAGCCGAACACAAAGTAACCCATAAAGTATAATCCCTTCAAGCCGATGTATGGAAGAAGGATACGCTGCACATCTGAAGACACACAAACACAACATGGAAGGTTATTAATACCTGGATGTTAAGGATTGAATGAGGGGTGATGATTCTTGACAGATAATGAATTATATGATTATAGGTCACATGACATCAGTTATTAAATTAACAATTTCCCCCTTTTTTTGCAGCAGTATTAAATAACTTTTGCACAGCCGTGTCTCAGGCGGCCATTTCTGGAACCGGTGTTCTGCAGAAATATGCTACCTGTTGAGATGTGCTACACACATGTGCCGTTCTACAGTCTTGACTTCAATAAACAGGCTTATTGTTTATTTTTGTTTCTATATTTTTCCATAAATACATTTTATCCTTCGAATAAATTCTCCCAGGACAGAAACACTAAATATGACGTTATTTTTACTTTCTTTGCATTGTCAGAGTGACAGGCAAATGTTTGGACACACCCAGGGGAGAAGGACCCAACAATGTCCGACAAGGACCCAGAGGGATTTTATGTAGACAAGTTTCAAAACGGTAGCTTAAAGTTTTTAAGAGGCCCTTCCATTAAAAACGGTTTTTCTGAGGTTTCTGTTGAATATTTTAGCTCCACAGGTGTTCTTACCTTCATAGTGGGTGTGAAAACAGATCAACAACTTCTCTTTCAGTTTTAATCTCTCAAACTACGCAGGTGGCGATAACACCTGAGTTATCCCGAATCCGAACGGCCTGTATCTGTTTCTTCACAAGTCCTTTGTTTGTTAGTATTCATCAGCTCCCGCAGTTGAAACCACACCTAGCATGCTGCTGGCTAAAAGCTGTAGCATAAGACGTAGCAAACAGGAAGACACGACGTCTGACGTTGTCATGCACAGCGGGGCAGGAAACAGTATACCCTTGCTCTCATAGGCTAGTTTGTTAGCCAATCAGAGTCCAGAAAATTTTAATAATGAATATGAACAACCTGCTGATGAAGCAGCCTGACGGAAGGAGCCGGAACCACTCAAATTTTAACGCAGACAGATTGAAAGGTCTGTTAATCAGTGTTTCCTAACGTTTTTTAGATATAAAATGTTTCATATTACTGGTCAATACTTAAGAAATAACCACAAAGTCCTGATATTTGTATGAAATGGCTTTTTTAAAAGTTATTTTGTACTGCTTTAAAACTTTGTTGGACTCAACCCTGTTTGTCTGGTAGCAAAATATCTCAAATCTCTCAATGAAAATCTCTTAGACTTCTCATTAGATGTGCATCTAAAACTAGCAAACCCAATCAAGATGTCGTCCACCGCTAATCAATTAGATCTTCAGAATTGTGAGACTGGCCATTATTTTAAAGATTTGAACAAAAAGTCCATAAACACTGGCCTGAAAATGCAGCAGCTGATACACATTCAGTTATTTCATACAGATTTTCTTCCTCAGACACATAAAAGAGCACCTCTGCTTGCCTTTGGGAAAATGCCTGTTAATGAAAGGCTACAACCTGTGAACCTAATTCACAGACAGGGAATTACGCCCTATTATCTATTTGACTCCACAGCGTTGTCTGGCAATCATATCTCAGGATGTTAATGGATATTAACTGCAGGATGAAGAAAAAAAAAGAAGTGAAGGGACTTACATGAATAGAGAGCAGAAGACACGGCGTTAATACACAATCCCCAGCAGCCGACTTCCACTCCTCTCTCATATGTAACATAGGCTGTAGAGTTGTGGTCTGCATAAGGATTTCCTTTATAAACAATCTAAAAAAGAGCCGAGAAACAACATTAATATATAGTAGACTTTATGTATTATTGTAGTCTTATTATTTTTTTATGTCATTCATAAAACATTTCTTTAAAAAACAAGAACACAACAACTCCCCAGCCGTCGGATTAATAAGCTGGAAAGAATTAATAGGTTGCATTATCCTTTTCTTCACCTCGCAGTAAATTTGTTGTTCTGTTATCTTCTCTCGTCTGACACATATTAACCGTTTCATTTCATTAATCGGTAATTGGATGAACACTCGATCAGTAAATTGTTTTTGAAGGGAGTTTTGTTTACTGGTGAAGCCTTCAAACAGCTGATGGACAGAAAAAGATGGACGTGGTTGAATAAGATTGCAGGTAATTCTAAGTTTTTTTTGTTTCTGGAAGTATTTTATCCATTTATTCTCCATTTACATCATTAATCAGCTAAATGTGGATTTATTTAGATTGAAAATGACTCAAAGAGAAAAAATACGTAACTTGTTGTGGAGAAGAAACTAACACACAAGATTTAGATAATAACAACAACCTGCAGCTTTTGAATAGTACTACAAAACACAATCAAGTTGATTTTTTTATATATAAAATGAACAATTTTATTACATAAATTAGGTTAACCTCAGGTGTTTTATTCATATTTAGACTTCACTTTTTTTTGTTGTTATTATTAGTAAACCACTTTGTATCTTGCTTTTTTAATACTGATCCTCAGTTCATCAGATTTATCTTGTGCAAAACCTGAAGTTGACAAATAAGGGTAAACGACCCCAAAATTATTCTCTCCCGCAGGTTAACGTCTGCCAAATTTGCCAGTTTCATGCTCATTCTAACAAACAATTTCATCGCATATGGACTTTCTCAAGACCCCAAACTGGATTTTTAACATTTTTAAACCTATTTCTTTAGACTTTGATCTGAGCAGCATGAGATCTCCACTGAAAGTTTGAAGCAGATGATGCCACTGTCGATGGATGTATCATCATAGAGAAGAAGATTGATGTAGAAAGGAGAAGTCAGGGCTGCATTTTATGTTCCTAAACAGAGTATTTTAACTCAAACATGGACTCAAATTCCAGTTTTCTAACACAGTTCATAGTTAATGACACACCTTGTAATTAAACATTCAGTACTGTGTGAATTAAATGGAGGTGGCAAAGACAAGTCCTCCATGAAATCCATGTAATATATTTGAAAAGCAGTTATGAGAAAATTACATTTAATTCTTTTGTTTGACTTTTACTTATTTACTTATACTTTATCTATGATTTACCAATTCTTTTAAAGAAATAGTGGCCTGGAATTTAAACGCAAAACAATGAAAGACCATTTATCTGGTAGATACAAAAGCCGAGAAACAACTTTTCCTCTAAAATGTACAGATTTCATTCAGGATGCTGTACAATCAATATAAAAGATCTTATGATTCACTTTTATTCAGTTAATATGGAAAACCAAACTCAAATCTGAAGGAAAGATGCTTCTTTGAGCATTTTACTAATCTAACTTGCTTCAAAGTTAAAATGAAGAGGTTGTGTTTGTTTCACATCACTTTTCATTCTTTCCCCATAATTTCTTCTGTACTCACACATGTGGAAAAAAAAAATATTAAAGATTAAAGAAAAACAATCAAAAGACAATGTTGCAGATGTTGCTTGTTTTGTCTGAGAAGACCGCTCAAAGAAATAAACAGTAAATATATTTACAGCTAAATTCAACTGAGCAAAGCATCATTATTGAGATGGTTAAAGAAAATATGATTATTATTTGATCACCAGCTGAGAATAAGAAGGAATGTTTGGGGACTGTAATATGAATGTCCCCTTAGTCACAAATGAATCTCAAATAAAACACAATACCTGTCCCATGAAATCTGTAAAGAAAAGCATGTTGCAGAGAAAAGCCGTCCATCCCAGCAGGTGACTGACACACAGGTAGCGGTAGTGGCTCGGCATGTTCATGATCGCTTTCATCAGAGACCTGAACGTCATCTTCTTCTGGACCTGCAGACAGACAAAGATTTCACACCAGAGCTCACAAAAAACACCTCCTTTCACTAGACTCACTGTTCTTTTGTTTGTCACAAAGATTTGATGAGTTAAATAATCCTTTCCTGCTTCAAAACAATGTCTCATTAAAGAGGCCATTTCATACACATTTCAGGACTTTGTGGTTATTTCTTAAGTATTAACCAGTAATATGAAACATTTTATATCTAAAAACGTCAGGAAACACTTATTAACAGACCTTTCAATCTGTCTGCGTTAAAATTTGGGTGGTTCCGGCCGTCTGTCGGGCTGCTTCGTCAGGCTTCGTCAGCAACTCGTTCATATTCATTGTTCGAATTTGCTGGACTCTGATTGGCTAATAAACTAGCCTATCAGAGCAAGCTACACTGTTTCCTGCCCTGCTGTGCATGGCAACGTCAGACGTTGTGTCTTTCTGTTTGCTACATCTTATGCTACAGCTTTTAGCCAGCAGCATGCTAGGTGTGGTTTCAACTGCGGAAGCTGATGAATACTAACGAACAAAGGAGTTGTTTTAGAGGAATGAGATTGAAACAACGATATGATGAACTTCTTTATTTCAATTTAGACTCTTTGTAAAGCCAGAAAACATTGTTTTGATCAAGGGTTTTCTTGTATCATAAAAATATATTTAAAAGTATTCACATTGAACCAAACAATCAAAACTATAAAAACTCTTATTGGCGAAGGGAACAACACTGATAATCTTGGAAACATCAGGTCCTGATATTTATGTGGGCTCGACTTTGTCACTATTCATTCTTCTAAACGTTTCTGCTGCCTGAACACAGAGTCAAACATGGCAAAAACCCTCACAATAGCGGACACCTGGTGTTATTGTTGTGGCTGATTGCTGACTGACTGACTGAGCAGAATAAAAGAGAAAACTGAGTGTCCAGAAAATGACTCTCAAATCAAACTACGACTCCAGATATAAGTTTTAGGATGATGTCAAGGGAAGCACCTTATATTTAAAAAGTGAGCTCCAAAAGTCTGAAACTCATCTGAAACAACGTAAAAACAGAGATGAAATTTTAATGGCAATAGTTTGTTTTGATCAATTTATTGCTTCAGATTATCCTTCACCTGCTGTTCACCTGCTAAAAACATTAATTTCTAATAAACGTGTTTGTAAGAAACATCAGAACTATTTGAAAATGGCAGAAATTTAAGAGCTTTCTTTGGTCTTCAGCAATCTGATTTTATTTAAAAAAAAAAAAGACCTTAGGAGCCTTTTCAGCACATATGCATGCTGATATTAAAGCAACAGGAAGAAAAGAGCACTAAGCAGTTTTTAAATTTATGTATATTTTTCAGAGATTTTGAGGTGAACTCTGAGAGCATCGTCTACTGGAGAGATTGATGTTCATAGGATCAAAAAGTAATACTCAGTGACCACCTTTAATGTATTCATATACAACTTTAACAAATTCATCCAGTTTTCCCAAAATCAACTATTCCTAGAAGAAATCCAAATATATCTGTGTACACATCCTCAAAGTTGGATTACACACCTCTTTGTTTGGTTGCTTAGCGCTGGATGTTACTGCATTGGCTTCTCCCAGAGCTGAGAAAGATCTTGGCCGGAGTTCTGCAACAGATGTTGGGATGACAGGAGAGATGGGCTCCTTACTCAGAGTTCCATAACCATCATTTTGGGAGCTGAGCAAGTGGAGGGCGCTGGGACATGTAGAGTCACAAGCAAATGGATCCTTAGCCAGAGGCTTCTCTGGAATGCTGAAGAGGTGCACAGTGAGGAAGAAGCCCCAGGTGATTGCTGAGAAGAAGTAGATGACTTGGTACTCGGAGCCCAAAAGGCGACCCAACACAGAATGACCCCAGTCCATAGCTCCCACCAGGTAACCACAAGCTCCGCCCAGTCCTGGAAAATGAAAGAGGTTTTCCCAGTGAGGGTATGAAATGATAGAGAACATATCTGTGCAATCAGATACAATCCTATACAATACAGTATATTAGAGTGTCATAGTGTCATATGATATTATGCAACACACTTAACAGTCTTCTTGGGGTAACTTGTTTTATTCTGTTGTGAGAAGGTTCTGGGTTCATAACCAGTCAGGACAGTTCTACATGTTTGCATGAGTGGATTTTCTCGCTCAGACCAAAAATATGCATGAGGGTAATTGGCAGCTCTAAACTGGCCCTGCAGGTGTGAGTGAATGATTGTTTCTGTAATGGACTGGCGACCTGTCCAGGTGTGACCCTGCCTCTCACCCAATGACAGCTGGAGATAGACACCAGCTCCTCGTGACCCCAAACAAGAACAAGCAGCTTCAGAATATGACATGAAAAAAAAGTAATTTAGACTTGATCAAGTAACACAAATAAAGTCTGAATCATTCCTTGTTTCTTTACATTTTACTTCTGAGAAGTCAGAATTTAATTTTTAAGAGAATCTTTGTCTGTTTTACACATTTTCACTCCAGTATTTGTTTATTTTCAGTGGATTCTTTTTGTTATTGTTAGTTTTTATTTTCGTTAAGAATGCAAATTTTCTATAAAAGCTCTAAAGACTTTCAGAAAACTTGAAAAATATCTAATCATATAAACTTAAAACATTAAAAAAATAAATAAATCAATAAGAACAATTTAACTCAGATTAATTTCATTCTTTGATTGCTGTCAATGTTACAGTTAATGTGAAAATTACAACCAATTTTCCACATAAATCAGGATGCACAGATTTTCAGTAATAAAGTCTCATATGTAGATTTATGGAATCTTGCTGAACAGTTTTGAGGAAAGCTCCTTTACTGAAAAAAAAACAATGGAAATGTGTGATTTCATCAATCTTAGTGAAGCAGTGTTGCTACAACCACCAGATATACAGTGTTTCACTGTTTTTTTCACTGAAAAAAATGTCTATGTACGATGTAAACAAATAACTGCGTTCCTCATGTTTGTCACTCCCAGTTTCAAAACTGAAATTCACCCAAAGCTCATAAAAACATTCATACTTGCCTTACAAGTGTCAAATAACCCAAATTTACACCATATTTCACTAAACAAAGGTTTAATACTGCTGAGCTTCACGGTGGGGAAGTTTGACTGTTAAACGAGTAAGTACTGATTGTTTATCTGACATGTTTGATTTATGAACTCCTCTTACTGCAGTAGGTCACATTAAACAAGACCATCCTTCATTCAAAGTAACTGGCAGGTTTACCACTTGAGGAGTCAGGCCTCAGTTGAACTTGCTCAGCAGGATGATCGATCTCTCTTGTTCATGATCCTTCTGTATTTATGTTCCTGCATCATCAGTATAAGTTTGGACTTTTCCACCCCCAGCAGTTTTTTTTTTAACACAGTGCATGACTGGGTTTTAAAAGAGCCAAATAAATACTTTAAAACAAGCATCCAGGACCTCTTATTGAAGCAATCAAAAAATGATTGCTTCAATACTGATTGCAATGATGCAAGTAGTTCATACGTAATGGAGATGAAAGTAATCTGAAAAACACCCTTTTGGATCTTGCAGCCACTCAAGCAGCTTTTTTGAATCTGGATAAAAGCCCAGTGATGCATTGCACTAAATTACAATATGAGTATGCTACGAGTGATAAGCTGTTGTTGAGCAAGTAGCATCCATTTATGCATTTTTGAAACTTTTCTGAAGGGAGGGAAAAGCTTTTTCTCTCTGATTCAAAAACGTCTGTCCTGTTTTTAGCCTCACAATGCACCAGTTTATGTTGCAATACTGAAAAACAAGACAGGGCTCATAGTAAAGCAAGGAGATTGTTTCCATTTGCTGAGTGAGTTTCTGGGAGTTTTGCTGACTCCCACTTTTACAGACTTTATCAGATTGTTTTACTTCTACATCCAGGAAGTTGGTGGGAAATCACTCAAAAATAAGAAAAAATAAGACTTTTCCCCGCTTTAATTTAGCAAAGATAAGCATGTCAATTTACTATAACAAAAAATAAATGCTGGATATATTTGGATTACTGATTGTTGAAACCTGCTGATTGGAGCTGGCAGTCACCTAATGTATCGACAAATTTGGGAAAAAAAATGGAGAGTATGAAACCTTATCTGGCAGCACTCGGACTAAAAAGCTCGGGGGGTCTGGATCACATACTGATGTGGTTAGGATCTCACTGGAAGGATGGGTGTCATCTTGGAGAAGCTGCAGGTTCGGTTCAGTGTGGAGAAGTGATTGATTGGCTGTTTTTTCATGTAATTTGGTCCATTTTCGGATTCTCCACTGGAAGAAGTGCACCATAAGAGACTGAAAGGGCTGCTAAATTCTGTATTTCTGTCTAAAACTCATCATATCTTGTTTTGGCTGGGCCGACGGTCAGCACTTCAAACTCCCCTGAGGAGAATGCAGATGGGACACTCGGTTTAACAGAATCCAAATCAAGCTTTATTGCCAAGTATCATTAGCTTAATACCAGGAACAGACAATGTTTTGTTCACCAGACCGGTAACGTGACACACAGGAAGTAAAAAACAACATCATGATACATATAAAAATTTACAGGTTGCTGCAACTCATTCAGTGTTAAACACAGTTTTCATTCATCTATCCTAATATTGTCTGAGTGTGGGTTTTGTTAAAGTTCTGTGAATCACTTATCTTCAGTGATTTATATGATTTGAAGCAATAAACTTTGAGAATGAACAGAGTTTCCCACTCTCTCTCACTAAAGTGCAGCTCTGATAAAAGTGAGCATGTGAGACTCACAACCAAATAAATCTCAGAGAATCTGAAAGTGTTGGCCCCGGCCTTCCCTCCTCAAAGCTCACATACCAGGGGTGGCGGGGTGGTCTCCAGAGTCATGTGCCTGGCCCGTGTTTCACTCAGCCCAGGCTCATGACTGCAGCACATGATGAGCTCAGGGTTGGATTACTGCCTGACTAACGTGCTCACATGTGCTGGTGCCTGCTGGCAGCTAAACATTCCGCTCATGCTCACACCAAAGACATCCTCTTATCCTTTGGCTGTGCAGCACAGACTATTTACTTGTTGTTGTTTATTTTCAGGCCTTCATCTGAGGCTTCTTTTGGTACATTTTTTAAGATTCTGTCTTTTCATAGATCCAGTGGGAAAATATAGATAATGCACTTTAATACATATGATATTCAGACATGTTTTAAGGGACATTTTAATCATTATTGAGCCAAAAGGCACATGGAAAGGCTACAGGACTAATTTAGTTTTCTTTAAATCAACACAGAGTGTAGAGTCTACCTGCTCAAACTCCCACTGTCTCCTAACTAATCTGAGCACAGAGTTTTTCTTTAAACTTAAAAGTGAAGAGTCTTTTCTAATACGACCTTTCACCGGCCCCTCCCCCAAAACGGCCATTGTCCAATCACACATTATAGCAAAAGTCACTATGTGAGCAAGTCCAACAAACATTGACGCCAAGCAAGATGGTGAAGCGGTGCATCCACAGAGTTTGGCCCTGTCCCAAAACCTGCACTGCACCCTACGGTCTTCCACGAAGTGCACTTAGCAGAAGTGCTCATAAGGGTTCGAAGTGCGTAGTGAACAAGTGCGCACATATTAGCAGCGTTGCAACAGCGAGCATCACGTGCCACAGCGTTCTTTCTCCATGACAACCAAAATGGCAGTACTGGTCTCTGTTTGCACTATTTTCATACTAGAAATGATTTTAAAACTCCAACAAACATTTAATTTGAGGAGAATGAAGCACAGGAACCGAAGGAGGTGTATAAGACAGAATAAATGATTAAACTGTTAGTATATCATGTCCGAAAATACATGTCAGTACCGTTATTAATTAATTATATTTTTATCAGATATGTGACACATCTATCCAACAGAGAATCAATCGATTGTAATTACACGTCTAAATAATAAAATAAAATATTGATTATTTGGATTCTACACTTGAGAAAACATTTTTTTTTTTTTTAGTCCGTATGTTTCAGCCATCTCTCCACTTTCTTCTTCTTCTTCTGTCAAAATTCACACGCAACAATGCATTGTGGGAAATACCTTTCCCTGAAGGCTGCACTGATGCGGACTTTGGCGAAGTGCGGATCAAGCGTTTGAAAAAGGCGGAGCCAAGGGCACAATTCTCCACTCTGGAGAATCGGGACACCCTACGCACTTGCGCCCTTCATCGGGAACGTGCATTTGAAGTGTGCAAGGGTGCAAGTGCTGGTATTGGGACAGGGCCTTTGTACTTCGGACTAGATATCCCGATAGATTATCTGGAGGAGTTTTGTTCTTTTCATTCCCAAAGCCAAAAGCACAACTTGAGCGGTGCTGATAGATAAAACAGTGTGGACAGCCCCCACTCCCAGTTAAATGTGTCGGACATTACGAAGCATTGTACGTCTGCTCAAAGGTAAGGCTAACAGCTAACTATTTACTGTGTTGTTAGGGTTAGATCTACTAACTAGAGGCAAGAACAAAAACTGGACCAAAGTTATGATTAAAATGGATATCATTGCCAAAATGTTAACCTACTCTCTAAGCTAAGTTTAACAAGCCTTTTAGCTTTAGCCTACCCTTAACATGTTAGCTAACGCTAGCATTAGCTGCTGTTGTGTTATATTACTACTACTACTACTGTCATTTAGCAGACGCTTTTATCAAAAGCAACTTACATTGAGAGAACATACAAGCAAGAAATCAAAGAGAAGGAAACAATATAAGGAGGTGGACTGTTTGGAGTCCAGTTTAATTCCGTTTTTGAGCAAACCCCACGTTATTTTTCGTCAGTTTACAACAAAGTCAAACACAGCGCTCCAACAAGCAACTTTAAATAATTTTGTTTTTATCTTTCATGTAGAATTTTATGAACTAAAATGGGTTTTTCAGATAATCTTAGACCAGTAAGCAAAACACTGTAGACCCAAAAAATAATGGATGTCTGACCACCAGATTTTCAGCTATTTACACAGGAATTATTTCAACACAACTCAGTTTTCTGAGTTTCTGTTTGCCTGTTTTATCATCCCTTGCTCTTAAAAGATGGTCACTAATGTGTGTGTGCATGAATGTGTTTGGTTGCAAAATATTTTATGAGTTTTAAGAAACCCCTAGAAAGTCTTTGTTTGATGTTACTGACTGTATCAATTACTGATTATCATCAACTCCATACAAGATTAGTGACAGCTAATCAACTTTAGCAAATACAAAAATTGGCGACATTTCCATCTGTTTTACAGATACTGAGCAACATTTTTTTTAAGTAGTAACTGAGCCATTGTCAGCAGTTTTAGTGTTTCTTTTCATCTCAGTTCTCTTTATACATCAAGAAGTTGGCATTGTGGCTCAGATTGTTACCAACGTAAGTCTATAATTATTTTCTTTATTGTAGAAAGTTGATGCATGTTAGAACTGCGAGGGGACGCTGCATTGCCACCTTTTAAAATGTTATATTTTCAATCATTATGTTTTTACTCTTTGAATATGCAGGTTTTTACCTGCACGCCTCACAGCCAGCAGACTATTTAACATCACTGAACAAAAGGGTAGGCATTTAATTTCACACAGAATTTTGCCCTTACACTTGAGGCAAAGTGATATGAAAAAAGTAGAAAATGAAATGTCACTGGTGTCCATCTTTCCTTCTTTTTTCTGTCAGACACGGGTCGATAGATTTCAGTGGAACTGTGATTTATTTTTCACCTGTAGGGCACAATGTGAATCAAATCAAAAAGGAACATATTTGCTCATGTACAAATTTTAAATCTGAATATTAAAGGACATTTCAGTGAAAGAGAAAATAGAAATATAGACGCAGTGTGCCTAAAGTACAGAATACAAGGCTTAAAAAAGCAATAAGACTTTAAAAAAACCATCAACTGTGGAGCAAACCTCACTAATACATTAGAAAACGTAATTAAATCAAAATTTTTCGAATGAACCTGACTGAGTCTGACTCAAACGATGTGCATTTTTCTGTGTATCTGAAAGCACAAACTGAGAAGCTCATTCATCCAGCAAATCCAAGACCTGAAGGTCAAGTACAGACTGGAGAACGAACCAAAACACATGAGTGAATCAATGTCACTAAAGTTTTGGAAAGGTAACCAAACAAACTTTAAATCTCCTCTTTCTTCAATGTTTGGTTGTGACCTTGCATGAAAACTCACAAACTCCACCAAATAAAACGAGCAAGACACAGAAAATCCTGCAGTGATTTTCATCAATATTTACTTTAAAATTGATTTTAAATGACATAAAATTAGGAAACTTTATAAAAAAAACTTTATATGAGATGAAACACTTGATTTATAAACCACATCCATCATAACACACATTCAAACCCCACAGATCATTAAACAAATAAAACACATAAATGAAACAATGAAGCTGATTAGAATATTAAGTAAATGGCTTGAAACTATCATTTTTACTCATGAAACCTTCAGCAACATTTTAATAACTCTATTAAATTGCAAATTCAGTTAATTTATTCATGAATGAAATTATGATTTAGTTCTCAATTGTCTTTTATAATCCCCAAAACTTTGTTATTCTGTTGGGAAAGCTTCAGTCACATGACCTTTGTGTTGGGTGAGATTCTGTGCAGCTCTAAAGATCTTTTTATTTGAGTTTAGTTACTTCTCGTTTCTCTGTCTGTTTCTTACACCGAGTTCAGCATCATCAGTCATAAAATCCTTTACGTGTGCCGTTTCCACAGCTGACTTGACAGACAAACAGAGTGAAGGCAGCTCAGTTTATGAAAAGGTTTGTTCAGTCAGTGCTGCACCACCTACCCATGCCAGGTCCCTGCTCATTTCATGTCCACTCTCTCAACTTCTAAAGCACTCTCACCCCAAACACCTCATACACTCATCAGTACTTACACCTGGGCTTGGGTGGCTTTCTGGGAGCAGGGTTGACAGCTTCTTGGGGCTACCATGGGTTCGGGTGACCCTTATTTACCTGGGTCTCCGAGGGCGTCAATGTGTATGCTGTTTATTTGTTTTTGTTTTGTTGGTGTGAGTAAAGGGTCTGTGTGTGTGAGCACTACTGGGTGGTACTCCGGAGGCGGGTGCTCTGAATCCCTGGGCTTCTTTTTGCACCTCTATGGAATGGGCGGCCTGTTGTTTACACATGGACCATGGGAGACCTATGTAGGGCCTCCCATCACCTGCTTACTGGGGTGGGCACACAGTTGCCTTTAGGATGTGTGGCCCTGGATCTTTTGGTTTGTGGTGGGTTGCAGACTGCCAGGGTCTCTGCTCGGGGTATAGAGGGAGGAGTTTCAGTGGCTGCTAACCTGCACCATTATCAAATGCTTTTTGTGACAAAACACACACACATCACACCCCTAAATATACACACATACAAAATACTGTATGTATTTTATCCATTTTATATTATAATTATTTTTTTGGTTATTTTCTCATCCTCTATTCTCCTCTCTCAGGTTCTATTTGTTTAAGTGTGTACGCCATAGGTGTCAAAAGTAGAAGTAGAAAGTAGTATAAAGCACAAATCCAGAAATCCTGTCATGTTTTTGGATCTGCCTGTACATCTAGAACAGGTGTTTTCACCAACTAGCTCATCTACCTGGTAAAGGATGTGCTAATTGAATTCAGCTGGTTTATTGATAGTTGGAATAGCTGCTGGACTGGATTTCTACTTTCTACTTCTACTTCTGACACCTCTGGTGTACGCAGATGTACAATTGTTTTGTTTTGTGTGTGTGTGCAGATGCAGAAGATGATGTCCATGGTGTTTTCTCTTATTGTACTGTCTTTATACTCTTTTCTTTGCTTCTGTCTTGTCTTTGAATGTTCTTATCCATTTTGCTTCACTTTCTCTCTCACCTTTCTATTTTTCCTTACCTTTGAGCTCTGATAATGCTACAAAAGCATTTAATTAAATACTGCATATGTCAAATAATAAAAAAAACAATCAAAAGAATCCTAAAGGATTAATTGAGCTCCTTTTAAGAAAAAGCAAAATTGTCTCGTAAAACATTCAGATCATAATTTCATTTACATAAGCTAACAGATAAGACAGGTTAAAAAATTAAAACGGTAAGCCATCAACACTCTTGTAAGAAACAACACAGATAAGCAAACTATTGAATCAATAACAGCAGTTGTGTTTATGTTTCATACCTGTGAACAGAGCGTGGTAGTGCAGACCTCTTTCCTTGTCTTGATGAGAGCACACATCAAACAGGTAGGCCTTGATGGGGCCGTCGATGAAATCTGCTGCAAAGTCAAACAGGACAACTCCGAACATCACCACCACAATGGCCCATATGCTCTTCAGCGACCTTTCGCTTACCAGAGCTGCAAGAAACAAAGAACAATCTCATCACGGTTCAAATACAAGGATTAACATGGTGTCAGTCATATATTAAGAGTAGATATAGTACAACTCAAATTTCCCAAAATTTGGGACAAATTGTAAATAATAACAGAATTCAATGGTTTTCAGAATTTAGTATATTTTTCCTGGTATAATATAAACAACATATCAGATGTTAGAAATAGATACATTTGATAGAAAATATTAGCACTTTTTGAATTTGATGGCAGAAATACAGTAAATCTTGTGAAAGTTGGAACTGAAATAACTAAAGCCTAAAATAGTAGTAGGAGGAGCTGGACCTACAGATTCATCTGTAGTAATGAGGGAGTGGTTTTGGTCTGTTTGGAAAGAACTGAGCCAAAAGTCAAAGCTCTCAATTTACTGGTCTGTCTTCACTCTAACCCTCACCTGTGGTCATAAGATCTGGATCCTGACTGAAAGAATGAGAGATACAAGCAGCTGAAATAAGCTTCCTACATAGGGTGGCCGGGCTCAGCCTTAGAGATAAGGTGAGGAGTTCTGTCTACCGGGAGGAGCTTAAAGTAGAGCTGCTGCTCCTCCGCATTGAAAGAAATCAGCTGAGGTGGTTCAGGCATTTTGTTAGAATGTGTCCTGGTTGCTGTCCCACTTTGCTGGAGAGACTATATTTAGTGTCTGGCCAGGGAAAATCTTGGAATCTCCTAGGAGGATCTGGAGAGTGTTGATGGATGGATGGATGGATGGATGGATGGATGGATGGATGGATGGATGGATGGATGGATGGATGGATGGATGGATGGATGGAAATGACATTTGGAGCCCAGCAGGGCCTCATACTAGAGCTTTGTCACACTGTTATTAGAGTTGACACTAATCCAGCAACTTATGACACTATCACCCCTCTAACAAACCTTCATATTACTGTCTAATCTGTCATAGAAAATGTAGTTGCTTTTATTTTATGGATTAAAAAACATACCCTTCTCAGGCTCAAATTAAGATTTATAAAATGAGGCTAATCTGCAACACCCGCCTGGAAAGGGTTATAATCTGGCGCAAAAAGAAAGGCTGAAAAAGAAATTTCGAATTTTATTTGTGCACAAAGATTCTTCCAACAGAAAATACATAACATATTTTGTACAACCTCTGTTATACTGTGCTGATCATGCTTTGGTATTCTCTTCCCTGAAACTTTTCATATTCCATCAACATACTAAAACATATTTGCATAAAAATCCCCAAATAATCCTTGTGAAAGGTACAAACAGCTGATGATGAAGACTGAATCTGGGTTACATGAATAATTAAAAGAGGCTTTCAGCTGAGACAGCAGAATGAATTCAAAAAGTGTTTGTCTAAACTGTCTAGTCTTTGTTTAAAGCTCAGATAATTATTTTTTAGATTGAAGTCTTTCTTTGACTTGGGGACTAAACCCTTTTTTTTTGTAGAACAGATGCTGATTTAGAGCTGTGAATGCAGTTGTCACAAGTTGTACTAATGTAAGAGTTCACTTATTTATTGGCTAGAGTTTGATGAGGAACCTCAAATGGTATATTTATTTGATTGGCCTCATCACATTCAGACCATCATTTTTTGGTTTCCACTTCCTCCAGATCGGGTTATGAGGAGCTGGAGTCTAACTCCTAAACCATAAAACGTAGATCTGAAAATAAAGTTTAAAGAAAATTGCAAGTTTATGTTTATCAAAAGACTCTTTAAAGAGGTTATTTCATACAAATTTCAGGACTTTGTGGTTATTTCTTAAGTATTAACCAGTAAAATGAAACATTTTATATCTAAAAAAAATTAGGAAACACTGATTAACAGACCTTTCAATCTGTCTGCGTTAAAATTTGGGTGGTTCCGGCTCCTTCCGTCAGGCCTCGAGCAGAAGCTTGTTCATATTCATTGTTTGAATTTGCTGGACTCTGATTGGCTAACAAACTAGCCTATGAGAGCAAGGTATACTGTTTCCTGCCCCGCTGCCGATAGCAACATCAGACGTTGTGTCTTCCTGTTTGCTACATTATGCTACAGCCTTTAGCCAGCAGCAGGCTAGGCGTGGTTTCAACTGTGGGAGCTACCGAAAATTAACGGACAAAGGAGTTGTGACGAAACAGATAGAGGCTGTTCGGACTCGGGTGTTATCACCACCTGCGTAGTTTGAGAGATAAAAACTGAAAGAGAAGTTATTGACCTGTTTTCACATCCACTATGAAGGTAAGAACACCTGTGAAGCTAAAATATTCAACAGAAACATCAGAAAAACCATCTTTAATGGAAGGGCCTCTTTAAATGAAGGTTGTTATTGAGGCGATGAGATTGTGTCCTGACTAAACTCAACACAAGACCTGGAGGAAGTTTTACAGGCAACAATGAAAACAAGAACTGTTACCAGTTTAAACCCAAAACTGAATCCTGATCTACGCTCTGATTTCGAAGAACCAAACAACCAAACCCACACAGATGCCATCTTTCTTCTTTGGTGGTGAACAATTTCAAAAATGCCAACATAATGCCAAGCATTTACTACAACCTTGAGAATCACGCAGAGGTAATCAGCTTATCAAATATCAGAAGGAAGACTAATAGTTCATTTGAGGACTGGAAGAACAAGAGCTGGATGCACTTTTTGGTGAATCGTGTCACCACGGTAACACCAAAAACTAATAAAAGTCATGGCAACAATGCAGTGACCAAACCGGATGGTTTGATGTCTAATATGTTTGAGTGCACTTTCCTGTTTAGGCTGAAATAATGTCCACTGAAGAACAATATACTTATATTTAAACAAACAAACATCCAGTTTATGGATAATAACATTGTGTGTCACCATTAAAATTCATGGAGGTTCAACCAAGTGTCTCGTTTGTCTCCATTCTCTTATATCTGTGTACAATTTCATCATAAAGGTCCTTTACATCTATATATAATCAAGTTTACAACAGCAGCATGTTATTGAACAGTAAAGTAGGACAGTCACAGTCATTTTGTGAGTAAACATCTCAGCAATTTATATGTTAATTTCTCCTCTTTAAATTCTGATGATCGGTGGTTCTGAGTGTGAGATCGTCTCGTGATGCTGCCTGGGGCTTGGTTGATTCTCACAAAATTCTTTTGGCATGCAAATCTTATCTGAGGTTTCCAACTTTACACTGAAAACTATTTCTCTCTGACATAAATCATCATATGTCTGTTCCAGTGGTCATCAGCACGGGACGACACAAGAGTCACAAGATTAACATCACTCTGTCTCTGGGGGTCTTTGACTTAACACTTAACAAGTTCCAGTTGTTTTTCTACTATCACAATAATTATTTTCCTGAAATTTACCAACAAGTAGAACCTGGTCTGTAAAAATGTTTCACATGGGAGAAAAAACTCTTGGCAATAAATTGGAGTTATAATATTTTATCAGTGCAAAATCCAATCCACATCCAACACTATTCAGATGTGAAAGGGATCATGTTTTATCCTTATATCGCATCCTAAAGATGTTGATCATGGATTTGTTGTATTAACATTTTATTGATATAAATGTTGTCTCAATAGTTCTGAAAGTAAAGGTATAGCCAGATCCACCACCCTCACCTGAGATGACAGCATCTCCGTTGAGAAACATGCTGATTCCCAATAGCATAAGGATGCCAAGGACCAAGATGTAAGGCCTTCGCCTGCCCCATGGTGAACGGCAGTAGTCACTGGCTGAGCCGATGATGGGTTGGAGCATGAAGCCCAAGATTGGGCTGATCAGCCACACCAGACTGTAGAGGCTTCGAGGTAAACCAACGCTAAGAAGAACCGGCGTGACAAAGGCTGCCTCTACAGCATAGCAGAACTCCCTGCCAAACATCACCAGGCTGTGGAGGATGAGACGACCCCGAGAACGTCTGGGGGGCTCCACAATACCAAACACAGCATTGTCCACGCTGTCCAGGTAGTCCTCCTTGGATCCACTGTAGTCTGTTGTGTACTGGTGCAAAGAAGAGCTGATGTGTTTGTCTGTTTCTGAGAGCAGGCAGGGCTGGGGCCGCGCAGACTGGTCCTCAGACAACAGGGTCATGGTGAAGAGCAGAGAAAGAGAGGTAGAACTAGTTGGGCAGAATGAGAAGGGAAAAAAATGAAAGTCAAAACCTGAAGTATAGACTGTCAGTCAGCCCAGTGAAGGATAAATGGCCAAAACACAAATTCCTGCAGTGGAGCTTGATTCTGCTAATCCTCTTCTCTATTGCATAGCTGAGCAATGATTCCAGGATCCAGTCAGCATTACTTAACAAGAGAAAGACTGTTCTGTGGACTGAGCACAACCGAGAGAGACCTAATGAAGAGGGAGGAGAGGGGAAAAGTGGGTGTATTTGAGGGATTAGAATGCATCTCTTCCTCCTCTTTGGTCTCTGAAGTAGTAAACACACTTGAGCAGGTCATGTGAGCATGTTTGCAATGGTGCACAATGTGTGGTTTTAGGCCTAAAATGGCTTAAAATCAAACAAACTACCATTTTTTTGTGTGTTTAATGACCCACTCTGATCATCTTTTGAGCTATTTTAATGAATTCTCAGTGGTCATGGAATTATGATTATGGCATTTTAACCCAAAATCACAAAACCTGTGCAGTTTTCTGGGATGTAGTTTCTGCATAGTGGCAGTATCATTAGCAATTAATCTCTGTGCTGTGGGCGGAGCCGGAGAATCCCCCCGCCTGTCCCCATTGCAGAGAGCTGTCTGTTTATGCTAGTCGCTATCATTAGCTTGCAGCTAGCAGAGCAGGATCTTGTAGCCCTCCTACTGGCTTTTCTACATCACAAACGCACTTTTTTCAGACCGCATTTTTGTGTCTGCTACTAAATCATGGCAATTTGAATGCAGAAATACCCAGAAATGAAAATTTGAGCTTGATTTTCTTAAGATATGTCCTCTAGCATCTCTGTTTATACTAGCGCTACCAGAGCAGGAGTTTTTGGCACACCTGGTGCCTTTTCTATGTCACAAACACTTTTTTTAGACCACATTTTTTTGCCTCCTACTCACAGCGATTGGAATGCAAAAANGCTCCACAATACCAAACACAGCATTGTCCACGCTGTCCAGGTAGTCCTCCTTGGATCCACTGTAGTCTGTTGTGTACTGGTGCAAAGAAGAGCTGATGTGTTTGTCTGTTTCTGAGAGCAGGCAGGGCTGGGGCCGCGCAGACTGGTCCTCAGACAACAGGGTCATGGTGAAGAGCAGAGAAAGAGAGGTAGAACTAGTTGGGCAGAATGAGAAGGGAAAAAAATGAAAGTCAAAACCTGAAGTATAGACTGTCAGTCAGCCCAGTGAAGGATAAATGGCCAAAACACAAATTCCTGCAGTGGAGCTTGATTCTGCTAATCCTCTTCTCTATTGCATAGCTGAGCAATGATTCCAGGATCCAGTCAGCATTACTTAACAAGAGAAAGACTGTTCTGTGGACTGAGCACAACCGAGAGAGACCTAATGAAGAGGGAGGAGAGGGGAAAAGTGGGTGTATTTGAGGGATTAGAATGCATCTCTTCCTCCTCTTTGGTCTCTGAAGTAGTAAACAGGTCATGTGAGCATGTTTGCAATGGTGCACAATGTGTGGTTTTAGGCCTAAAATGGCTTAAAATCAAACAAACTACCATTTTTTTGTGTGTTTAATGACCCACTCTGATCATCTTTTGAGCTATTTTAATGAATTCTCAGTGGTCATGGAATTATGATTATGGCATTTTAACCCAAAATCACAAAACCTGTGCAGTTTTCTGGGATGTAGTTTCTGCATAGTGGCAGTATCATTAGCAATTAATCTCTGTGCTGTGGGCGGAGCCGGAGAATCCCCCCGCCTGTCCCCATTGCAGAGAGCTGTCTGTTTATGCTAGTCGCTATCATTAGCTTGCAGCTAGCAGAGCAGGATCTTGTAGCCCTCCTACTGGCTTTTCTACATCACAAACGCACTTTTTTCAGACCGCATTTTTGTGTCTGCTACTGAATCACGGCAATTTGAATGCAGAAATACCCAGAAATGAAAATTTGAGCATCTCTGTTTATACTAGCGCTACCAGAGCAGGAGTTTTTGGCACACCTGGTGCCTTTTCTATGTCACAAACACTTTTTTTAGACCACATTTTTCTGCCTCCTACTCACAGTGATTTGAATGCAAAAATACCCAGAAATGCAATTCTGAGCTTAATTTTCTGAAGATATGACCTCCAGCATCAGAAAAATGCCATCTTAACAACACGAAAAACACAATTTTCATCTAAGTGGTTCTTTGAAGTACATAAGGATTTGACAGTTGGAAGATTCAGCACATTGCTTGACTGTAATGAAATGTATAATATATTCTTACACACCATATTTGATGTGAAAATGCTCCATTAGTTTATATTATTGCGAAACTTTGTGAGGAGATTTATTGCATTAGCCTGCTTGAACTTTATTTAATGCATTTTGTTATTTAAATGTCATTGAGTCTTTTACTTGCTGTCGTTGGTTTTTCATTGAAAGCACTTCAGGACAGATGCGTTAAAATGAATTGCTTTTTGCATAATAGTCTCCTGGAACAACAACATCCAACACATTGTGCCTCAGCGACATACAAATACATTCAGTCACAAGATGTAACTCCGATACTGCAGCTTTTGCCTTCAGCAAATCATTTTGCAGAGTTGTACTGAAGCATTTTTTCTTTCATATACAGTTCTACAAAGAGTGTTCAATCAAAGGCAATACCTCAGGTTCTGATTAGAGATGGTTTAAAATTGGATGTTAGACTGAGTCGAATCATTCTGTCCAAATGAATAACAAATTACTTAAATGGTAAACATTTAATTATGAAGTGCTACAAAGAATTACATATCTTGAAGGCTATTCATATATTCATATTAGGACTATTTTCCTAATTATACACAGGTGCATTCAATTAATTTGGAATAGTTTAATAACTTTGTGGTTTAGCGTTTTTTTTTTTGTTGTTGTTCAGGATAATTCTGGTTGGTTTGGTTCTTGTATCAGTAAAGTTTCTACAATTAATAAAGTCTTGATCTGTGGAAGGAGTTACTGTAAGTTAAAGCTCTAATCCAGAGTTGAACACGACGGAGGTGAAAAAATGTGTTGCACCTTTAAGCCCCTCTGTGTTTGTGATACGCTAGCCAGCATCTGCTCTCATCCGAGCACGCGCTCGACCTCGATGGACGCTTCATGGGTAAGTAATATTTATACAATTTATATGTTTATTTAAGGCAGTTGCTGCTCCATGTTTCACATGTCTTTGCAGCGTACTAGTTCTTCAGGATACGTGTTCATGCACGCTTGGTTGATTGCGAGGTGTACTATGCTATGGCTAATGCTATTGACTAATGCTGAGCAGCAGTCAGTGAATGCACCCTTACAGGACAGCTGAGAGCTTTGAGAAAAAAAAAAGATGTTTTTCCTACATTATATTACAGAACTGGGTCAGACTGTCACTTTTAAGGAATTTCAAAAACTCATATATAACTCCTGAAAAGAGGAAAACTCTGTAATGCAGCTTTAATTATATCTAAAATGAATATGGAGCTTTTACTTTAAACTGATGAAGTATACATTAAGAAATGAACATGGCAAGTGGAGGGATCTGACACTGCTGACACTGTCATGCTGGTTAAAATAAACTGAAATTTCAGATGATGATGGAAAAAAGAGAAAAAATTAAGATGCTAAAATAAGTTTTGCTGGTTTCTTGAATGACAATGTTTTTTAAACAATAATAATCATGTTTGCATAATAATAATAATATAATAAACATAATTGATTATATTGTTATATGATTTAAACAAATAATAATATTATGTGAATAACACATTGACTTCCAGTTATCTATATTTCCTTCAGATTAGACATGTTTCATTAAAAATCACAGCTCATAAAAAATTCTGTTGAACTATTCAAACTAAAACATTTAATCAAAAATTGAGCATTTGGTTACTTTTAAATGTTAATTTTGAGAGCTCTGTGTCTGGCTGTAAAAATATAAATATATTATATAAATCTAAATAATTTATGCTGAGAGATTATTGATGACACTCCCAGTACAAACTGTAACAAACCTTTTTAAATGCATGTAATTTATCCTTATTTTCTGGACTTTAATAAAGCCCAAAATCTATTTTTTTTATTATAGTATTGCAAAGACTCCATGTTCAGCCTGAGAGGGAAAATCATATTTATTGTGCAGGACATGACATTAAGGAGGAAAATCTCCAATATTAAGAAGCTTTCGTGCAGCAGTTCTGAATCTGCAGCCAGACGGAAGTAATTTGAAGTGTGGATTTAGGAGGCGATCAGTGTTATGAACAATAGTATGATGACAGGCTTCTGAGCTGTGAAGGTAAAGGTGAGAGGGAGGAGGGGGGACTAATCATAGTCAATAAAATGTGTTAGAACATTTTATTGTCTGATGATGAAAAATTAGGGCTGCTGTTATTTTGCCTGAAAAGTACAAGTCCTGAAGAGGAAAGGTGTGAATATAACTGACATATTATCATGGATCAGTATAATTACAGTAACAGATTGAGGATGAAGACTCGACGGGCTCCTCTCATGGTAAATGATGCATTTTGGACTAATCGTTAATTTTCCAGTACTTGTCTTTGGGAAAATTAAAACCTTTGACTTTGGGGCCAATAAGAAAAAAGAAAATACTTTGTTTAACTAAACCAATATATATAAGAGCATCCCAAAGAAAAGATCTGCAGGGGGAATAAAATCTGGGATTTAAATATTATTGGAATGTTGGAATGAAGTTATTTAAATCTCATTGATGCAACTTGCATCTCTCCTGAGCAAATGTGATGTAAGTCACACAGCGTGGTTGTCATAAGGTCTGAGTGTGTTCTTTGTTTTTTCCCCAAGTGGCCTGTATCTGTGTGTTTAGATGATGTATAGAGAGACACACAGTTCACACAAACATTTCATTATCCAAGAATCCAGGATAGAATTGAAGAGGTGTCCATTTAAAAATCACTTAGAGAGTCATTTGTCCCTGAAAGGCAGTTAAAAAGGCACCTCGGATCGTTTTACGAGAAAGTAAAAATGTTTGAATTTTTTTATTTATATATATTATATATTCACTCTTAAAGAATAATAAAATCTCAGGAGAGAGAATAACAAACTCTTTCAACTGGAAAGTTGTTTTTTTTTCCAGTTTGGATATTTTACCTCAGATAAATATTCCCATTGTTAACAAGCAGTTCCTCAAACAAGAGTTTGATGCTACCATCATTTCTGTTACTTAAACACAGACTGTAAATATAATGTAAATGCAAGAAAATAGTTCTGGAACTTTCTAGTGGTTTAATAATGTCCCTAAAGGGATGAATCCCTCACTAATCATGAGATCATCCCTTTTGTAGTCGGCTCCTAAATTCAGTACGGCATGTGACCCGAAAACCTTCCCATAAAAAAATGTAAAAAAAACCCTAGTAATATTTTCATATAAAAAGCTTCCTCATATTCATCATGTCTGAGAAATAATTAAAGCAAGATATGAGAAACAATCAGATTAAACTCTGATATTATTTTTGATGAGACAACAAACCATTTCAGGGACATTTGTACCCATTTTAATCTTTTCATGCAACTTATATTAAAGCTAATCAAGCGTCGCTTGTGATCCGTGGAATAAACATCAGCGAAGTGTCATGATTTAGAAAAGGCCGGACTCATACACTGAAACCCAGACGACTGCGTTTGAAGAAAAGGGTTTATTTACAGGGGAAACGGGTACAAAACAGGTTAGAATCGGTGATGAATTGTTGCAAGATGAGTGGGGCTTACGTGGTCCAGAATCCAGATCGGTATTGAAAGAGGAGCTGAGCCGGAGCTGAAATCTTTATAAAAATCTCTCAACTTCTTGCATCATTTTGGTAAATTCTGAAAAGATCATGCAAATATTCAAAACTGGGGAGCTTGAAAAAAGAAACAGAAGTTAGTGTTTTATAATTCTAAGCTGTTTTTGGCAAAATACGTTTTCCAAACAAAAAATAACTCAGGATTAGTAAAACAAAATGAACTGATGCTGTTTAAGGACTTAATAATGATCATTTTCCATATTTACATCATTTTAGGTTAAATTGTCTGGTTTAAAAGCAGGTATGAAACATTTGTTATGTGGTGTCTTTGTGCTTGTCCTCACATGGTGAAGGTCGGACCTGAACACACATTCCCTGCATACTTGAGATCCTCAAACTCTCACAGTGCAGTACAGTGAGAGAACATTATTTATCTAGGAAAACGTCGGAGGACAAAGCAAGTTGCAGTAATGTTAGACCACACAGCTCAGTAATGAAGAGGAAAGAGGACGACAGTTCGCAGTTTGGAGCATTGTGATCATTGTTAGATCCAGACGTTGCTTAGTGACAAGAAAGCAACCCATGATCATGCTCTGAAAAGGACACACACACACAGTCCCAGAGGGCTGATCATTAATCAGTTTATTCTGAAAATAGTTTCCTTTTTTCAGCTGGATTTTTTTGATCTTATGTCTCACTGTCCCTGAGAAGCTTCTGCTGGGTTTTTCAGATCCCGTTTCTTCAGATCTGAGCAACACAAATTCTTCTTCATTTTAATCTCAGCCAGAGATTTCTCAAATTCTTGTTAAACCAAATGAAAATTGTCTTTCTGACTTTCTGGTGAGGTAAAAAAAAAAAAAAGTTTTTCTCTCTCTCTGTTTGAGATTCCAATCGACTGACCTTTAAAACCTTTCAGCACATTTCCGCTCTATTCAAACTAACAGAAAACTTTCAGAAATCCATCCAATTAAAAAAGGGAACGTTTACATTTAATGTGCTGTATAGAGTTTTACAACGGGGAAAGTTTCTCTATTACTTCAGCTTAAAAAAATATGCATTAAATCTGTAATCTGTCATGTCCTTTTACAAGAAATCCCCAGACTCACTGCTGAGCCAAAACTTCATCCAGAATTTATTCAGACTCAACATTTCTTTTACAACAAAGGCGTCATTAAGTCTGGAATGTTTTCTAACTGAACTCACTTAGAACTTTAACGTCTAGATCATCCACTGACACGTGAAGGCAGCTCAGCTGAGCTCCAGACGTTTGAAGGGCAAGACAAGAAGGTCACATGATGCAAGAAGAACTCATTGCCTGTAAAAGCAGAATTAAAGTGGCATCGCCTAATTAAAAATCATGTTGGAAAAAAATATGGGACATTTATCTTGTTCTTTTTAAATATTTAAAGCTGTTTCGGTCAAACAAACACACTCAATTCAATTCAAATATTACAGCAGATTAAATAAACAGCAAAAGAAAGAAATTATTATTATTTTTTGTTTAAAAGATAGACCATCTGAACAGAACTCATCATGAATAAAACTAATTATAAGAAACACCTGAGTTCAAATACTCATTAGCTTCTACAGAATCTATTACTGAATCACTTGTATTACAGATTCAGTCTAATCTGCAGACCAAACATGAGGAATTTAATTAGATACTGACATCTTTAATATTTCATTTTCTTCTGAGTCCTGCAGAGAGAAGAAGAGAACAAGCGGAGAACGAGTGTATAACAGACGGGCGGGACGATAAGACTTGGACAGTTCAACAAGACATGCAACGCATGCAGATGTGTCAGTGTTTCACAGTTTGAAAACAACCCTCGTCACTCAAGAGGAGCAGAAAATCAGAGTTACATTTGAAAGGATGAATAAAACATTAGTAACATGCTGTTTAGCAGAAGACTGTCAACCATCTTAAGGCTCTGACTCTTCATGGTGTTTCAATCCTTTAAAGCCAAGAAACAACAGCTAGAAAATGGTTTTAAAGAAATATTAACGATATAATCTGTATGCCTTACTATAAAATATGAAAGTATATGAAATATAACAACAAACTTGCCACATTCTCTTTTAAAAACTCAAATCTTTCACTTTAGCGATGCAACAATACCACTTTTTTCAAACCAGTACAATACTGATACTTGGATCTGAGTACTTGCCAATATTGAGTACCAGTGTTGATACTTCTATGATACAAAAAAAATGTATTGAATTGGAAGACAAGGTTTTATTTTCTTCTCTGCTTGCTACAATAAAAAATATATATATATTAATACAAATGATCACAAAACTACAATTTCAAGTGAAAACTAAAAATTTTTAGTGAAATTATTCCTGGTATCGGTTCAATACCGATAAGAGTACATTAGAATGATATCGGCCCCGATAGTGTTTGGAATAACGATGTTTAAAGTAACATGGTGGAAGTTTCAGTAACAGAATAATCTAATTAATTACAATTTCCAACATTACAGCACAGTTATCATTAGTGGATGTAAAATACGGTGCGTTACTACACTGTACTGAGTTCATGTAACTTGAATAAATCAAAGCAGCAGGTAAACTAGACTGAGTCAAGTTCAGTCAGCAAATCCCTTTTTACAGTGTAGGTAAAATAAACTGTGTAATGTGGCTACACACACAAACACACATGGTTGAATAGAGGCTGGTTGCGAACTCTGATGTAGACCCAGAACCTCAGACACACACACAGGAGTCTCGGAATCAGTGTAACAATGTTTAATATTTACAGTGCAGGTGATAAACAACAAAGCAGAGATATTGCGACAGGTCTGGAGATCCGGGACTGGATCGGCGAAGGAGGAGATCTGATTGTGGAGGAGAGACAGGTTAGTGACGAGTTGATGTTCATATGAGGATGGTTCAGGTTGCGGTGCGTGGGGAGTGTGCTCACAGAACTTACAGTGCCGGAAGGCAGGTGGTGCGAGGAGGAGAGACTGAGGAGCCAGCAGTGGTGGTGGTGTTTTCTGCAGAGGTTGATGATGGTACAGATAATCCAGGGTAGAGAGTTTGTTTCCAGGGGTCCAGGTGAAGCAGGGGTGACAGCGATGTTGTGTTCTGACCAGGACAGGTGCGGGAGATCCAGAGGAGAACAGAGGCAGACCAGGACCAGGGAGAAGGAGGCGGTCGTGCCAGACCACGACGGAACCAGGAGCCCTCCGGACGGCGCGGCAGACGGCCAGCGCAAAGGAGGCGCTCAGGACCAGGACAAGGACTAGGACTAGGAGACGAGGAGGAAAGGATCAGGTAAGTACTCTGATATCAGTAGTTGTAATCAGATGTTTAACTATTCAGGCCACACGTTACCACAGTAAGTACTGTAACAGACTGGCGTCTGTCTCCAGTTCTTCCTCTGCTTAAATACCCAGCCACAGAGGGCTGGGTAACGAGCCGCACCTGGAACCACTGATCAGCTGCTGCCACGCCCTGCAATGAGAGGTTAGTCCATCCAAAAACAAACACCATACACCAACAGCTGAGAACCTGACACTGGGCAGGTTTTGAAATATGCTGGTAACTGGAGTCTAGTCGGAGAGAATCTGCCTTTTGTTCAGAGGACCAGGGTTCGATCCCCAGTGCTGGCAGGCTACGTGTCAAATAAGAATCTGTTTTTTTGCATAATACAAGGAATTTGTTTTTTATTTTGTAATGCAGTCCGTTACTTTCTCAAGTAACTAGTTACTTTTTTGTGGAGTAATTCATTTACTAACTCAGTTACTTTTTGGAAGAAGTAGTGAATAACTATAACTAATTACTTTTTTAAAGTAACATTCACTGCAACACTGCCGATACCAGATACCAGTATCAGTATCGGTGCATCTCTACTTCCACTAAAGAGAAAAGAAGGTTTTTGAGGACTAACCCTGTTAAAAACTTCATAGAAATGCAGAACAGTTAAATATGATTCAGTAAAACTAAAACACGGCAAACTAAACTTGGAACATGATGATGTTTATTATTTATTTTATTGTGATTTTGCATCATTAACAAATTATTTGAAAATGTGCCGTCTGGTTGGATTTATTTATTTTCGCCATCAGGTAACACTCCCGTTATTTGTTTTTCAAAACTTTGTTGGATCATTTTATAGAATATTATTGTTGCAGTAACCCAAAATCTCATTAAAATAAACTCACACGAAACAGAAACACCAGCTGAATTGATCATTTCTGATGACCTGCAAAAAGATTTATTCCAAACAAATTTCCAATTGTTTTGTTTTTTGTTTACATGATTTCAAGATTTTTAAAAAATGTGCAACACAATTTATTACATTACAAGAATCAGTATTGAAAACTAAAACAAAAGGAGAATAATGACAAAAGAATGTAAAATTTAATTGAATCGGTACAGAAAACTTTTTAAAAATGCAAATAAACTTGATGCTGCTGAAATTATAAAAAAAAAAATTAAAACCTATAATCCCACTTGTAATTCTGGTTATGAAACGGACCAAAATGATTGTTTTATTTTATTTTCACAGCAAAATCAACAATATTTTGTATCTTTTTTAGTGAATAAACCAGAAATATGAAAACAGAATAACAGACAACTGAAATAAAAATCACATCAAAGACACCAGTTCATCTCTATCTTCTGCCCCCGTACGGTTTTTCAGTGGATAATAAATCCAGAACTGAGCTGACACGGTCGGATTCAGTGGACTTTAGAGTAACAAACTCTAATAACACGGAGAGATGAGCGAAACAACGAGTTTATTTACTAATGTTTGTGCTTCTGTGATTTTTCAGCTTGTTTACATACATTTCTTTTGGCATGTTTTGACACTAAAAGCTGGAAAATGTCTCACTGAGGACGGCGTGACTAAAAGACTTCTGAAACTCTTTGAAACTTCACAATGTATCGTGAGAAAGCGCATAATCTTAAACCCCATCTAGGTAAGATAAATCAGAAGTCAAAACGTAGATTCAGAGGTACTAGATGGGTCTGAACTTCTACCTGAAGAGAAAGGATTTAATCACCTAAATTAATTCTGCATTTTATTTTCTATGATGTTGTCCAGTTATTCAGTTTCTCTTACACGTGTATTGATTCCTTCCTGTTTCCTTTACAGCTTTGCTCTGTCAGTATGACACTCTACGACCCCGTTTGACAACATCTTGTCTATCTCTGCTGAAGTAAAGCCGTATTCCTGCAGGACCTGGACCGTGTGTTCTCCAACAACAGGATCAGAGGCGAGAGAGGGCTTGGCAGGAGTCCGAGACAGTAGCGGTGCCGGTCGAGGGAACTCCTCACCGCTGGAGTTCTTCATGAAAGAGCCTCTTTCCTGGTTATGATGGTGAGAGCTGACCTCGTCGAAAGATAAGACGGGTGTGACGCAGGCATCCGTCCCATCAAAGATCCTGGACCAGTCCGCCTGGGTCTTCGAGGCGAAACGCTCCGTGAAGATCCGCCTCATCTCCGGCCAATCACTGAAGCTCATCTGAGGAGGCAATTCTCCAGCGTCCAACTCCAAGCCTGGAAAGGGAGGTGAGATGGGGGATGGGGGGGGGTCCCAACAGAAAAAATTGGGTAACTATCAAAGGAATTGCACATGTTTCAGCATCTAAAACTATAATGTACAAATGGCTAAATACAAGAAGATTTTAAAAAAACAATGATGGACTTTTAATCAGTTTCTTTGAGACAGGTTGGAAGGCCAGTTTCTGTTCATATGCAAATATTATCAAATGTCTGAATTTGTCAAATTAGTCTGTTAAATGATATTACAGTGAAAGAAGTGCTCAAATAAGTTAGTAGTTGTACAAACCCTTAAGTAGCTGCTCATAGAACTGTGGTTCTAAGGGGCCCACAGCCATGTATTTTCCATCCAAAGTCTTGTAGGTGTCATAAAAAGGTGCTCCACCGTCCAACAGGTTCTGTCCTCGACCACGGCTCCACAAACCGATACCCTGAGATCTCCAAACAAATGAACCCATATATGCTGCTCCCTCCACCTAAAAGATAATAAAATAAGATACTAAATATGTATTTGAATGGACTTATATCATTACTAATGTTTCCTCCAGGTTGGGAGAGTCTTTGCCTCAAGTAAAGTGTTGGTTCATGCATGATGGTGGAGTGAGGGATGAAACAAAGGATCAGGGATTGATTGCAGTAATGAGGATAATTCTGGATTTTTTTAGGTGGCCGAGCTCAGGCAAGACAAAAAGTGACAAAAAGTTTAAGTATAAGCAAAGTGTAGCAAAAATTGTATAGTTTATTTTTTGTTTGCATTTAGGATGTAAAGTAAAGTTAACGCTTTTATTTGAGCAGCAGAATAAATCAAATAAAAAAATGATCAAACATAAATTGCTGGTTAATAAAATCCATTTTAACATGAATAAAATCAGTCAGCTTTAAAACAAATGTATGAAAAAACAACTGCAGTATGATAAATAAGAATCAGTCTTATTGCTACTTGTAATAAATAACTTAGTTTGCTTCTTCATGAAATGTTTCCCTCTTTATAAAAATTACAATAACACAAAAAACAAACAATGTTCAGTATGGCTTCTACAAAAAAAAACCTTTTTGACATTTTATTACTAAGAATTGTTATAATAAAACTTAAAAGCACTTGTAAACCTTAAAGAGGCCCTTCCATTAAAACGGTTTTTCTGAGGTTTCTGTTGAATATTTTAGCTCCACAGGTGTTCTTACCTTCATAGTAGGTGTGAAAACAGGTCAACAACTTCTCTTTCAGTTTTTATCTCTCAAACTACGCAGGTGGTGATAAAACCCGAGTTCTCCCATGTCCGAACGGCCTGTATCTGTTTCGTCACAACTCCTTTGTTCGTTAGTATTCATCAGCTCCCACAGTTGAAACCACGCCTAGCATGCTGCTGGCTAAAAGCTGTAGCATAACGTAGCAAACAGGAAGACACGATGTCTGGTGTTGTCATGCGCAGCGGGGCAGGAAACAGTATACCTTGCTCTGATAGGCTAGTTTGTTAGCCAATCTGAGTCCAGCAAATTCGAATAATGAATATGAACGAGCTGCTGCCGAAGCCTGACGGAAAGAGCCGGAACCACCTGAATTTTAATGCAGACAGATTGAAAGGTCTGTTAATCAGTGTTTCCTGATGTTTTTTAGATATAAAATGTTTCATATTACAGGTTAATACTTAAAGCAGAACTAAGTAAGTTTTGCTCTCGCTCTCCCCCTACTGGTCTCCTGTGAAAGCTCACTGTCGTAACGTTCCCCCACCGCAGACCCCCTCCCCCTCCACCCCGCCGCCACCCCCCCAACAACAACGCGCAGAGAACGCTTTTGCAAGAAGAAAGAAAAACAAAACCAAGAAAATGTCTCGACAGGTGAGTATTATTGTCATCTTTGCGCTCCTAAGGGTGGCGTTGCTAACAACGGCAAGGGCTTCATGCTTGTATTTATGTACGTGAGTGTGAGTGCCGTAAAGCAGGTTTGTTCTCGCGAGATTAGTCGGGTCCGATCCACTGAAAGTTGCAAGTGCTGCTTTCAGGACACAGACCCCGGAGGGAGGGGAGGGACCCACAAATCACCCCGCCAAGTCCTTGTTTACCCCCACAGGGACTCTAGAAAACATTTATTGAGGTGAAAAAACTTACTTAGTTCTGCTTTAANCAGTTTAAAAATCAGTTTCTATTACCCTCAAATACGCGGCACACAAAAAGTTAGGAATATTTGGTTTCCGGGTTAAATCTATGAAAAACATAAAAAATAACATTTCAGTAACATTATATCATAAAAGTAGGGCATTTAAGTAAAACCATGTTGTCATGATTTTCTCACTCAATAACAGTGGTGAGTACAACACAACAAAAAGTGTCAATGTCTCAAAATTGTGTCATGTGACCTTGAGCGTTAATTGCAGCTTGACAACAACGTCTCATGTTGTACTCAAGTCAACTTACTGTCTGCTGAGACGTCCCACACTGAGATTCTGGGTACAGAGTTACGAGCCTCAAGATAGCCACTCAGCTGATCCTAGAGGTTTTCTACAGGATTTAGGTCTGGAGAAAATGCAGGTCTACTGGAGGAACCACAGTTTTCAGCAGCTGTTCCCTAAAGATGCAACCTGGATGAGCTGAAGCATTGTGCTCCATGAAGATGAAATGAGGCCTGTGTTGTTAATGCAGGGACGCATTGAGTGGATTAATTATGTTATTTAGGTATTTTGGGTTTGTCACTGTAACAGTCACAGTCAGTGTAGGACAGGTCTGTATTGACTAGATACACCTGCCCACACAGTAATACCACCACCAAGGCTCGTCTGGTGGCTGATGTATAGCACTCATTTTGATGTCTCCAACATCGTTGTCAGCCATCATTTCTGTGAATCAGCTTTCATCAGACAACAGCACTGAGGTCCACTGGTCCCCCCTTCCAGCACAAATGCTCCATGACCTATGCAAGACAATGGCGCTTTAACCTTTAAACTTAAAGCAGAACTAAGTAAGTTTTGCTCTCGCTCTCCCCCTACTGGTCCCCTGTGAAAGCTCACTGTCGTAACGTTCCCCCGCCGCCGCCGCAGACCCCCCCTCCCCCTCCACCCCGCCGCCGCCGCGCCCCCCAACAACAACGCGCAGAGAACGCTTTTGCAAGGAGAAAGAAAAACAAAACCAAGAAAATGTCTCGACAGGTGAGTATTATTGTCATCTTTGCGCTCCTAAGGGTGGCGTTGCTAACAACGGCAAGGGCTTCATGCTTGTATTTATGTACGTGAGTGTGAGTACCGTAAAGCAGGTTTGTTCTCGCGAGATTAGTCGGGTCCGATCCACTGAAAGTTGCAAGTGCTGCTTTCAGGACACAGACCCCGGAGGGAGGGGAGGGACCCACAAATCACCCCGCCAAGTCCTTGTTTACCCCCACAGGGACTCTAGAAAACATTTATTGAGGTGAAAAAACTTACTTAGTTCTGCTTTAAGAAATAACCACAAAGTCCTGAAATTCGTATGAAATGTCCTCTTTAAGCTGTAATGTATTTTCTGTCATTTGTTGCACTTTGAACTGTCAAATCACATAATAGAAATAAATATGCACTCTGTTCTTTGTCAGGTTTTTTCTTTAGTTCTGTGTGAATGCAGACTCTTTCTTTGATGCTCCTTGTTCATGAAAAATACAATTCTCATCAAAAAAAGAAAAGAGAAACCCAAACAAGAATGTGGGTGTGTGAAAATCTGAATTAAGTCATGTCTTCTTGCATCCTTTACTGTTTATCCTGCTCACTATCCATTACAAACAATTAATACAGCTTGGGGGAGGATAAATAATGACAAAATAATGAGCAGGATGACACTCTTTTCTGTCCTTCCCTTCATTGTAATCATGTCCAATCTGTCACTATGACACTTGGATTCATTGTGTTCTGTTTAAAGTCTGAGCTGTAGCAGTTTGTGCTGCAGATGAATCATCCTATCACAAAAACAAAAGGAAAAAGACTTGTTTGACCTGTTGGCTGCAGAAACAAGCCAATCACTCCCGTACTGTGACACTTTCAGGTAATTTAAGGAACAAAATAGCTTCATGGAGTCGTGACTGTGTCCCCCTCAAGAAATTGATCCAACATGGTTCTTTCTTGGCTTTGATTCCCAAACAGAAAGTTTTTTTAATGCTTCCCTGACAGCAGAAACTGTGCAGGGCTTTATTTCAACTGGCCTCATCCTGCTGGTTTCTTCCTGTTAGAAGGGAGTTGAAGATAAATTTGAATTCAACTGAATTGATTTTACCAGAAAATAAATGTTTTAAACACATTATTAAACAAACTTTGTGTCTGTAGAAAAACAACTCAAACTATACAAAAAACAGGAAGCTGTTAGATTTTTGTCTGATATTAAATAAAACTAATGATTGTTATCTCTAAATCACACCTGGATTAGGTATGCTTCGATCAGGATTTATGTTGCCGATCACTAATACCAATCACATGGATTGGCAGTACATTTTTCACTTAGTTATGATGAGTGTTACAGGCTACATGATTTGGAAAAAATAACCGTTAAAATCACCTTAATTTCGAAAAGAAAAACGCTTTTTCAAGAAAAAAACCTTGTAGCACAATTATTCAGCACACTATTCAGTCAAATGTCAACTGAAGAAAATAAACTAATATCAGTAACACCATCTAACAGATTGAAAACATTAAGGCTGAATAGTGCAGAAAATCAAATAAATAAAGTCAATATATCGCAAAACACTAACTAAATCAAATAATGGCAAGTAACAAATGATAGATTCAATGTCAAATGCAGGTTGTATATAAAATAACTATCACAAATCAAAAACACCTGAGACAATTACTTAAACTCTGTTGTGCATTGCAGTACAAAAATAATTTAGTGCTTACCTTTTTTATTATTTATAAAAGAAATAATAACATGTCTCACTAAAATCCCCTGGAGCAGTTGAGTGCTGTGGTGCACAGCCCCTCCCTTCCCCTGTCCACTGGACGCCAACAGACTGAGGACAGACATAACATCGGCTCTGGCCCAGAGACGGTGTCCTCGACTCTTCTCCGCATGCACACACACACTGATCGCACTTCACATCCCTACAAAAAGTTCTCGACATGTCTCGTCATTGTCCCCCGCTAAGGCTTTTTTTCCAATCTGAAACAGCGCCACCCAGTGGGCGCTGCATGAGAGGAATTTTTTTACCTATCTACCCTCATGTTTGTTTACTTCTGGTTTCTGCGTATAAGTTTATACGTACACATATGTATGTGTATCTTATACTCTCATTGGCGCTGCACAGGTGGCTGCCTCGGGGAGTGAGAGTGAAAACATGTCTCCAATTAATTGCCCCTCGGGGATAAATAAAATTTTTCTGATTCTGATGTCTGCAAAAAATCTCTAAAATGATCTATTCCAGATCATTTAAAATGTGTTATAAGTAAAAAAGTGAAAAACAACAAGAAATCCAACAGCTGTGTAATAGAAGACAAGATGAAAATACTTGGGAAAGTCACTCAGTTTAGGATTATGAGGAGTCATCCAGGGGGTGCAAAATGAAATTAGCATATTAGTTACATTCCAGGTGGAAACCAGACAGACAGCAAAATGAAACGGCACCATCCATCCAGTTAATTTCATCCTACTGGCTCACACACTGTCCAGATAATACATGTGTCCAGCTGAAGGGAAAGTAAAAACATGGTGGTAATTTTACATGTTTGGAGGATAAAACCGAAGATAAAACTCTCAATGGGTCAAAGATGTTCACAGCAGCTGATTTTACATTATTCTGGTGAAGATCTGTTTCATTTCATGATAAATTTAAGAATCATGGTTCCATCCGCACTAGAAGCTGCGTAATACTTTTTTCTTTGGAATTCTGTCGAGCAGCCCAGTGAAATTAGTCATAATATTAGGAAAATTTGCCAAATTACAGTTTGTATTTCATTATTAATGAAATGTGTATCGTACTATTATAATTTTACGCAGACTAATTTACTCTGAGTTCAGAATTTGCAGATTAAACAAATGATATTTGAGTTAATATCCGAAATCCCAGACAGACATTTGTGTGAACTTTGTCTTAACAAAATAAAGGCATTTTTTCCAGCTTTTACTCTGTCCAAACTAATTTGTAATAAAATGGCATGAAAGGTTACTAAATTAAAATTTTAAAAAAATCTAATGCAGAAATTAAATTAGCATTAAGTTCAAAATTGAATTAGAACTCAAATAAATTAAATTCAATTAAATCAGACTAAACTAAACGAGGGCGCAGACCAGCAGGCAGGATCGGGTCAGGAATTTTGATTTTTTTCTTCACCAAATTAAAAGCATCAAACACAGAGAATAAACCAGCAACTTTGGGTTTGTGTGTTTGATGCTGTTTCAGTCTCCTGGTTGTGACAATTATCTTTAAACAGGATAATTATCCCACTATAACATTACAAATATCAACCAGACAAGCCCAGTGTTACATAAGCTTATAACCTGCATAGTGAGGACATGCTGGTTCATAATCATGGGGGTGCAGTTGGAGCAGCAGAGTTTGATGAATGCATGTCTCTGTCATCAAGATGTGAATCGGGACTGTTGACCTCCAGCATAAGTTAAGACCCCATCCTGCCTTAGCATCATTCTGGTGATCTTTTAGCATGTATCTTCATCCTGACACATCTGAGAGACTCGTGTCAGCATGGAACTTGCTGCAATCCCTGAGAAAGGTTGTAGGATCATCGCAGGATGAGGGAGGATTTCCATGTGCTCGAGCCACATTCTAATAGGTCACAGACAATGTGGAGACTATAGTGGGTGTCGTCTTGTTGAGCTATTGAAATACTGACTTCCATCATTCTTTTAATTATCTTTTTACTGTTTTAAATTGATTATTTTTGCCCCCTATTTCCTGTTACTATCTTTTTATATAAATCCATTAATTGCTATTTAATCACAATAGTAACAGATACTGTAGGTATGTGAATTACAACATCTTTATCTGGATTTTCACTGAATATTTTAAACAAGGCAAAAATGATTCAATGTGCTGAAAAACCAAAGTGGAACATTAAGAGAAATTAATGGATTTGTACATATATGAGTAACAAAAAGCCCCTCAGAATGTGTAATAGGTAAAAAATGTGGACTGAACAGCAAGTTAAAATGACCGGTGGATGTCTGAGAAACCTCCCCGAAGCGAGTGTCTGCATTCACACCGATACTCACCTCACCTTCTCCTTCACTCACTCACAGTCTGAAAGTTTTAATCACAACATTGGTGACTGTCAAAAAAATGAGTCTCTGGTCAGACATATTTTTGATTTTGACACCCCAGGACAAATTTTCTGTTGACGTGGGGAAGCTAAATGAGGCGATGACCTGATTTTCAAAAGGCATGAAACACCACTTTCATTACGTTTATTATCCATCTTTTTGCACCTGAAAAGTAACAAAAAAGATTGAAGAAGCTAAACTACTGCCCGTGAATTTTTCCTAAAGGATTCCAGTTCTGGGAGATTCTGGGATGATTTGCATTCATGGTTGTTCTGAGGATGATCCTCTGATTTTTAATTTAGTTTAGGGGATTGTGAAGGCCAGACCAAAACCTTCAGACAGTTTATAATTCATTCATCTCACTTCTCACCTTTAAAGCTTTAAACGGCCTTGCTCATAAAAACTTCACAGACTTATTGGCATGTTAAGTGGCCTCCTAACGATTAGCATCATGCTAACTGGTCTCAGGTCACAGACTGCATCAGAGAAATTGGACTTGCTCACCTTCTTCTTCACTTACTCACAGCTTCTGTCTTGAAAATCTAAAACCTTCCTCAGTCTGTGAGCTGGTGATGATGCCTGATGTATCAGGATGCCCCATTACTGTTCATCTACTGTAATCTTATAATGACATACTGCTTTCTGATCCTAGAACCATGAAGGTGAGAGTTGCTGTAACTCAGACGTGTGAACAAGTGAAGGACAATAAATCTGAATATTTATATAGACTTAAATGGAACTGTAAATGTGAGAACATATGGAGGACAAGCAGACTGCGCTTCATTAGGAAGCTGGTGTCCTTTGCAGCAAGATGCTTGATGCCTTCTTTGAGTCTGTGACTTGATTAGCAGCCATCTGTCGAAACTGTACAGTTTGAAAAAAAAACAAACAGAAAAATAAAAAGGCTATTTCTGCTGTAACTACAACGTCCTAGAACAGTAACAGTTAGTTGAGCGCCCTCTTCAGGTTACACTTGAATGAGGCATTGCTATTGGCTGAGACCTTATTTTCTTTACACGTTACAATGTTCTGCTGTGTGGAGTATGAATAAGCTCGGTCTCGGCCACACCTCCACTCCGTAAGCGAGTTGGAGTTTAAACGGGAAGTGTATATTTCTCTTCATGCTGGAATACTTTGATCTACACCTTGGGCACTTCTCTGCAAGACATTTACTGTTGCAATGCCACGTACAGCTGCACCTGATGAGGCAGGGTCACAGATAAACAAGCTAATCCAAATTTAGCTTTCACTTTGATCAACACCAATATACCATGAATAGACGGGATTTATTCTATGCCAAAAAGTCGCTTCAGTACAAATCCATCAGCTCGAAACTGCACCTGTTGGCAGAGTCACAAGATATTACTCAAGCTAATCTAAATATAGCTGTAGCTATGGCTAACAACAATGTACCACTAAGAGAAGAGCCTCATTCTAAGCCACTGCATGGGGAACTATCCGATGTAAACGATACGGATCCGAGCTGCTCGTCTCGTCCCTAGCTTCCGCCATTTTCACCTGTCAATCACAGCCCAGACCGCCACCCCCATTGGTCCTCCAGGCCACGCCTCTTTTTTATGCATCTTTTGAAACCTGGGCTGTAGCCAGGAATGTAATTTAGAGTGGGGTGAGCTGGTGTTACCCCCTCTTCAGCTGCTGCCCGTTATAGCTGCAATTTCCAGTCCACGCTATTTAAATCTTAGAGATTCTGGTTCTTTCTGGGCAAATTTTATAGTAAAATATCATCAGACAGAAAAAGTATTTCAGCTTGGTATTTTATGATGATGAAAAAGAAGACTGAGACCAACCTAAGAGCTCAAAGGCATCAATGCATCCTTCTAAGACGCACAAAAGTAGTTTGGTACTTCCTGCTTTAAAAATGTAGAATATGACAAACTGCAAAACTGATATTTTGATGTCTAAGGCATAAACAAAAGGGATTTTCTAATAGTTTTAAAGTTCTATCAATTAGTTATCTATAGTATTTATTTACCCGCCAGAGACACTCAGAACAAGACTCTGTAGAAAGACGGAGGAATCCGTATGTTAACATTCAGCCATCAGCAAGTGTTTCTATGATAAATCATTTCTTTGGGTCACATTTCTATAATTTTAAAAAACAGAAAATAACAAAATGAAGAAAAGCTGGTGATTAAAATATAAAACTAGAAAAGCACTCAGAGAGCGCAGACCTCCGTCAAGTGGACATTTTGTAGAAAGTACTTTGTGGGAATCCTTAAAAAAGTACTTGGATCCAGACGGTAATCCGGATCACCCCCAAATTCTAATCAAGTGTTCTTTGGGTCATTACTGACCTTTCCTGAAAATTTCATCAAAATCCATCCATTAGTTTTTGAGCTATCCTGCTAACAGACAGACAAACAAACCCTGATGAAAACACTACCTTCTTGGCGGAGGTGTAGAAAGCTAAACTTTGTATTCCACCTGTGTATAAAACACCACTCTTGAACGGACAGCTCTCATTTAAGTGCAGATTGTTGTCTTCCCCCAATAACTCTTCCCGCTAGGTTTTACCAAAGAACTTTATTTATTTCTTTAGTATAGATCTGTTTTTTCCACATAATGTTATCAGACGAGTCCGAAAACGTTTTGATTTTGCCGCGTTTAATTGCATCTTTATCTACTCAGAGATTTCAGACTCATAGGTTTTCGCTCCCCGTACGGGTCTGAAGGCAAAGACTTTAGTGCTTATTGAGATATAAACAAAACACAAAAAGAAACAGCCACAAATGTTCTTTAACTAATCATAGCCGTTAATCATCATAGTATAAAAACATGCTGATATATTGATATGTTTTCCAGAAATATTAAGTGAAATTTATGAACTACCAACAAGACAGAGAAACGTCAAACTGATAAGATGAAAGATGGAAATGTGTTAATAAAACATCGCTCTGTACAAGAGAATAAAATACAACAAAATCTAGTGAATTATTTGTTTCCTCACCTTTAATAATGAATAAAATCTCATGTAGTCTCACAGTATAGCTCAGTAAAAATGTTTGTATGATGTAAGAAATCTTGAGGAGTGATAAAAACATAAATCAACACTTTAAATGCACTTTGCAGAGCAGGTCTGAAATGACTGACTAAAATCATCAGCTTTATTCACAAATAACTCCATATGCATTTAAATGTCATTAAAGTGGCTCAACTTTAAAGAGGCCATTTCATACACATTTCAGGACTTTGTGGTTATTTCTTAAGTATTAACCAGTAATATGAAACATTTTATATCTAAAAAGAATCAGGAAACACTGATTAACAGACCTTTCAATCTGTCTGCATTAAAATTCAGCTGGTTCCGTCAGGCCTCGAGCAGCAGCTCGTTCATATTCATTATTAGAATTTGCTGGACTCTGATTGGCTACCAAACTAGCCTATGAGAGCAAGGTATACTGTTTCCTGCCCCACTGTGCAGACGTCGTGTCTTCCTGTTTGCTACGTCTTATGCTAACAGCTTTTAGCCAGCAGCATGCTAGGCGTGGTTTCAACTGCGGGAGCTGATGAATACTAACGAACAAAGGAGTTGTGACGAAACAGATACAGGCCGTTCAGACTCAGGTTTTATCGCCACCTGCGTAGTTTGAGAGATTAAAACTGAAAGAGAAGTTGTTGACCTGTTTTCACACCCACTATGAAGGTAAGAACACCTGTGGAGCTAAAATATTCCACAGAAACCTCAGAAGACCCGTTATTAATGGAAGGGCCTCTTTAAAAACACCAAACAAGAATCATCAGTCTTTGCCCCAGTGTAGTGAACCATCACCCGACAGCACAGAATACCACAGTTTCTGCAGAATTATTTATATCCAGACTCCCTTCACATCAGATCATCTCACCATAATGGAAAAGATCAGCCAGAAACAGGATGGCCTTGGCGAGGAGCAGGTTAAGAATGTGCTGGGCTCTTGACAAAGTGAAAGAGTCCACAACTGTTTTATGCATGAGTAAAACTACTGGAGTGAAGTCCTGGGGATTTATGACTGTAGTGGCAGCGTATCAGCGTTGTGGAAGGAGCACGGCGGTCGCATCATATCTATGTTGTGAAGTCTTCTATGACAGGTGATGCTCGGTTGTCACGTAGGCCTCATGTCTAGACTATGACTTGGTAACATCGAGCTAGCATGACTGATGTCACCTGCGAATGTCATGTGACTGAGTTGTTTGGACACAGCTTGTTTATGACATACATAACTGGGTAACCCCTCCTTTTCAACAGACGCGTAACTGACGAGTAACATCAGTGAAGTGTAATACTAGGCTGATCAATTGTACTGTCAATGGTACTGTTTCCATCAGGTGCAAAGCAACACGAATCAGACGTGTCTTAGAAGCGTAGTGTCGCAGCTTTTACATGGCGGCTCTATTTTGTTCCGCACTACGCTTCTAAAATGCGCCAAGCTCAGCAATTCAGTTTGGACCAGACAGCAAATCAGGCATTCATGAAAAGTAAAATACCTGGAAGTTTCAAAATAAAAGGGCACATGTGAAAAAATACATGACCTGTGGCGGTGATTTTGCGAGCAAAACACTCCACGCCATTTACTCATCCGGTGGAAAGGAGGGGTGAGGGTGCAGGAGAGATGTAAAAAAAAAACACCATAACTACCTTTAGATCAGATTTTCCAACCTTCACCCATCCCGTAACGTTCTAATCAGTAGTATTGATCACATGGGGTCATTATCTAGCTAATAAAAAAACTGGAGTCCTTACCATGCAAGCATCAATGATTTGTCCTTTTCCTGACTTAGTCCTTTCCAGCAACGCTAAGACTATCCCAAGAGCACAAGTCAGACCACCACCAGCAAAGTCCGCTAAAAGATTCAGCGGCGCATGAGGCTTCTCACTACTGCGACCCAGTCGGGATAAAAGACCTGCGTTGAGATTAAAAACAACATCAACCTGTTATTATAATTAAAATAAACCACAGATCAGAGCCAAAACATCAAAATAAGGGAAGTTTAACATAACTGGTTATTATACAAAGGAACCAAATACAAGAGTGAATTGCAAAAAGGCACAAAACTCCTTTGAAGCTTTATTCATTTTACTCTAACAAATCCATCGGTAACACTGTAAAACTAACGCTTGACACTGAAAAGGACCTTGAAGAATAAAAACGGTCTGTGCAGTCACAGAAAGATTCTCAGAAGTTTCTTTTTATCTTCTCCTGCAGCTTGAGGTGACACTTCCAGAGACCGTGCACCACGACGCAAGAGATCAACGGGGTCTTGCACCGTAAACCTTGTTCAGTTAAAACACTGAGATTTTTTTTTATATAGTGCAGATTTATTACCTCAATCATCCTGCTTTTGTTGCTCTTAGTTACAACTCACAAGAAATGTCTCAGCAAACTGAAGATTTGTTACAAGCCAGTACAATTTTATTAGTATTAATAGCTTACTGTGGATAGATTTTTAGCGAAAGCTATAGATTTGAAAGGTTTCTGTTGCCCTCATGTCATTTATTATAAAAAGTATCACTTAATATCATTTAATCCCCATAATATCAGTGAAGGGGCTCTAAATACCAAACATGTTCCTTTATTTAACAGCAACTCCAATCAAATCGTTCAGATTTACACTAAAGTGGAAGCTCTTTCACAGATTCATGAGCCTGAACATTAAAGCAGTACTTAGGAGCTTTCAGTTTAGGTTTATTTTGGCGGCGCCACTGGACAAAAGCGGTATTATTTTACGTGAACGAAGCCTGCATTTCCCATGAGCACCAGCGCGTAGCGTCATAAAATACAGATACCCCGTCCGCCAGCAGTTGGATTGAACTACATTACATTTCGGTTTCCAGTGGCTGAGTGAATGAACTGTCAACCTGGTGGCCAGTTATTACTTCCATGCAAATTTCCGAAAGCTGGCATTAGCATTTTGATTTGAGAATAGAAAGATACTTACTAGTCCAGCAGGAACAGAGCCACGGCAGCATCAGTCGGAAATCCCTCCTCGACTTTGAGCTCACGCCAGCGAGTGAAAGCCGGGCCTATGTTGATTCTTGACTGTCCTTTTATCCGGTTACTCTCCCTTTTTCTTTTTTTTGTCTCCTCAGACAAAACTTTTCGTTTTTTCGGGGCTTCTGCCATGTTAGCTGCAGTTGCGCGTAACAGGTCGCATCGAGTTCCGTGTTTATGACGAATGGGGAAAGGGGAAGTGACGTATGCCGAAAAGCAGCCTATCCATTGGTAGTTTTTTGTGTGGCAGGGTTCCCACCATCCTCCTCAAAGTTGTTTAGTGCCAGTGAAAGCGATACAGACCCCCTCAAGCCATGACAGAGGTGTCATTCAACTTGTTGTAAGTCGCCATATAATCACAGAAGTTATGAAACTATTTCATGAAGGTTGAAAAGTTACTTAGTGTTGGTTTAAAAAACCTTAAAAGACAATAAACTGGAGATTTTACCTGCAAATAACATTTTGCACAGGCAGGTTTTAGCTTTAGGATTTACTTGTGTGAAGCTTTTTCCTGTTCTTATGAAGCTTTAAATAATGGTGTTTATCTAAAGTTCACCTGAAAACAACTGCAGAAAGTTTTGTTTAGCTGTGCTGTCATTAAAAATAATTTTATATAAAACAAGAAAACATTTGTTTATTTATTTATTGTCCTCAAAAATTAAATTAAATAATAATTATTATTTTAGTGCCAATTTGCATGTTCTATTTTTATTGTTTGTTTATATTAGGCATGATATAATTTAGTTATTACAGCAGAAGAAGTGTGCTCTTGTATAAAATGTACTGTTAATTGAAAAAAATAAATAAAAATCAACTGAAAGTTTTACCACTGCAGGTAAAAGACGAGAGAAATTCTTTCATCCCAGAACAAAAACATCCCGGAACGTCGACCGAACTCCCTAATGAGTCTCTAAACTGAGTTAAATTACCTGACATGGCGAGGTAGTTGATGTCATGTCCAGCAGTGGTGGCGTAAGACCCACTCTGACCGTAACCCGTCAACCGAGCGTAGACCAGACGAGGATTCTCTGTTAGCAGCTCATGTGGACCGAGACCCAGTTTCTCCATCACACCTGAGCATCAGAAAGTCAGTCATCAACTCTCCTCCATCCTCCATCTCTCTTTATGTTTCAGTCGTGTTTTGGTTTTTTCATGTAAAGTCTGAGATGCAGGTCTAACCTTTGCGATAGGGCTCGAGCACCACATCGGACTGAACGCAGAGCCTTTTGAGCAACGCCACGCCTTCTGATGATTTCAGGTTGATGGCTACAGACCTCTTCCCACGGGCTTGAGTGTCAAGAGACGCAGGGGTCTTTGTTCGGTCCACACGGATCACCTTGGCCCCAAAGTCTGCCAGGATCATGCCACAGAACGGAGCAGGAGCCAGACCGGCCAGCTCGATAACCCTCACCCCTGCCAGCGCCATCTGTTTCTCACTGCAGGGTCAAATAATGAGATATTAAAAACTTCTGATGATAGTTAAAAATACTTTTTGTTTTTGTGAGCAGATCTGCAATTTTTATAGTTCATTGATTAAATTCTGATTATTTCAAATGTTTTCTTTAAGTCTCTTTTATGTTTTTATCTGATGAGATTTTCATTTTTTTTTTAATTTTTAAATAGTAAGAATTTTATTGATTTTTTTTATTGAAGAAAAGTTTAATGGCATGTTATTATAGATAAAAAAAAACATGTTTTTGCAAAGGTTTTGTGTACATGTAAAATATTTCTCTTGCATAAAATAACATAGTTGTGTTCATGCATATAAAATATACTGCAGCTGCTTGAGTCTCAGCTGTCACATTGTGACACATAAAATTCTAATGCCGATGACTTTTATTTAGAAATGTTGAATCACTGTGTAAAAAATAACTGAACTGAGATGAATGTGCAGACGCACAGAGTTTTATTATAAAATCAGCAAAAACACAATTTTGTTTACCTTCTTATGAATGCCGCAGTCAGTGATATTCATCTTTTAATATACAACACAACATGTAGTTACAAACATTATTTGGCGTTCTGACACAGTAAATACTCTAAAATCCTGATTATTTTCCTGCTTGATTTACCTTCTCGTTTCAGATTGAGGAGGAACAACCTCCTGCCAAGTTTTTTGTTCGTTTTGAACTTTAGACTTTAAACAGGGACAAAGTGCACTGGTTTATTTTAACCTTCATGCTTTTGGAAGCTACAAGAGCTGCAAACACTTCAACTATACAGACCTATCTAAAATACATGAAATAACAACAACTAATCACATGTTTATCTTTTTAACATCGATAAATCATTGAGCAAATCTAAATGTTAAAACAAGAAGACGATGAAAACACGTGACAGTCTTACCTCAGCTCAGTAAACGAAGGTAAATAAAGTAGCTCTGTTTAAACTGAGGATCTCCTGAGCTGTAGATGAATAAATATCCCCGCAGGAAACTTGAATTTCACCCTGTTTTAACAACAAAATGTTAACTCCGCCTGGTCGGGCCACTTCCGGGCTACGCCGGTACGTAATTGAATTTAACCTTATTCACGAATGACTTCCTGGTTGTCTTGTTGGTTGTTTGAAAGATTTCTGGGAAATGTAGTTCTCTCAGCTACTTCAAAGATGTTCAAGAAAGTTTTGGGAGAACAACCTTCCTGTAAGTATTGTAGGAAAATGAGTTACATGTGGGGTTGTCAAAAAAGTGTTTCCCCTCACCTCACTTTTCCTTATTCTCTGTTATTTAAAGGGGTTATGACATCAAAATGCACTTTTTTGAGGTTTTTGGGGTATATCATGATGTGTTGTGCACTGATGAGGCCGTGTGAACGTCCAAAGCGAGTATCAAAGTTCCCGTTTGTGGGCAGTCCGCTTTGTTTCATATTTAAAAAACGGTTGAATCGGAAAGCACCATTTTTTCCTACGTGGCATTTCATCCTACGTATTTCATAGCGTCCAATAAAAGTGCACAGTGAAGTAAACAGTCCAACCCAACACCCCCCCACCCCCAGCTCATACACCGGTAGCTGCGTTGCGCTAGCTTGTGCTGCTGCTCTTGAGAAGAGATGGCTAAGCAAACGGGGACCTGTTGTGTCCAAGGATGCTCAACCCATGCTGGAAGTTTCCACTCACTCCCGAAGGATGAAAAAACAAGAGAAGAGTGGCTGAAGTTCATTTATGGAGAAGTGCCACGCAGTTATAACCTCAATTAGAAAGTATGTTCAGCTCACTTCACGGAGGACTGCTTCCATAACTTGGGGGAATTCAAGTTGGGATTGTCAAAGAAACTGATTTTAATTAAAAATTCTTTACCAACCCTGAAGGAGGCGACCACATCGTCAATACCTGTAAGTTTATTTATTTAATAAAATGCTGCCTTGCCTGATAAATGTTTGTTCGTGGTCTGAAGAGTTCATGATGCTAGCATGTGATAGCCGCTCTAGCAACAATGTCCGTGAGCAACAGGTTTATCATACCATATTGTGAATCTATTTTCATTGATAACATCTGACGGCACTGTTTATTCGCTCATGTGATTAGTTGAGTTTTATGTGTTCACCCCTCCGTCTTCCTCAGAAGACGTTTCAGGCTCGAACATATACGGTTGTAAACGTCCACTCGCCGTGTTACTGGACTGTTGACGGAGCCGAGAAGAAAGGCTTGCTGCGGGCAATGGTTGTAGCCAATCAGAGCGAAGTCATCCAGGGAGACCCACATATCATTAATGAAAGGAACCGTGTTGCTGAGAAGAGGATTCTGACCTGCCCGTACACCCCCGCCCTGTTAGTTTTTTAATCAAATTCTTTTGTGAGTTGACATATGCGGGCATATCTACTACATGAAATAGCTTTACGCCAGTTTAAACAGTGATGTCATCACACCTTTAAGGCTGAATGAATGAATGAATGAATGAATGAATGAATGAATGAATGAATGAATGAATGAATGAATGAATGAATGGACGTAGTTTTAGGGGGGGACACAGGGGACATGTCCCCTGCACTTTTTCAAAAGGCCGTTTTGGTCCCCTGTACTCTGCAACTGTCAAAAATCAATGTTTCACTACATTAAACAGAGATAGGTTGAGCACTAGGATCAAGCAGAAAATGGCCGCTCAAGCTGAAGCCCGTCTCCCCTAGTTTAGCCCGCCTACCAGTTCCTCTTGTGTGATTGGCTGTTTCTGCTGTCACTCCCCCTTGCCTGTTTGCACACTGCAGACAGACAGACCGGTGTGGTGGCAAGCTAACCTGCGGTCAGGAGTGCTGTTCAACTGTCGTTTGGCCGGCGTTTGGGTTTATGATGTCAAAGAGAAAAAAAGGTGACATAAGAGACTTTTTTAGAAGTCAAACTGTAAGTTACTCAAAGAAATGTGTTCCAGCCGTCCTTCAACACCTTTTCTTCCCAAATGTAATGCCAGTTTGACTTGCCCACCAGTAGGTGGTGCTAATTAAATGATAATATTCCATAAATAGGCAAAATTGTTACTAAGTTGGTGTGATGTTGACTCAGGTAAAACAATTAAAAATTGGGTGATAATGTTTTGCTACATGCTTTACAACCAGTCAAACCAAGGAAAATTGGGCTTAAAAGTAGCAATAGAAAACTAAAAGAAACAATGGAGGACACAGTAAGCTGAAAGATTAGTTTTATGAAAAACACTTCTGCCCCCCCCACCTCTGAAATCAAAATTTCGTCCACGAATGAATGAATGAATGAATGAATGAATGGTATATGTGATTTCTATGGTGCAGTTATTCAAAATGTTCTGGGTTTTGAGTCCCAGGTAGAATGTATGCATCAAATGTTAGCTGGTTATTGAATCTTTGGTTTGAGTGTGTATGTGCATCTCTGTGTGGATCTGTATTGGACTTGTGCCCCGCCTCCCGCTCTCTGCAACATTGATTAAGAACAAGTGGATGTGGCTCGATGGCTGTGCACTGATTGCACTCACCTGTGGCTCATCATCATCCTCGACAGCTACTGGATCTCCGTTTATCAGTTTACCTTCATGGCAGGAGACCCGTTTTCAGCTGTATGTTTCACTTAAGACTTGTTTTCCTGTTTGAAACATCTCTGTTGACTCCAGCTGTTTCCTCACACCCCTGGCTATACCACAACCTGTAGCTGCACTCACTTCTGGTCTTGTTATATCTTCAGCTTGCAGGTTTTTGGACTCTCTGCTCACCTGTTAAGTCAGAAACATGTACATACTGCAGAATCGGCTTTTGCCTGAAGACTCTTAACCCCTGCCAAGTGAACATATTACTTACCTGCTGTCCAGCAGCTCATGCAATCCTGTTAAAGGTGCAGCTGCTTGCTCACATATAGCAGTTTATTATTGATATCATTATTTGATTAAGCTACACATTAAAGTAAAATCTGAAACAAGCATGTTCCTGGCAAATCGCTCGAGCCTTGGCAATAACAAGTTTTTGGCTTTGCAGATGCTTCCAGTGTCTTAGTAACTTTTAGATGTTTTTCAAGAAAACATGGTTTTGTTCCAGATCAAATATTCTTTATAAAAACTGGGTCTGCAAACTCAACATCATTTTTCCTTTTACATGAAAGCAAAACAAGTTGGGTTTTATCATGACAAAATAAATAGAAAGGATTTATCTGTAAATGCGAATGCAAATGTATTTGGATTTCTTGCTTCTATTTGGGTTGATTTTTCATGTCACCTGCTTCTGAACTGTCATGAGTTCCACTTTATAAATTACTAATGCCATTACTTATTTAACGCTTGGTACCCTGATGTGTCACGTGTTTTTTACTCGAACTGTTTTTGCGAGCAACAGAAAACCAGAACAGGAGAGAAGCAGAAGTTAAACGAAAATCCTGTATCTGTTCGTTTTCCACACAAACATTTAAACGTAAAAAAAAAAAACGTTCCGACAAAATAATTGAAAATTTCCTTTTTTATTTTATAAGCAATAAATAAGGACCTGCTGTGCTTTTAATAATTTAATCAGAAAATGAGAAAACAATAACAGCTTAAACTCACTAAAATGCACAATTAAATTATTTTTCTCAGATACTGGGTTTTGAAGATACAAGAAATCACTAAGATTTTTTGTACAATATTAATATTGTCTTGATACTAGAAACTCAATTGGCATTAACATTTCCTTCTCAGCATCTTATATTACCTTTTTACAACTGAATTACTTTCCTATTACAACTCAATTAAAACCTGTCAAAATCTAATTAGATGTCTGTAATTAAAGTCCAAAATATGTGCGACGATGTTGATTCTGCTGTAGTTTGAATGTTGTTAGTGAAACTGATGTTAATGAATTCATTTCAGATATTTTATATTTTTAGGCATATTCACCTTCTAAATAATGGATCATGTTTAAATTTTAATTACATTATTTTAATCGAGTTTCTGTTTCACTACGGCTTAGATGAAACACAAAGACCTTGAAAGATATTAAAATGCCAGATCCACACATGTACTCAACATCAGACCAGAATGAAATATGGCTGAATTTCAGGCAGTTTGGAAAACTGATCAATTTAATTGAATGAGTTCTAGAAATTGTCCAAAAACCAAACAAAAAAAAACACGTAATCCTTTTTCCAAACTAGAACATTTCATAAGAACCTGATTATGTCATTGTGTTTCTTTGTTTTATGTTGTTTTTATTTTATTTGTTTGTTTTTATGTCATTTATTTTACTGATAACAGTTGCTCCCTTTTTAAACTGACCTGTAAAACTTGTTCTTTTGATTGAACACACCAGCATTTACAATTAAGACCAACTGATTGGTGTGTCATTAGTTTTGTTAACTATTCTTTGCAATCTTGGATGTCTGAGTAGTTCAATTAACAATGAACAATGAGAAGGTTGAATAGGACGCTTCCTTGCTCTTTAATCTATTTAATTTATTTTTCTTTATGCTAACAGGTACACATGCTATAGATTCTACATAATTGTACTAAATTAATCACATTGTATCACACAGTGTTAATAGTCTGTTAAATTTAAAGAGGCCATTTCATACACATTTCAGGACTTTGTGGTTGTTTCTTAAGTATTAACGAGTAATATGAAACATTTTATATCTAGAAAATGTCAGAAAACACTTATTGACAGACTTTTCAATCTGTCTGCATTAAAATTCGGGTGGTTCCGGTTCCGGCTCCGTCAGGCCTCGAGCAGCAGCTCGTTCATAGGGGAGAGCGGGGTAAATAGCGCCAATTTTTACTTCAAGTGCATTTTAAGCAAGGGGATTACAGATATGTCTCCAACTTATATGTGTACACATAATTTAGGGTGTTGTGTATTATTGGGAAAAGCCACTTTGGATCTTGAATAAATTGCTTGAAAAATATAGCTTTACAAAAAAAAGTGGTGTTGTGGCACAACTTGCCCCAGGCAAGGGGTAAATTGTGCCACACATTAAAATACAGCGGGGTAAATTGTGCCATTAATAGTTTAGGTAGAACAGCCTATTTTAATCTTACAAATGAGAATGCTATATAAAAGCAAGACAAATCCAAAAAACAATACTTATTTTGTCTTTATTTAAGGTTTCAACATCATTGGAAATCTCTTTTTCTGACTGAAACAAGCCCGAGCACCACATGGACACATGCTTAGAAGAAAACAAAACATTACAGTGCCACATTTAAATTCAGCAACATTTCTAACTATGGTTCCACTAACTGCTGATTATAACTCAATGTCTCTTCAGTGACAAAAGGGAAGAGAATGAACCACAAGACCTTTCAATGTCATATTAATGCTGGCTAGCATGCAGCTAAACTATATGAGCATGGAACAGCTCTAAATGTATCCAAATATTTTCAGATTTGCTTTACTATTGCACATCCCACTTATCAAGACTGCATGGAAAAGTGAATTTATGCTCCCTTCTTGCCGTACCACCAAGCCTTTGTGGTGTAGGTAGTTTTTTAATCACATCAACTCTAGGAATGACTCCCTCATCATTCTCTTTAAATGTGAAGATGGGCTTACCATCAACAGACCTCTTATAGCTTTGCTTCAGAAATTTTGTGCTGATCTCATCACCTTGAACATTCTCCACGAATCCAAAGGATTTGGTTTTACCCTCAAACTTAACAATGACAAAGTCACCAGCAGACAGTTTTTGAGCATCATCATCATCATCATTGCTCTGGAAATCTGAACTCTCATACTCAGTGGCATCGCTAAGTGGAATTGGGAAATCACTCTCTTCTGAGCTACTGGAGGCCACTTTCTTTTTGGGTTTCTTTGGCTTAGACTCTTTCAGAACTCCTGCCTTACTTCCACTCCCTTTCTTCTTCTCAGCCTTTTCTCTGTTGTAGGTCTTCTCCAGGCCATCTTGTGACTCCTCATCAGTGGTGGGGCTTTCCGTCATCTTGTGCACCTCTGTTTTCTTCTTTGGTTTGACTTGATTTGCATGTTTGAGAGCCCTTTTCACCTCTCTGCCACTGGCACAACTTAACCCAGGCCCTTTGGCACAAATTACCCCAAACCCACCGTTTTGAATTAAATGCATCCCCTAACTGTTTTTAGCTAGCATTGTGTTGAGTGAATAAACCCAAGGTATAGCTTACTAAAGCACTAAAACATATGTGAACTGTTTTCAGAGTTTTCTATAACTGTTCAAAAATCCCAGTTAAAAAACTTTGATCACTAAAATTTTACTTTGGAAGCCAAAAAAGTGTATTTTTAACTTAAAGGTGCTTACCTTTTAAGCCAAGTGCCTCCCCTCTATTCAGATTGAGTAAAATGGATGCCTCTTCAAATTTATGGGGTCACATGATCAATTTCTTCTATGGTTTTCTAGAAAACAGGGGTGGCACAACTTGCCCCTTGGCACTAATTACCCCGCTCTCCCCTATTCATTATTCGAATTTGCTGGACTCTGATTGGTTAACAAACTAGCCTATGAGAGCAAGGCATACTGTTTCCTGCCCCGCTGCACGTGGCAACAAGCACGCAATCTCTTCCTCTTTGCTACGTTATGCTAACAGCTTTTAGCCAGCAGCATGTTAGGCGTGGTTTCAACCACCGGAATTGCCGTATATGAGCAAAGGAGTTGTGACAAAACTGATACAGGCCATTCAGACTCTGGAGAACTCGGGTTTTATCGCCACCTGCGTAGTTTGAGAGATAAAAACTGAAAGAGAAGTTGTTGACCCGTTTTCACCCACTATGAAGGTAAGAACACCTGTGGAGCTAAAATATTCAACAGAAACCTCAGAAAAACTTTTTTTAATGGAAGGGCCTCTTTAAAGTTTTCACTGTTATATTGTTACAAGTTGTCCCTACTCCCTTTATTGGGTTGTTGTATGATTAGATGCAATCTATTTGATTCAGCCATCAATACTTAAGGTCAGAAACAGGAAAAAACATACCGAGGCAAACAACAACAGTTCAATAAGGGAGAAAAACCCACAGCATGAAACAAATCCAAATATTCTGACTTGTCATATTTTATGTAACCCAGCAGGATGGATGCCAATAAACTTTGACAGAAGGTTTATGTAAGATTTTAGTGGATCAAATCACGAAGGTCAACTTATCTTGGGTGTCAGATAAACATGAAGTTCTTGATGTAGCGTTTCTTTTGATGAAAATACGAAACAAGACAAGTTAAAAGAGGACGCTTCGAGAGAAGTATTTTCTTACTTTCTAAAGGCAGAATAATTTAGTCACTTACTGCAACAACGTAACAGATAATTACAGCTGGAGGGTGAAATATTTCTCATTTGTCAGCATCTCACTCATGTGATGCCATCTGCAACCTGAAAAACAAGTTGCAAAATGAGACAACAAAACCTAATAAGATAAATGTGTGCGTGCTTTCAAGTAGAACATATCCTTTTATGAAACGGATGATATCCTTTGAAGTAATAATTCATTAGTCAGATTGCAGAGATCCGGCCTTTGCACTGCTGAATCACTGCACCTGTCTCAAAAAGGATTAAACTGAATTTTACTTAGAGTTTTTAATATTTCGAGAGATTATAAATGTACAAGCTTGTATCAAAGTAAATTGTCACGGTAGTTGGAGTGTTTTATTTTGTTTTGTTATCTCTTAATTGTTGTTTCACTTTGGGAGTTTTCAGTTTGTTTGATGTCATTTATTTAGTTACAGTGTTTAGGTTGATCCTTTGGTTTCATGTACACGGCCCATCAACAATGTTATTATCTTTTCCCTATTACTGTTTATTTCCTGCAACTCATCTGTTAAATACTCCAACTGTTTACGCTCAACAATCATTCATCCTTGTTTTAATACTTCACAGTTTCTTAAATTAATTCGTCAGCTTCATTTTCTCAGTTTCCAGCACCTTGTTTTCATGTTCTCATTCTGCTCCTCGTATGTTTTTATTTAATTGTTTGTTTGTTTGTTTGTTTGTTTGTTTGTTTTGTTTGTTTTCATTTGTTTGTTTTCATTTGTTTGTTCGTTCGTCCGTCCGTCCGCAGTAGGTTAGGTTAGGTTAGGTTAGGTTAGGGTTTGGGTTGGTCATGACATGACATGACATGTTAAAAAACATGTTGTTGAAAAACGAGTTAGCTACATCCAGCTAGCTCCGAGAGAAGCCTCTCATAGACTGTTTTCCTTTCTCATTTTCCGGCTGTTTGATAGCAGATAATCTTGCGGTATTAACGTGCTTTGAGGCACCAGAAAAGTTGCCTTTCATGAAGGGTTTTTAACTCTAAATACATGTACTTTTAGTTTTTGTCACATTATGTTTTTGGTAGGGAGGGCGGCGCCCTCTATTGGCCAGCCGCCCCTGGTTAGTCATCTGTCTGCCTGCATTTTCAAACTACGTGTATTTGTACAAGACAGAAACAAGTCAATAAACTTTATAAATGAGAAAATCTGATGCAGAAATTTTTAATCAATCACTGACAGAACTTGGAGGAAGTGTCTAACAGGGTACCAGTGTACCAGTATAATCCAGGGATAATTATGGGTTCATTCGGGAATTTTGATTGATGGGTAGAAACACAGAAATTGGGGTTTTTGATTGATTTTTTTTGCCTGTTTTTGTTACTTTGGTCCATTGGAAGCAGAATCCTCCAGCCTTGAACCTCAAAATGAAAAACTGTTTGTGGATGGATGGTTGACAGTCATTTGTTAGTATTTTCTAAACTTAACGTTTCATGTGCATGTTCAGAGACTGTTAGATGTGCCTCATTACATAACTACTGACAGCAGTTGTACTTTTTCTCTTACCAAGTTTTTTCTTTATCTGACTGATCAGAAAATCTCATCTCTCCCAGTGACTCACTTTTAAGAGGATTAGATCAGGGACGCTATGAATTACAGCTGATTTGTAGCAGAATTATTAGCTTTAAGCCATTATTTCTCTGGACTGCGACCGTTGGCGACGAAGATGTCAAGTTACAAGAATAAACACATTTTGAACTCACACTGAACTGGAATGCACAACAGATTTATATTTATTAAATATACACACATGTATATTTGATAGAAATGCAAGATGTGACCTGCATGTGACATAAATAAAAACAACTTTGTGTGACTGTCATCAAAGTTTTGTTTTTGCACTTTGGGAAATTAGATTAATTCTGTCTCAGTTTTTGCACAATGCATCCCTTTTATTCATAATTTGTTTTCTCAGTCAAAACGTAAATTGAAAAATTGAGTGTAGAAAGTTGTTTGTTTGAAACAACATTGGTACTAACTGTAAAAAGAATTTTTATACTGATAAAAGAGAAAGTAACACTTCTTTGTTCTCCCCAGATGTCTTTTGTCTCTTTTATTTGTTGTTTGCACATGCAAATGACTCTGTTTTCTATCGTTCAATCTTACAGTATATCTTTCTCCAGCAAATCTCACCTTTAGAATTGTTTTGATTTTGCATTTGCTTTCCCTGTCATGGTTTCACCATGGATTTTGTTCAGTGGTGATTTTAGAATATATTTAGGAGTGCTTAGGCAACCCTAAATTTCAACTCAACACGACTGAAAAGTAATTTTAAACATGATTTTGTGAGATAGCCTAATTCGCAAACCTTAAAAGTACTAATAGAGTTTAGAGATAAAATTCTCTCAAAACAAATAAACTATAAATCAAATATAAGTTGTTAAGGCTGCTTTTACTTTGAAACCAGCTTTTATTTTGAAATCAATCATTGTAGTTTTTAGTTGCAAATAAACAAAGTTGAGAGTTTCAAGTTAGCGCCAAGAAAAATAAGGAGAAAAAGACACATTGATGAAATTTAGAATCTTTGACATTAAAGTGTGACAGAACTGGTCCCATTCCAATATCTGAGGCTTCAACCGGATCAAGTGCTTGGAGCATGGGGGTCAAAGTGAACATATCTTTTTACCTTAGAGTCTGCTTGAGATGGCCAGATAACAAGAGCCTTAAAAGATGTTAGTTGATTAAGGGGAGCTGTGTGTGCATACTAATATAATTTCTATAGAAATGGGTAAACCCCAGGAATTACTGGAGTTGCTTGCAGTTCTGTGGCGTTGGCCAAACCTGGACTGTAGGCACCTTGGAGACACCTTCTTCCCCACCAAAAAGAAGGGGTCAGCTCTACCTCACTAATGTATTTGTCCATTGCTTCTCTCTCAGGTGCAGATAAGAAGAACAATCTGTCACAAGGAGATGGGACTACGTCTATGCCACAGTTGTAAGAGAACAATCTCACTGGATAACCAGTTGGGTTGTGCTCTATAACCAAGTAAAGCCTAAAATAAGAAGCAAATCAGAAGACCGAATGACTAAAAACTGAGTCTGCTCTGGGGTTTCACAATGGAGCAGGGGTAGCTCTGTTACCTTGCAGAAAGAATGTTCCGGGTTTGAAACTGGGCTGGGACTTTTCTGCATGGAATTTGCATGTTCTCTGTGTACATGTATAGGTTTTGTCTGGGTGCTCTAGTTTCTTCCCACAAGCTCATAAAAGTATCCTTGTTGACCTTTCACCCAATGACCATGAGAGATAGATACCAGCACCCCAAAATCCTGAACAGGAACAAGCAGGTAAGAACATCCTTAAACTCCTTTTTCATAATTAACTAACTATAGAGAAGTAAATGAGGGCAAGAAGGTGAACAGAATGCAGAGTGTTCAGACTTTTATTCACTTGGTCATTATTCAGACATTGTAATAGTAACTTTTTAACTTTAAAAATGCAACATAAACACAAATATATTTAAACTTGCACTGCAAATAAAATACAAATACCATCTTCCTGCAAGTTAAAATGTAGTTGTACAATTTATAATATTCCTTTTTAGGCTGGACTCGAATGCAACAGGCACAATTGGCATTTCACAAAAGATTAGGTGCAAAATAAACACACAGGAGATGCAGAAAATCAAAAACACTTTGAAGGCAGCATCAAAAAACAAAGACAATCAAAAAAGAAATTGATTGTTTTTCCAAGCTCAGTTTGCTAGAATCTCTAAATTTAACATGGATTATTGGTGCCTGTGAGTCTGAAGGGAACACATCCATATATGTTGGTTTTTGTTGCAATACAATTACTCCAACTTTAAAAAGAAAAACAGTCAAAACTTTTGTTTTGTCGAACTCTTATTTTAGGAAACTTCCCTCATACTGTCAGTACATAGTAATCACTTATAGAAGCAAAGATATTGATTTGCTTTTGCTGATACACTGAACTTTCAGCTGGTTTGATTGTAGATTGTTTTATTTGCTCTTTTACTATACTCTTTATTTTATTGTGTAACATTATATTGTATTTTAGTTCAACAGATTTTTTAATATGCTTGATAAATTAAATATTCATTGCTTTTATAACATTCTTGTTTTTTTTTTTGGTTCTACCATCGTTAAAAGGTGCATGTGTAAGAATTAAAACGTGTCATCAAATTGTTCATGTGGAAAAACAAAACTGTCCGCTCTCAGCCCCTCACCCCTCCCCTCCCTGATTTTTCTGCAGGGTTGCCAGTTCCAGTGTTGATCCTCATTTCGTTTCTCTTGTATTTGTTCAATTTTTAGGAAGGATGTTGTGGTTTCTTAGGTTTACTACAAGTTACCTCAGAGTTGCTTCTTTTACTGGCTTCCATCCACAGCGCTGCTACTCTTTGCTGCTGGTCGTTGAATTGCAACTACTTGTGTTGAAGACTTGGCAACCTCGAAGCTGACATGTGATTCTCTACGGAACCAGGAAGTCTGGACATGGAATAGTTATTGCAAACAACTGAGTGAGATCAAAATCTGTTACAATGTAACTTTACTTTCAACATCATTGGAACGTTAGTGTCATGGTCTCACAATGGCCGGACCCAAGAGCTGAACACTTGTTATCGAGTATAAAAGTGTTTATTTACAATAGTGAACAAAACAGGAAGATCTATAATAGATGGAGAGGGCGGTTAGATTTATGGAACAGGAACCAGAGATGTGCAAATCAGGTGGAGATGTTCTCACGTGATCCAGAGTACATATGGATCACCAAGGAGCCGAACCAAGGAGTAAGGATGGGAGGCAGGTCCAGGGGCAGGCGAGTGGAGGCAGGGGCAGGGAAGGGCCCTCATCCATGAACAAGACTCACAAATACTTGACCCCTCCAACCCAAGATTAAAAACTCCCCCTTCATGAATATAAAAAGTTCCATATCACATAGACATCCCAATGTCTTTTGATTGAAAACGCTAAATAAATAACAGGGATAATTGTGTGTAATAATCAAAACTGTTAAAGTGAAAAACTGTATTTAATCATCATATAAAAACAGACAGCAGTCAAAAGAGGTTAAAAACTGAAGGCAGTCCTCAGGGTATCGACCTTGATTTGTTTAGAAACAGAGTGCTAAGATGAGTGGGAGTCTCTTTCAGAACATGTAATAAACCTGCTCTTCATCTCTCTCGCTCTCCGTCTCTCTCCCTCTCTCTCTAAGTGCCCCTTCAACCCAATTATTTATCTTCAAGTCATGCCCACTACAACTTCCTGTACATGTGAAAGCACTCTTAATTACATCCTCCTAGTAGACAATCCCTTTCATCATCCTCTGCAAATACAACTTCAAAAAAGCACAGGCATCACTTTCAGTCCATACAAGTTTAATCTTTGAGGTTTACCTTGTAATGTTGTTTGTTTAGGAACCATTTTATCAAGTTTGTTTGTTTTTTTTTTCAAATAATGTGTTCTAGATTAAAAGAAAATCCAACCGAGCACTAACAGGAGAAGGCATGTTGCACAAAAATGTTGAATATAAAGAAAAGTTTTGCGATTAAATATAAATGATTGTGTATTGTAGTGAGGATTAAAGCTGTCTGTGTGGTACAATGACTGTGATGGTCTTAAATCGGCTCCCTACAAGTTGAACAGACATATTACCATTTAACTGAAACAGTTGGCTGCTTATTGATATGTTTATCACCATAAGCATCACCTGTGACTTCCATCCATAACATGACAAATTCTATGTAAAATGTATTTCACCTTTTCTGCATTTTAACAACTATGACTCAAACTCCGGTTTGTGATCCTCATTTATTTGCATACATTTTCATCTTAAGCTAAGTGGATGCTCTGAGGACGCTCCGCTGAGAAAAGAGCTCCCGTTCTGGAAGGCAGACAATATCTTGCTTTTTAAGTGTTCCCGGCCCTGAAGCATTGTTTAGTTATGCAGCTGTTGCCTGTGGCTGCAGCTGCTAAACGTTCATAATGCATCAAGTGCCGCCCTCCTGTTGTCCCTCTTCACACATTTATATGCAGCTGTGGTGCATCATTAGCTTTGTGTCCCTCACAGAGTTTGTTTTTCTAATCTTTGTCCTCTGTTTATCCAATGAGGCTCAACTGAAAAGCCAAAACAAAGGTGCATTAAAAATGATGGAAATGGAAACAAATCCTACAATTTTGCACATTTTTGATGAATTAGTTACTTAATTTTTAATTTCTATCTTATTGTAGCCATTACTATTATTTGTATACAGTATTATTGATGCAAGTTGTTAATTATTGTAATAACATATATTATTTGCGTTTTATGATTTAAATATGTATAGATTTTTATACACTCTAATTTCCTAAATATATATAATATAATAGTACATATGATATATAATTTTGTAAATATGTGTGCTTTATTTTTAGTTAATGTTTGATATGCTTAATTTAAATTTATTTTTGAACTTAAAAAAATGATTTTAAGTCTTTAACAATTTTTTCCAAAGTTTCCAAAGCCTCTCCAGATTTATTAAGTTTTGCTGATATTTAAGTTCATGAATTATTGAACTGATCAGCCACATAAAGTTATTGAAAGATAAATGAGAAATGGTTAATATATACCATACCATACCATTTTATTTATATAGCACTTTAAAAACAACAACAGCTGACCAAAGTGCTGTACAATACAGGGACACCACACAAGTTAAAAACAGAGCAGATATAAAACAGACAAGGAAAATAAAAGACATTAAGACACAGATGGCAACTCATTACTTAATATATGAAAGTATTTACAATGTTTCATTCACTTAATTGCTGTTTTTGTTTTTTTTCTGGCTTTTTATTATCACATAAAAAATTTTTATTGAGGTATTTTGTTTGTTTGTCCATTTGTGTTTGTTGTTTTAGTCATCTTTAATATTTATTCATAACATTCTGGTTTTGGAGTTGCGTGTTCCAGATGTATTTGTGGATCAACCCATCAGATCATTTGTTTTTAGTCCATAATTGTACTTTTTTTGCTCAAACTCTTTAGTTTCTCCTGTAAATCTCTATAAATAAAAATAAAGCGAGTATCAACTAGTTACAACATGCTGTACTGTGAGTAATATGGTTCATTATCTGTGAATAATTTGCTGGATTCTAACTCTTCATCCTCCCATGTTCTTTTGGTTTTCTNAAGAGACAGATGCAGCTGTGGTGCATCATTAGCTTTGTGTCCCTCACAGAGTTTGTTTTTCTAATCTTTGTCCTCTGTTTATCCAATGAGGCTCAACTGAAAAGCCAAAACAAAGGTGCATTAAAAATTATGGAAATGGAAACAAATCCTACAATTTTGCACATTTTTGATGAATTAGTTACTTAATTTTTAATTTCTATCTTATTGTAGCCATTACTATTATTTGTATACAGTATTATTGATGCAAGTTGTTAATTATTGTAATAACATACACTCACCGGCCACTTTATTAGGTACACCTGTCCAACTGCTCGTTAACACTTAATTTCTAATCAGCCAATCACATGACGGCAACTCAGTGCATTTAGGCATGTACACATGGTCAAGACAATCTCCTGCAGTTCAAACCGAGCATCAGTAAGGGGAAGAAAGGTGATTTGAGTGACTTTGAACGTGGCATGGTTGTTGGTGCCAGAATGGCTGGTCTGAGTATTTCAGAAACTGCTGATCTACTGGGATTTTCACCCACAACCATCTCTAGGGTTTACAGAGAATGGTCCGAAAAAGAAAAAATATCCAGTGAGCGGCAGTTCTGTGGGCGGAAATGCCTTGTTGATGCCAGAGGTCAGAGGAGAATGGCCAGACTGGTTCGAGCTGATAGAAAGGCAACAGTGACTCAAATAACCACTCGTTACAACCAAGGTAGGCAGAAGAGCATCTCTGAACGCACAGTACGTCGAACTTTGAGGCAGATGGGCTACAGCAGCAGAAGACCACGCCGGGTGCCACTCCTGTCAGCTAAGAACAGGAAACTGAGGCTACAATTTGCACAAGCTCATCAAAATTGGACAATAGAAGATTGGAAAAACGTTGCCTGGTCTGATGAGTCTCGATTTCTGCTGCGACATTCGGATGGTAGGTTCAGAATTTGGCGTCAACAACATGAAAGCATGGATCCATCCTGCCTTGTATCAACGGTTCAGGCTGGTGGTGGTGGTGTAATGGTGTGGGGAATATTTTCTTGGCACTCTTTGGGCCCCTTGGTACCAATTGAGCATCGTTACAACGCCACAGCCTACCTGAGTATTGTTGCTGACCATGTCCATCCCTTTATGACCACAATGTACCCAACTTCTGATGGCTACTTTCAGCAGGATAATGCGCCATGTCATAAAGCTGGAATCATCTCGGACTGGTTTCTTGAACATGACAATGAGTTCACTGTACTCAAATGGCCTCCACAGTCACCAGATCTCAATCCAATAGAGCATCTTTGGGATGTGGTGGAACGGGAGATTCGCATCATGGATGTGCAGCCGAAAAATCTGCGCCAACTGTGTGATGCCATCATGTCAATATGGACCAAACTCTCTGAGGAATGCTTCCAGCACCTTGTTGAATCTATGCCACGAAGAATTGAGGCAGTTCTGAAGGCAAAAGGGGGTCCAACCCGTTACTAGCATGGTGTACCTAATAAAGTGGCCGGTGAGTGTATATTTGTGTTTTATGATTTAAATATGTATAGATTTTTATACACTCTAATTTCCTAAATATATATAATATAATAGTACATATGATATATAATTTTGTAAATATGTGTGCTTTATTTTTAGTTAATGTTTGATATGCTTAATTTAAATTTATTTTTGAACTTAAAAAAATGATTTTAAGTCTTTAACAATTTTTTTTGTTTTAAACAGTTTCCAAAGCCTCTCCAGATTTATTAAGTTTTGCTGATATTTAAGTTCATGAATTATTGAACTGATCAGCCACATAAAGTTATTGAAAGATAAATGAGAAACGGTTAATATATACCATACCATACCATTTTATTTATATAGCACTTTAAAAACAACAACAGCTGACCAAAGTGCTGTACAATACAGGGACACCACACAAGTTAAAAACAGAGCAGATATAAAACAGACAAGGAAAATAAAAGACATTAAGACACAGATGGCAACTCATTATATGAAAGTATTTACAATGTTTCATTCACTTAATTGCTGTTTTTGTTTTTTTTCTGGCTTTTTATTATCACATTAAAAATTTTTATTGAGGTATTTTGTTTGTTTGTCCATTTGTGTTTGTTGTTTTAGTCATCTTTAATATTTATTCATAACATTCTGGTTTTGGAGTTGCGTGTTCCAGATGTATTTGTGGATCAACCCATCAGATCATTTGTTTTTAGTCCATAATTGTACTTTTTTGCTCAAACTCCTTAGTTTCTCCTGTAAATCTCTATAAATAAAAATAAAGCGAGTATCAACTAGTTACAACATGCTGTACTGTGAGTAATATGGTTCATTATCTGTGAATAATTTGCTGGATTCTAACTCTTCATCCTCCCATGTTCTTTTGGTTTTCTGCTTCACTTCCTGTCCAGATGCAAACAGAATGGTCACCTGGTTTATGTTTGTTTTCAGATATCGAAATATCCTTCTAAAATGAATCAAGCCATGCCACTTCTTTGTACCAACATGTCAGAGGCACAAACTCATGTCGGTAAGAGTCAACCGTGGATACGGAGGTGGTTTTAAAGCCAAATTACCTAAAAGTTCATGTCAGTCTGTCCTGACACAAAAACAATTTTAGCCTTGTGGGGTCAGTAAAAGAAGAATCAGTAGTTTCCAACTTTCTTTTAGATGAAAATGGACAACTTGGATTTAAAAAGTCAAGTTTTGAAAGAGATCCGATACAATGAGCTCGTTAAACAGAGCAAGACCTCGTTACAGCAGCTTTTAAAAGCCCTGTGTGGTTTAAAATGCTGAATGGCAGACATCCAGGTCAGCTGAGTGTTTCTACCAGTGAATGTTCATCCAATTAAACAAACATCATAAATGGAGAGACACACGTAGGTGGTTTTGCTCTATCAGAGAGAAAAATTGTGATCCTGAACAGCAGCTGGGGAAACAACTTTGGTTCAAGCTACTTTTCATTTGAATGCAGTAGAAACATTGTTCAGAGCTGCTTGAGGCTCCCAGAAACAACACAGTTACTGTCAGGAAGCTGAAGGTGAAGTCAAGCTGCTGAACAGGAAGCTGCAGTGCTCTGCTGCCCTCTACTGGTATAAATACAAATGGCTTTGTTATGAGTCCAACAGTATTAATTAAAGAGACCTAAAGGCATGTTATTGTTTCTTTCACATAAGAAAAAAAAAAAAGGAAAAATAGGATTGCAGGAACTACAGTGTCATACCAAATTATCTGTTCTAACAGCTGCAGGTGAGAAGAGGAACTTCAAAGCTCCTGCTGTGAAATGAGTCTGCTGCGTGGTACTAAATAGATTTTTAATGCTCGAATTGAACTCGGATTAAATCATCTTTCATGTAAAAAGAAAGCAGGGAGAGCCTTTGGATGCACAAATCAAGTGGCTTATCTTGAGAATGAAGTTTAATTGAAATAGTAACATGTGCATGTCCTCACTTTTATCATCCTTCTTGTTAAACATTGTTGCCTTTTCACCCCAGAAGCAGTTTAAAGAAAATGAATGAAAACCCCGATATCCTCCTAACATATCACATAGTTATTTGGACTTTTCTTTGAATATTTTTGCAGGGTACATGGTGAAATAACAAAACATTTATTAAACTATGTGTTGACTTGTGTGAAAATGACCCCATGTGAACTCAGAGCAACAACCATCCCACCAACACCTGGTAGAGATAAAGACTAAAGTGCTGCTTAGACAGATTATTTAATTTTTTTTTTCCAACTAGTCATCAGCTTGTTGCTTTGTCAAATATCTTCTGTTGTGACCACATACAGGTTTATACACAAACTTGTGTTTGAACAACACACAGATTCAAGCATGTAAAGCCTGACGGATGACAGAAGTGATCAGAATCTGAATCACGTTTATTTTATTTTAAGTTATTTTACACACAAAGAATTTTGCTCTAGTTCACATTTGTTCTTGTACAGACTTGTAAAAATAAACATTATTAGTCAAAGTCCACAGACGCACACAAGATAGATTTAGCAGCATAGTAATAAATGGCTGATTGGTTGTTTGAAGCTTGTTTACAGAGTCAGAAATGTTTTTTCTTGCTCCTATTCAAGGTTGCAGGGATCTGGTGCTTAGTTACTGAGGGAAAGGTGAGGTCACACCTGGACAGGTCATCAGTCCATCACAGAGCCATATAAAGACAAACAACCATTCACTCACACGTAGGACCAGTTTAGAGTTACCAAGTAACCTCATGATGTTTTTGGGCTGTTGGAGGAAGCTGGAGTTCCTGGAGAAAACCAAAACATGCACGAGGAGAACATTCAAATTCCTCCAAGGCAACTGCACCACTGTGCAGCCCTCAGTATATACAGATAAAATATCATTCTTCAATGGAAAAAGAACTTATTTCTTCATAAAGAGTGTTAAACATATTTGTGATGGTGTCGTGGGTGAAGAAACGGTTTTTGTGAGTTGCAAAATTTGATGCACTGAAATGTTTTTGTTGAATTTGGATTATGTGTCCAATCTCTGATTAAAAAATGCAAACAAATAAGAAGAAATACAATCTGAATGTTTCTTTAAATCTTCTAGTTTTGTGTCAACAGCTTCACACAACAGAAATCCAATCAATTCTTTTGTTTTGTTTGTTTTTTTAACCCATGAGGAAGAAGCTTTATTATCACCATCACTATGATCAAATTCATCTTTTTTTTTTTGCTTGTATCATACTTTATATCTTACACTGGCATAAATTATTTTCAGATTTCCACTAACAAAAATGTTTTTCCTGGAAACAAAATGAGTTTACAATGAACTACAGATTGAGTAGGGCCAAGAAAAAGGTGGATTTCTGCCAAAACAGTCAAAAATATTACATCTGACCAAACGAATGCTATCTTTTAAACCTTTAAACCACTTTTAATTTCTCATTACACGGTTGTTTTCTCAAAAATATTGTGATGTTCTTGCAGAACGTGCTCCAGAGTTACATTCAGGTGCTGCCACTGCTGTTGGAACTTTACAAACAACAAAATACATTTATGTAAAGAATTGATAGAGATGTACATGTTTATGAAATAGTCTTCACATAAATCACAATGAAATTGACAGCTGAAATCCTCTTTGGCAGATGCTCATTTATTTAGTCTGAAATCAGGTTCATGTAAAATATTAATTGTTGATAAGCATTCAGATGAAACTCTACTTCAAATGATCTGAGCCAGCACTTCATTCACTTTCTTAAATTATTCATGTAAATTCAAATATTTTACTTTTACTTTGACATTGAAGTTACAACGATGTTGGATCACCATTGTTTTATTTTAATTATAGGAACATGTGGGTTAACAGTTTTTAGGTTTAATCAGCTTTGTGTTTTTGGTTGTTGGTATTTTTTCATCCTTATGTTTATGTTATTAAATTATTAGTTGACCTAATATCATTTCCTTTTGTTTTATTTTCACCTCTGAGTTTGTTTAAAAGGTTAGATGGACTGTTCACCCCCACGGTGGTCAGAGTTGACATCCAGTTGTTGACGTGGAAAGAGCTCAAACAGTCAATGAGTTCATCAGTCTATAAAAACAGTGATTTTGTCTCCGAGTGTCAAGCAGTGAAAATCAAAGGTTGTGAGACATTTAGCTTCCTTTAAATTTCCAGCTGTTTCTCTGTCAGTCTGTTCAAATGTAGCAGTGTCACATTTATATCCTGATCTGAATAAGCTACAGTTGGTTTAGTGATGGTTAAAGCTCTGCAGAGAACAACAGATGCTTTGGGTGAAGCATTCCTAATCAGCGTGCTAACAGAAAACAAATGCAATTACTGCTGCATCATGGCTTCTGTCAACATGGACTTTGGACGGAGGTGAAAAGAAACGAGACATTTTCACTCTACAAATGTATAAAGTTTAAGTACTGAACTTTTTAGAGCCCTTTCTTGAATATCACATCAAACTTGTTTGAACTTCTTTTACTCAGAGGACATTTGCAATAAAAGTTGCAATAATTTGTCTATAATAATCTATCTATCTATCTATCTATCTATCTATCTATCTATCTATCTATCTATCTATCTATCTATCTATCTATCTATCTATCTATCTATCTATCTATCTATCTATCTATCTATCTATCTATCTATCTATCTATCTATCTATCTATCTTCAGCCATTTTTTTCTTACACAGAAAACCAATAAAACCAACTTTAGTTCTTTCACACACCAAACACACTGTCTCATGACAAAATAAACAAAACAAACTAAAAACAGAGATCCATTGCTGTAAGACAGAACATGTTTCATGCGCAGTTCCAAATCGATTGTCTTTCTGCTGTAAAATGACCATGAGAAAGACAATACCAGGACATCAGCTGCTCTCTGTTTTGATCTCTTTCCAGAAGTGAGAAACAGTTCCTGCGGGGGGGCAATAGATGATTTACTGCTTTGAACAATTCACAAGGTTTCCTGATCAGATCACACTGTTCTGCAGGTTTTACCTGTGGGAGAACATGTTTTTTTTTTACCTGAGTGAAAGCACACAACTCCCTGAAAATGATCATTTAATGCAATGATATAAACAAAACCTGAATTTGTATTTGAGAACAAATTAAACTGAATTGCAAAAACCTGAGTTGAGTAAAAAAAAGAATTATTTTTGTGTTATTAATATTATTATTACTGTATAATAAATGATGATTACGATGATGACTGCCTCTGATTTTATTAAATATGAATATTTTAAAGAGGATACGATTTAGAACATTCTCAAAAAGCTTAATGAAAGTAAATAATTTCTTAAGGATAAATGTTAGGCTTACATAAAACAAAACTATCTATAAATTCATTATATCACCACTAACTGTCAAATCCTACCAAAAACAGACATATTAAGAAAATGAAGAAGTAAACAGCAGGTGTTTTAAATCAGCTGGGTGACTCATGAGGAACTAAACAAGCTAATTATTACCTCACAGATTAATTTACAACCACAACAGAATTTGTCTTTATTGCTGTCATGAGAAAATATTGACAGCCAAAGTCTGAGCACAGACTTCAATTCATCAAGGACGGTTTTTGTCTTTCCTTTCAGCTATAGAACTGCAGGAAACTGTATAGCAGCAGAGTTTATTTACTCTGGTGTGGGTGGGGGCTCAGCAGGTGCTCACAGGAAACTTCTACACCCCTTAAAAGACCAATCTGGTTTTTACTGTCTGAGAAACTTCAGTGGTTTTTCATTCATACTGTATGTTCTGCATCTACCTTATCAGCATGGAAAACTTGTGATATTTATCAAACAAAAATCTGGTCGAACACTGAATCAGATGTATTCTGTTGTCTAATGATATTTATATGAGCTCTGGTGCATCAGCTTGGAAAATGTGCAAGTCTGTGATGTTATAAACAGTGGACACTGTTGTCCGTGTGCAAACTCTGTGTTTGTGCAAACAGTTCGTGCAATTTGATTCCACTAACCTACATCTATTAAGGTTAACCATATTTACTAACATTTAGAGCTCAAACAGGCCTGAATTGACACAGTTTGGAAGGATCAGACAACCATTCACACACACTCACACCTCAGGGACAATTAAGAGTTACCAATTAACTTATTATCAAGCATGTTTTTGGACTGTGGAAGGTGCTGGTAGAAAACCCAAACATGCACGGGGTGAACATGCAAACGCCATGCAGAAATTTCCTGGCCTGGTTTGGAACCCAGGACCTTCTTGCTGCAAGGAAACAGTGCTGCAAACAAAGAAATAAAATCTGAAAGTCCGCTCGAGGGACTCAGAATCCTTTTACAGCAGGATTTTTGTTGTTGTTGTTGATTTGTAAATGTCATTAGCATCTTAAAAACTATAACGTGTGTTCGATCGGTAACCGCACAGATCAAAATCTCTGATCTACTTCCCTTTTCTACCCATCCCACCATGCTGTGACCACAGTGGTCCGGTTGATGCCTTGCTACTCTTTGAAGAGACCTCTCCGACCATGACAGAGAGATTAAATTACTTGATACAACTTTGTTTTGATTTGCAGAGACTCCTTCGTTTGAGGGGGCAAAGGGACTCCAACAAATTACACACCCACGTCTCACAGGGACGTGGAGACTGAAACACTGAGAACTGTGAGTTCTTGTTATTATTTTCAAATGTTATGTCGCTCTGAAAAAAACATCTACCCCAGTAACCTTGAGTGCGCCCCAGTCTGGTGATAGTGACTCACTAATATCTTTATGCTGGTCACAGAAAAATCCCTCATACATTATATGTTCTATCAGTTTTAAGCTGAATATCGATTGTGTTGACACTTCTTTAAATACCTCAGATCTACAACTTTCGGTCAATAAAACTACATCTGTGGACAATCTGAAGCTAAATATGAAACAATTATATTTTATATTGTGCAAAAATCAATAAATTGCATTAATTTATAATCATTAGACTGAAAATTAAATTAACAGATTCAGTAGATTGCATCATCTTTAACTTGATATTATTGTTATTAATATCCATATTAAGCTGATTACATCAGCAGATAACTTTGGCACAGTAGTAATTTTTAAGTAGCATGGAAACAGTTAGTCACTCAGACCTTTGAATATTTAATATGAATAGAAACAGCCGGGGAACATTCAGTATTATGTCAGCCAAACAGACACAAAGGTCACCTGGAGATGATATTAGCAACACGGTATAGTAAAAAGCCAAATTATTATCCAGGTGTATTTAAAGTCCCAACACAGTTACAAATAAGATCCATCAGTCAAATTCTAAATTCGATTAAACTAGGAAATCTTCCTTAAAGGTTTGCATTGCATTGTCAGTGTTAACTATCCTGTTTGTTTCCAAAGGGAGGAGTTTTCTGAGGTCCACTTCAGTGTTTCCTGCTTCGTATCCTTAAACTGACTGGAAAGAAATTGTGGAGTGGGTTAAACAAACATGCTGAGGCCAAGAACACGATGCATCATTTCCCAAGAATGTTCAAGTTCTCAGAGCTTGGCCTCTGCATGTCAGTGACAAAAAAAAAATTTATACCCCAAAGTTGTAATTGACATATGATGCATGTATGAAACAAGTATAGAATTGTCATGATTCTTTGGAAACCTTGTGATCTGTTTTGCTGCAGGTGCCTGGCAGGTTTTTAGAGAATACCTTTGAAAGAAACACTATGATTAATGACGGAAAACCGCGGTTATGCAAAGTCTAAGAAACATTGAAAATAAATGCTGTTACGTTTCAAATTTCCCTGAGAATTAGTTCCTCTGTGCTGCTCCAGACTGATAAAGAATGGATTTGTGCCTAAATCACTTAATAAAGAGGAGGTGAGACCACCAAGTTCCTTTCAGAGGAAGATAAAAACTGATTTAAGGTGTTTGTTTTGACTGTCCCAATGAAAATGTTTCCATGCAGTCAAAACCAAAGGAAGTAGTGTTTCAAGTGTGAGAGAAAGCAGGTGTCTTCAGCAGGATAAAGACCATGGAATCAGCACAAGTGGCTGTTTTATCATCCACATTTTCCAATCATGTTGTATTATTTGTTTAAAGTCACTAAAAGAAATCAATATCAGAATTATTATGACAGCAAAGCATCTTTCTGGGTACCGTTTCCAGACGTGATGTCTCACATGACTGAGCAGCATATAGAAAAGTAAGCAACTCTAGTTTTCACCCTTTATTTCAGACTCTCTGTCAGTTTTCAACTTTAACCCAGACAAAAATGCTTCAATTATTCAACAGTTAGTGTCCAGATTTTAAATCTGTTCAATGTGACTGATTTTTTAATAGCCAAACTTTAGCAAAACTTTTATTTGAACACTGGCAACATTAATTATGTGTTTGTTATCAGGGTTGATTCCAGTATATGTGTTTTATTTTATTTTGTGCTGTTTTCTACTAGTAAAATAAAAAATAAATTAAAGGGACATTTCCTTGTATGTATGATAGTTATCAGTGAACTCATTACATAGAATTACATTGCAATGTTATGTCTTTTATAACTTTCTGGGAACAAGTTTTCCACACATGGCTGTTTGCTGTTGCTAAAATCAACAAACTGAACCCATTAAAGCCTCTGATATTTATTCAACATCTTCCCTTTTTTATTCTAACCCTGCCCCCATGATGAAGACTTGTAGCCCTGGCTGTGTGCCCTCGTGTACAGCTGTCCGCTGGGTTTAAGTTAAGAGGTTCAGTCCCTACGAGCCAAAAAGTCTGTTTACAGGAGTCAAACACTCATAAACTCACCAGAGTCTATAAAAAGCAATGGAGGGGGAAAAGGAACAGATTTGTTGCACTATTTAAAAGTGAAGACTAATGCTTTTCTTTTTTAGATTCTTTTCCCCTTAAGATTTTTTATTTCTACAGAAAGTCTACTCTGATTAACAGTTTGTAACTTCAGCTATCACCACTTTTAGATGTCTAACAGCCATGTTGAACCTGTTCTATATGTTTCTAACAGAGCGTTTCACTCTCAGACTGCAGGTCTGATTGTACTCTGTAGAATTTCTAAAAGTAAAATGGGATGCAGAGTTTTCCGTTATCTGGCTCCTGTTTTACAGAATCAGCTTCCTCTTTTAATCTGTGAGGAGTCCCTCTGTCTACTTATATAAATAAATTTTAAACTTTCCTTTTTACTCAGTAATTTATTTGCTGATCCATCCTTTTAGTTATGCTGCTATAGTCTCAGACTGCTGGAGGACATGCTGACCACATTTCTTCTTCTGCTGTCTTTACTCTCTTTGTTTGTATTTACAATTATTGCACAAGAGTCTTATTTTGATTTTATTTTTTAAGGGACAGATCTCATCATAGTGTTAAAAAACTTGTATTACTATTTATTTATATCCTTATAAACTTTGGTCAACCTTGGTTGGTTTTAAATAAACTTGGATTGATTAGACTTGATTATTACTACCATTAACTTTAACTCGGTTTGTCTTTCCATAGAAATGTCGTGTGGACCAACTCTTCTGTGTTTGTCTGTCATTTCAGACCCAGTGGGTCGAGGCAGAAGGTTCTTCCTGAGCCGGGTTCTGCAGGAGGTTTCTTTCCACTGTCGCCAATCTGAGCTACTCATAATGAAAGACAGTGTTGAATTAATAATTCAACTCAATCAGCTGCTTCTTTAGATACAAAATGTTTTATTAATTGGAATTCCATAACTTACTGTATCTGATTACTATTGCTGGAAAGTTTTTCATAAAGCTAACTATAAATCTGGAGTATTGATTGAACTGCACTTGATGTTTCTGTAAAGTGTCTTTATTATGAACTGGCACTGTATAAAAGAAAAAAACAACCAGAACTTGTGGGTGAAAGTTTGACATACCTCAGACATTTCAAGCCTTCAAGTTATGATGGAGTTTATTTTTTCAGCCTGAACTCCGAAATTCCAGGTGAAGCAGAGGTTAAATTATTCTTCTGTGAAATCAGACATCCTTTTTCAAAATTCATCATTTTTTTCACATTAGGGAAGTGGACAAATGTAAAAAATGAAAAACAATTCAGCTGTCCTTGTTATGAATTTTTGAGTCTGGTTTTCCTTGTAATTGTTAACCCGGCTCTTCCTGATTATTGTGTAGCCGTACTGTCCAGACGGTGCAACACAATGATCCGAAACTGCTCCATCTGAAACCGTCTAAAAAATGGAGGGACATCTGATATAATACGTTATGCTGATTGGAGGACGCACCAGCAAGTGTCTGCTGATGATTAGTCTTTAGCCAATCAGCAAATCAAGCTCTTGCAAATCCAGTCAGCAGAAAAGCGCACACATCGTTACCATCAAGAAATTTACAAAGTTCTTACCTTTGCACATTTTTCATAGAAGAAATCACCTCTAGTCCTAAAACAGATTCAATAGTCGCTTCTACGAGTACGTTCACCGGCGCGGCCATGTTTGTTTTTCTTTGGGCACTTGCTGTCATGAACACCCTCCCTGAAGCACAATGTTAAGAAATGATTGGTCTGAACCACAAGTGGAGTTACATCCAGTCCCCTTGTGTTTTCAGTGTTGCGTTTGCTGCCATGCCATGTCTTTTGTTTTTTCTTTAATTAAAATAGTTTATATACTTATATACTTACTTATATATATATATATATATATATATATATATATATATATATGTATATATTTTTACATATTCTTCAAGCCCCTACGTCCTACCTGTTTTTAGGTTCATTCACCACACAGTATAGGATAGTAAGTATTAAAATGGGAATATTTAGAAGGGAAGTTTGCAGATTTACATTTTTCTATATTCCAAAATTGATTTGATGTGAACACAGAGACTAAAGATCTATACGTACATTTTATTAAACCTGCTTTAAGTGTAAGTGAGCTGCTTTTAACCTTTACATGCCTAGTGGTCTCTTCAAACCCAAATATGATTAAAACTTTAAGAGAAAAAAATCCTAATATCATCGTTCAAGCATGAAAGGCTTAAAGGCTGAAAATGATGTTAATTAGACAAACGAAATATTAATGTGTTAAAGCAACAACTTCAGAATAACAGTCAACATGTTTACTCTCCACATTTTTCCCTCAAATATTTTTCCTTTTTTACATTTTGCCAAATGACTTTAAAACTTCTTCTATGAGTGAGTCCTCTGACAGAATGTTTGCTTTTTTTTTTACTTTAGCTGTTCTCAGGCTGAAAATCTAAAAATGTTTCTGAAAGATTGTAGGGTCATTACTGCAGCTTTTCTGATTATAAATAGAATTGAGAGAAGTTTTCAAAGAAACAGCAGAGAGATGGTTTAAATGTCTACAGTGGTGTGAAAAACTATTTGCCTCCTTCCTGATTTCTTATTCTTTTGCATGTTTGTCACACAAAATGTTTCTGATCATCAAACACATTAAACTATTAGTCAAAGATAACGCAAGTAAACACAAAATGTAGTTTTAAAATGATGGCTTTTATTATTTAGGGAGAAAAAACATCCAACCTTACATAGCCCTGTGTGAAAAAGAAATTGCCCCCTGAACCTAATAACTGGTTGGGCCACCATTAGCTGCAATCAAGCGTTTGCGATAACTTGCAACAAGTTTTTTACAGCTCTGGAGGAATTTTGGTTCACTCATCTTTGCAGAATTGTTGTAATTCTGCTTTATTTGAGGTTTTCTAGCATGAACGGCCTTTTAAGGTCTCTATTAGTAACAAGAACCCTGATGAACATGGTGCAGCGTAGTTCATATCTGTAGCCCTTAAAATCACTGATATCAACACCTAGCTTGAAAGCTAGTTGTTGCATATAGGTGGTATTTCTAGACTCTCAGAAGCAGGATAACATAACTTGTGGTTTAAAACATTCTGCATGAACTCTCAGAACTCACTTATCAACTCTTTTTCAGTCAATTAGGATTCTTTATTTTTTCATGTTACGTTTGTGTGTCTATGTCAGAGGGTTTTTCTTTTGGGGAAATGATTGTGCTTACCTTTTGTATTGATTGCAGATGTAATTCACATCAGATGACCATAACATTAAAACTAGTAAAGCTCTCGTAGAGCGCAGACCTCAGTCTGCACCTCAGTCCTTTCATATTGTGATTTACACCTAAAATAACAGTCTCATTTTTGTAGTTTCTACATTATCAGATTCATTGACCATTAAAACATTTTTAGTAATTGGACGAACATTAATATCATTATTAGTTCAGTACATGTAAATCACTTTCTTTGTTTTTCTTCTGGATCGAGTGCCATAGATTTGAAGGTTCATCAAATCTGTTACACACGTCTGATTCCACAGAATCTCGACTATCTTTTTGTGTTTGTTGTATGTTTATATCATCATTTGTTCTTGCAGTGATAAAAAAAAAAAAATCCGAAGGTTTCCAGAATAGTAGTATCCAGAGTTTCGTGATACTCCACTAACTAAAGTTACATGCAGATATGTTAAAAACATCTCTATCCCACAATGATGAAGAAGATTTGAAAACATTCCTGGATGGTGATACAGATCACGCCTAAAATCTACTCACTTCTTCTTTGGACCATTTCTGACCTTTCCTGAAAATTTCAGCAAAATTCATCCAGAACTTTTTGAGTTATTTTGTGAACAGACAGACTAACAGACAAACCCTGGTAAAAACATTCCCACCTGGTGAAGGTAAAAAACAGTTTAGATAAGAGAGAATTTAACCAAATGTTTATCGTAGCATATTATACTGAAGATGTTGATTTTTCCAAGTTTCAAACCACGATAAATTTCACGTTTTGGTATTATTGGCAGTTTAAGATGCTATTTCTATCACCATATGTATATCTACAAAAACATATAAACGATGGCTGGTATACCAATATTAAGAGTATGTATATAATATAAAAATAAAAACAAAATCTGTGTTTTGGTAACAGTGTTTACATATCGAACTGCAAGCTAATATTATTTGGCAGAAAATACACAATACATTTGAGAAATTTTTAAAATTTCTAACAAGTCCTCATTTTAATTTAGTCCCTTTTACATTTTACATGTTTGTTGTTTCAGGTTTTAGTTACAAACGAAAGCAATGTGTGGAAAAAATAGGTCATCGGTATGATGAACAAACTAGGTTTGCGTATATGTCGTAGCATTTTTAAACCACATACTGCAGTTTGAACCGTTGCAGAACAGGATCATTAGTAACTATTTGATTCAATTTTTAAAAATCTCAAGTTCTAATTATGTTCTATGGTACAAAAGTGATGGAGCACCATATTTAATCAGGATTCTGTGTGATTTAATTTATTGTTGATTGAGTTTTCAATTTACACCTTTTTTTTTTTATTGTATTTGTGAGAAAGTTGCTTTTGCAGAAGTGACAGGAAACCAGTGTTTGATTTTCATAAAAGGTTAAAATTTTTAAACCCTTCTAACTACTGAACCTATTTGTCTTTGTCCTCAGATCAATAAATAAGACTCTTGTATGTTTTTACATGATTTATGTTCCTTATTCTTAGTTCTGACATTGTTTCTTCACACAATGGTAATTCAAAGGGGAAATATGCGCTTCAACCCGAGTGCGCCGCTGATTTTACATTTTCCTGTTATGTGTAACATGTAATTGATGTTTTTTAAAAAAAATAGTTTCCAACAGTTTTAAGTTGCCGTAGCCTATACAAAGCAAACTAGAGGGGGATGCTGGAAGACAATGGTTGTTTCCTAAAGTCTATTTTTAAAATCAGGCCAGCAGATGAAAAAGGTCCCCTGATCAGCATGGTTTTGAGCTTTTGGAGTTTCAGTGTCCGCTTATAGTGTTTGCACCTGTTAGCTATCTTTGCTGTTTGCATTGTAACCCCTGCTTTCCACTGGACGCGTGAGCAGCGCGCAACATTAGTGATGCGTAATATGCGGCTAATAGCTGCCAATAAAGTCAATCAGACCCTTTCCACTGCGCGCGCAGCAGCGTGCATGAGACGCGTCCCAGAAGCGTAGCATTACCCAGCTGTTCTATTTTTTATGCGGTACGCTTCTAAAGTTCAGCAGTTTAGTTTGGACCTGACAGAATATCAGGCATTCGTACCCAGAGGTTTCAAAATAAAAGGACACGTTCCAGATTTCTGTTTGCAAGACTATGAGAAAATATAGTACTTGTGACGGGTTTGAAGTCCGTACGTGTGAAAATAAGCCACATACCTTCTGGATACATGTTGTTGTCTTCCTCCCTGCTTGTTGTTGTGTGTACTGATGAAATCACGCGCACATGAGATTTTGTGATCTTATAGGACCAGCTGGATGGGATTTAGCCAATTTAGCTTTAGCTCTGGCTAACAACAAAACACCACTAAGAGACGGGCTCTTTTCTCTCCCGCTAAACAACTGCAGGGCAAACTCCTTTTGAGGCATTTTATAAAAAGGGGAGTGTGGGGTGGGATGTAATCCGGAGGGAGTGAGTTACTCTTTAAATGTCACATAAATCTAAAGCAGTTATGGGAAGTGATGTGTTGTTGTATAAATGAGGAACAGAGAACTGAAGTTCTGCTCAGTAAATCTTTTTTGATCATTAGAAATGAAGGAATTGTCTTTCAGCACAGCTAAAGCTGGTGAATATACATTATGTAAGAGCTGATTTATCCCATTTTCCTCTGGGAATTAATAAAATTGGATTGAACTGAATTGAATGCATCGAGTATAACATGTCTTGTGTTGGCTCAGTTCAAGCTTTATGCATGACGCACAAAAGCAGAAGTCACAAAGTTCCCAAATGCTTCAGTCCTCATGGGCCTGCTAAAAGAATGTGAACAGTCAAAGTTTTGTGGTTCATTTTGTCTCTATTTTTGAAATACTTGAAAGGCAAATTGTGAGTCCCTGAGCTTGAATACAAATATTTAATTTAATCAAACATTTTGCTCTAATTTGACATTAAGCTAATCTCTTATGTAAATGAGGATCGAGTCTGATTAGGTCATTCTTCGACTAGAAATAAAACAGCAGCAAGGTGCTGCTAATCGAAGATGGTGTGTAGCATTCAGGTGCATGTCAACCCAGTGGCAGAAGGGAAGGACTCAGAAATCATCTTGCGATAACTGTTTTTGCCTGTTAATCAGAAAAGAGTTACAAGGACAAACAATCTACACAACGACCTTTGATAATGAGAAGTATCATTCAAAACCAGAAAGCTCTGCCAGCTATTGGCTGGTAGACTTAAACAAAATGCCAACGTCGTGCCTGTCAAAATTAGTATTTTATATTATTTTACTTCAAATATAATTTTTAAAGGAAATAGTGTATTTTCATTCTTCAACCCTCTAAACACCCTGTGGAGGCATTATTTTGTTAAAAATATTGCTTTTTATGAAAATATTCCACATTGTACCTTTAATAAATGTATATGTACCTATGGCCTTTAAGGTGGCTGTAATTAAACCTTTACTTAAGAAACCGGATCTTGATCCAGGATCTCCAGGTAATTATTGACTGATATCCAATCTACCCTTCGTTTGAAAAATTCTAGAAAAGACAAACAATCCCGTGATCATTTACACAATAATAATCTTTTTGAGGTGTTTCAGTCAGGATTTAGATCATCATCTGAAGCAGCGCTGGTGAAAGTTTCTAATATCATGTCCTCAGACAGTGAGCTGTGTCTGTGTTTATCCTAAATCTCAGTGCTGTATTTGATACTAAAGATCACAATATTCAAAAAGTTTGAATATGATATCTGGATTAAGGAACGTTCACCAAACTGGTTTAAGTCTTACTTACCTGACAGATTCATGCTTGCTCCGAGTTTGTGGTTTTTAGACCCCACCTTGGGAACAAACTGTGGGGTCAGTCATTTACTTACGGTGTACTAATTTGACCTCTAACAACAGTATAAGGAACCTGGGTGTTATCTTTGACCTGGACGTGTCTATTAACTCTCATATAAACATGTTACCTGGATGACCTTCTTCTACCTGCATAATGTTGCTTAAATTAGGAGCATTTGGAATCAAAATCATGTGGAACCAGCTTCTGCTTTTAATCCATGAGGCAGACACCCTGTCTACTTTTAAGAATATACTTAAAACTTTCCTTTGTTCACAATCCTATAATTAGTGTTAGTTATCCAGATCCATCCCTTTAGTTATGCTGCTACAGTCTCAGATTGCCGGAGGACATGCCAAATACATTTCTTCACTCTGCTGTTTTTATTCTCCATGTTTATATTTATTATCATTATTACTGCTGCTATTAACTTTATCTCTGTTTAGACATGATGACTGACCCAAATCCATCTGTGTTTGTCTGTGTCTTATCCTGAGCCTGGCTCTGCTAGCGGTTTCTTCCTGTTATATAAAGGAGTTGTTTCTTTCCACTGTCGCCAGTCATGCTGCTCAGGATGAGGATTGTGTTGATTCAGCCCAGTCAGCTGGTTCCTATTTTGGACTTACAGTAACTTGACATTTTTGTAAAGCGCCTTGAAATGACTTTAATCATAAACTAGCTCTATATAAATAAAAATGAATTGAATTTAAAACTTCTCAAGAGAATAAAGAAAGAAAGTACTGAGAGTATTACCTGATCAACCAGGCCCTCACATCGTTGACAGATTACTTTACAAAGACGTGAGGGCCTGGAGCTGAACCGCTGTCTCTCAATTTCGACGGCGGGCTTAGCAACATATGTGACGCTAAAGCGGATACACACGAGGCAGAACAAAAACAAAAGGTTTAGCAAGCGGCGCCCCAGTGGTAGTTAGCCATGGTTAATGGAGCAGAAAAGACAAATATTAATGACAGTTGTCGCTTTTGTGTCAAAAACTTGCGAATACGAGGCGTCATTGCACACTCAGTTCACGTATTCGACCACCCCAAGCAAGAAGTAAAGCGCAGAAGTAAACACTTCATCCACAGCCGAGTCCGCCATGTTGAATGTTGAGCTCTGGGTGGAAAACGCTAGTTCCGTGTTTTCAGGATGACGCACAACAAAGGTGATATGTAATTGGTCCGTCCTAAAATTTGACGCGGAAATGATCGGTGCGGCTCCGGTGTCAGACCCTTCTGCATTTGAACATAATGCAGGAGGATCTGATTGGTCAGGCTACTGAGAGGATGATGTGAAAAAATAATTAAATGTATGACTGGATTTTTAAAAAAAAAATTAAACTCTGATGCCTCCATGTTGTTGAAATACTTAGAGAGGATCACCATTTTTAATCGTTCATGTCTGTACAAGTTTTCATATAAACATCCAGTGCAGGAACCTGAACAGTCATAACGTTCAGATAATCATTCAGCAGGACCAAATAAACTGATAAACTGGTCACAGCTGTCTCTAAAAAGTGAACATACATCTAATCATTTTTGCTGCATTTCTCCAAAAGTTTTAATTTCTAAATGTAGCTCATCATGCAAACAACGTTATGTGTTGGCACGTGGTGGTTGTAGGATTACATGAGTGATGTAATGTAATGTTGAGCCCCCACGACAGATTCTAGTCTCAAAACCTCTCTGACTTGCATGTCACAGTTGCTTTCATTCAGGAAAGTGAGTAAAATGTGTCTCAGTGAGTGAAATGTTCTGGGGGTGGATGTGGTTTAGGGTTATTATCGGTTGCACCAGAAAGGGGGGGGCAGAGAGGAGTGTTTATTACACTCCCACTTCGGACGCTCTGAAGGAACCAATCACAGTTCTCCTGTAGAAGAGGAGGCAGAGACGTCACAACCCGCTACAAATACGCCGTGGCACTTTTTTTTTATCCATGAGCTCCGAGTTACACGCTGATAGAAGAGACCTCATGGTTTTATTATTCACCAATTTCCAAACGTTTTTTTCGTGCATTTTTTTGCCTGAAACTGAAGAAACCCTGAACACATCCTTGAGTAATAACAAGTGAAGTCAACATTAAAAAAAGAAACAAACAACAAAGAAAACAAAAACGAGGTCTAGGAGATTCAAACAGTTTTTGTGTTTAAAAAAAGAGCTATCAGCTCAGCAAACGGAGAGAAACAACCTCCTTCTTTCTTCAAGAGTTTCCTACTTTATAACAATTTTTTTTTTCAGTTTGTTTGTGTTTTGCACCTGCAAACATGACACGAAGACCCTGCGCGATATACGTGGTCGGGACCATCTGCGCCCTCCTGCTGGTTACTGGGATCGCCTTGATCCTGGCACAAGTTTTTCGCACTTTAATGCAAAACCGTCTGAAAAAGGTAAAAGAAAATCTTCCAAAATGCTGCAGTAATGTATTAATCACGTGTTGTAGAAGGTTTTTATGCTGTTGCCTTTTGAATGGACTTCTGTGTAGGCTACAAGTTCTTTTAGAGAATTATTACAATGAAGTGATTGTTTGATCCGCGCACATTTACAGATGCTCCACTGTTTGTTTCTGTTTGACTGCCTTTACATCAGCTCTTCACCGCAGGCAGTAAATGACAGCTTCTGCTCATTAATTTAGTGTGTGTGTGCGTGTGTGTGTGTGTGTGTGTGTGTGATCAAGTTTGTTAGTGTTTGTTTTTGTGGATTTGCGCTACAAAATAAAAGCATCTACTTTTTTACTAAACTAATTCAATGCTTTGTACAAAAACCTACAAAAAGTTAGTTCCAGTGTGTCCAAACTACTTCGGTTCCCATCAAGAACTCACAAACACATTGATTCTGCTCCACTTGGTACTTTGTACTTTTAAAGGGTTAAATCCATGACTCCAAAACAATGAAAGTGTTGCTGTTTTTTTTAAAAAAAAACTTTATATATATATAATAAAATTACATTTAATGAGTGTGTGTTGCTGCCGTAAAGAATTGGCTTTAACAAGTGAAGGAGGACATCTTATGTTTGTGTTCTTGTGGCTTTTGGCATGGTACATCATACACACAAGCACTTTTTTTTCCACTTGTAATGATAAGGCATAGCTTGTTTTTCTTTTGCATGCAGTTAAAAGTGCTTTGCTTGAAGATTTTTCAACACTTCTGCAAACTCAGCCTAGAAGAACAGGCATGTGTTGGATTATTTTTATGTATGATTTAAAAAAAAAAACAGATGTTGCATGTCCTAAATAGACTTTGGGTAGTTTCACTTTATTGAATCAGGGATTTTTTTTACCACAAGTGCCATGTAAGAGAAAAGTCTGTAAAGTTTCTAGGCCAGGTGTGACACATGACTGAACATGTGTGAGTTTATTCACTGCTTATATTTTTATGCCCAACAGATTTTTGCATATGATCTGTTTTTTGAAGCAGGGTTGTATTCAGACAGCAGTCAGAGCGATCGTTTGGAGAATCAGGGAAAAGTTCTGAAGCTCCTCAAAGAACAGCAACTCAGCTGGTTGCAGTTCAAGGGAGTTTCCTGTTTTAAGCCTTTACAATAGATTACTGTCAATTGTTAATTCAGTTTAAGACTGGCCATATGCTGCACAGGAAGTAGTTTCACAATGATATGTTTTGTATTAAACTCAAAGTTTTTTTGTAAAAATGCACAACTCTTTTTCCCTTTTGGCCTTATGTGAAATGTTTTATGGTACTTTGGTGGGACTGAATAAGCTCATTGGTCACAGATGGCAATTTCAGGTGAGTTACCTGGTTTTGACCCTCACTCACTTCAGTGGACCAGGATATATAAACAGAAGAGGAGACTGCAGGTAAGTGTGGGAGTGTTTCTCAAAGCCAAGGAACCTTGCCTTGATGCCTTGGTCCCGCCCCGGTTGCCTAGGAGATACGTCATCGGGACCCGCCAAGGCGCTTTCCAATGCTCATGTGCTACCGAGGCATCTGTAATCGGTTTGCCCGCCGTTTAGCTAACATACCAAGGATATATGGGACGTGCCTTGATGCCTTCCCTCAGGTCACAAATTTCCCAGAAGACATTGCAGTATTTTCAAAAAATGGCGGTTGAGGAGCCGACAGCAGCTACTTCAAAGACTTCAAAGGTTTAAATGTAAGTTAACTGATTGTTGCTATCGGGCTTAAATTTAAAATGTTTTTTGTTTTGTTTTTTTAATCCAAAGCAGTTATACGGTTGGTAAGTTGCTTTGGATTTAAAAAAAAAAAAGCTTCAGTGGCTAGAAGGTATTAACTCGCTTGCACATTTATTTAATTTCATTTTTATTAACATTTCTAGCTCTAGGCGATGGGCGGGACGTAAACAGTGCGCGTTAACAGGCAGCCGCGGTCCCGTGAGTGAAGTCTGTTCCGGTGTCCTCGTAAGCAAGACACCTCCTCTACCAAGGCACTGCCTCGGTAGGCAAGGTTCCTTGACATTGAGAAACACCCCGGGTCTGCAGAGAGATTCCTGGCAGTGGAGGTGAGTATGGGTAATGTAGTTCTTGAGGGAGAGGAGCTCGGAAAGGGGATTCAGTGGTTATGTATAATCAATCCAACAAATCAGTACAGAATCCATTATTTGTGTTAAAAAGTCAGTCTAAGTTCATGAGGTGAGACATGAGGCAGTAAACACGTCACTGATCATAAACTTAAAAGTGAAACAATCGCGAAATGCCACCCACCAGTTTTTGTGTTGACAACTAAAACATGAGCTTTTAAAGAGGATGTCAGAGCTTAAATCTATTTCTGTATAGTATTTTTGGTGTTAATAGTATATGAAACGTCAGTTGTAGGCTTGATAATTAGTTTTATGTGAGGCGCAGCGTCTGTTATTGTAAAAAGAGTCAGCAGCAAATCATGGCTTCGTAAAGGGGGTGTCCCTATGTTGTGGAAAATTTTAACAGCCACCCCTTGTGACTTCAAATTGCAGGTTTATGGGGGAGGGGAATAGTTAGACATACCAAGGGGGCAGCGGGTAACAAAGAAACTGAATTTGGCCTCAAACTTTAACTGTTATCCATATTAAAACTTATTCTACCAACTGTTTCATCCCATCAAACACAGTGTACAAACTACAAACTGTAGAGTTTGTACACTGGAAGAATGATGTTCAACCAGCGGTGTGGTAAAATTCCTCCAAATTAACCAAAACGCCTTTTACAACTTCAATAACTCACTATTATTCATTCTGTTTGGAGTAAATGTCTCACAGAATGCAATAAACTGATTTGTAATGTGTATATATTTGAATAGGCACAGCATGAGTCAGCTTTGTTTAAAACAGAAGGTAAAACTGATTATATCTGGGATGTTTTTGTTGACTCTTTGATTAGTTTATTGAGTTGAGGCCACAGACAGAAGAGGTCAGGACTGAATACTCTGCCTAGTGTTTTAGGTATGCAGGTGTTTTCTGATCAGACACATGCCGACGATGAACCTGCATCAAATTGTGACCCACAAATGTGATTGGATTTATACAACTGTAGAGAAAAAAAAAACAGATTTGTATAATAGAAATGATGCACTATTATGAGATATTAGTCTAAATCCTATTGAACATCTGTGGAAGGAGATGAAACAGTCTGGAAACCCTTCAAACCTGAAACAGGGACCAGTTGCTCAAAAGGAATCAATCAAATTACCTGTAGACAGAAATTGTTTCATTTAATGATTGCCTCAAAAGCTTGTGCAAAATATATTTAGTTAGGAGTACCTTCATTTGTTGTCCAGGACAGTTTCATTTGTATTTTTTTTCTGTTGAACTCCAATTCAGAATTTTGATTTTCAGTCATTTCTGTGTTCATTATTTCTCTCTTTGGTTAAAGGTTCATTTTAAAGACAATTGACCTTTTGAAAAGCCTCGCCACCCTTAGTTACTGTTGCTATGTCCGACAAACACAACTAGCGTGACACATTATCATGACTGGAAGAGGTATTTCCATGCGTCAGTGACCTATTTTGGAGCAATACCTTACCAAATCGAACCAACCTTGAGCTCCTTTCTCTCTCAGCATCATTTCTGGCGGGTGGCGTCTATCCACTTGCAGCCGGCGAGCACTGCCAGCACCTCTAAAGCTCTGCCCTGCCATTTGCCGAGAGCCAGCGGCAATCCCAAGCCAGCTCACGCTCATCTGCGGGTGGACCGCGCCACCTCTCTGGATCTCCAAGCAGCACAGAGCTCCCCCTGACATCTAGTCAGTAGTTAGTAGATGTAGGCGCAACGCTTCACCATCTTGCTTGGAGTTAACGGTTGCGTGATTGGACAATAGCCGTTTTGGGGGCGGGGCCAGCGAAAGGCCAAATGTGTTTGTTTTTTTCTTTAATAGTGATGATGCGTAGTTGAAGAACCAAAACTGCTTAACTGAATTCACGAAAAAACTGAAAACTTAACCAAAGAAACAAAAAGGCTGATACTGCAACAAAATAAACTGCAGAAATCCAGAACAGATGTGTGAAGAAACACAAAGGGCAAACAAGACAAAAAGGGGAATGGCAAACCTAAAAAAAAAAACAGTGGATCTAAAAGGAGGGTGTGAAAAAACAGGAGCATAAGTAATGGGTATGGGTGGTTACTGTGTGTGAACAGCTGGGACGATTAGCAGATGGGGAGCAGGTGTGTAATAAAGTGAACCAAACTGTGATAATCGCAAAGGGTCATGAAACACAACAATAAATCAAACTAAATAATGTAATGACATGAATAACTAATATTACCCTCAACTCAAAAAATAATTTCTAATAAGACCCTCGTATCTATGATAATATTTGAACAGTTCAGATTAAAAGATACTTGTGATTTCCAGGATTTCAGCCCAGCTGTCAGTATATGCATCACGTGGTCTAGCCTCAATTTTAGTTTAAAACAGCCATCTGAGCACCGAGAGGCTTTGCATTGACTTAGAAGAATAAGGGAGCCATTCACAAAGATTTTTACCATGCAAGGAGTAGATTGTCATGTGGAAAATATTAGGATATTAAGCTTTTTAGGAGTCCAGTAATACATTATGTGGTTAATTATAAGCTGTTAATATGAATGCTGAAAGCCTTCTTGTAGTTTACTGGGATTTCAGAAGTATACAAGTATCAAACAACCATATCAATATCTATAAAATAACAGTAACTCTTTGTTTTGTGCTTCATTAAAGTTTTGTAGACTGTCCATCGTTTAGGCCAGGACATTGTGTCATTATTAAAATAAACAGAGGGTCATGGAGAAAGGAAATGGGGTGGTACTGTGAAGCCATACTGCATTGTAGTCTGGGTCCATGAGATCTACTTAAACTAACATGTGTTAGTATATAAGAATCCTAAAACTTCAAAAGAGGAGATTTGTATTTATTGTCAAATGTGGTCATTTTATGAATAGACTCATTCAGAATCTACTTGTTTTCATTGGTCAGACACTTATATGATGTCTGATCATCTGCTTTATTTATATACTTAAATACAGTGGTTAGTTAGTTAAATGGATCAGGGAGGCTCTTGATCTCTTTCTGTCAACTCGGATGTTTCCACTTGTAACTCACACTTTCCCAGAATATACTGCAGTTCATTGCAGTCACTGATACTTTCTTGATTAGTTATCAGTGGTCTTCCAGCTTGTAGGCCGTGGAAATATTAACCTCTTAAGTCCTGGGCCTCTGTAAAAATTACTGCAAATATTACTGCGTCAAAATAAATGAACGTGGACACGACAGAAACTGAAACATTTTAATCTCCAAACATTCTTGACTTGTTATTGAATAATCCTTTATAATGATACATTTACAACCCAGAATCTGCATCAAACCAAAATTGATGCTCATAGTATATGGACACTTTAGAGGTTTTAGTAGAATGGACTGTTCCATGTATGTGTTCCTCATGTACCAAACTAATTCTTACTATAACAACTGTTTTTTGTTTTTTTTTTGAAAAATCAATCACAGATATATATTTACATTATTTAAATACATGTAGATATATATGTATATGTTCCATTTGACTTCTATTGTAACAGATTTATTTGCATCTAAAGAAAAGCTGCTTGCATTTATTGTTAAATGTTTAGCATGTTTACTCTGCGGTTATTTAAAGGGAGTGCAGTCATCCCACACCACGGGTGCTTTGGGTTTAAGAGGTTACGAGATGTTCGAAACGTAATTTATGTTGCCAGTCAGCAGGGATTTAAAATATTTTAAAGCAAGTCAGTCATTGTTTCTGTTAATTTTGTAAGAAAATCGTAAAATTACAGTTCAAGTTGTCAGATATTAGTTTAAGGGAGAGACAATATTTCCCCAGATAAATACTTTAGACCAGATAGTGAGAACAAACCAAACCCTTGGTGTAATTTGTCAGTTCATTATATGGTATCTGCAGTGATCCTGCGTTGGAATTCACATCTCAAAGATCATTATTTTCTTCACTTTTTTGTGCATTGACTTGTACAAATGTACAGTTACAGGTTTTAAGTTCGCACATTGTAAAAATAATTAGCAATACAGTAAAATGTATATGTGTATTTGATGTTCTTGCTCACATTCTTTTACTGATATCTTTTATCATGACAGTATGAAATGCCTTGACCGTATCAAGTTACTTGTTCACACCAGTGGAATCCGTCTGAAAGATCTCCTCCCAGCAGCTGACTCTCGTTGTGAGCAGTTGCCGCTCTCATACATGATTCGTTGGGAAGTATTCTGTTGGAAGCGTCAAAACTTAGTAACTCCTGTGATTTTACAGAAATACATCTGGACAAATCAGCTCATTGCTGATGGATTTTTAACAAAGTTGTAGCTTTTACACAGTAGTTTGAAAATAAAGTTTTTATGGTAATTTTGTTCTAAATGTTTATTAAACTGGTTGAAAGAGAGAGTTCACATCTTTCAAAGTGAGTTACTTCAAAAAACCTTTGAAAAATAGGACTTAACGTCACTTGCTCAGGCATCTACAGAATAGGATTAGGGCCACTGAAGAAAAAAAATAAAGAATTCTTACTTTAATCTCAAAATTCTGAGAAAAAAGTCAAAATTCTGACTTTAATCTCGGAATTCTGAGATTAAAGTCAGAATTCTTTTTCTTCAGTGGCCCTAATCCTCTTCAATAGGCATCCAAACCACCCAACCTTTATTTTCTCACGTGTCTCGTCACCTCTGTTGCCAAAAATGTTTCCACTAAAGTCATGACCTTCTGCAGAGTTGAGCCACTAACACAGCTTAAAAAAAAACACTTTTAATAGTTTAAAATTTTTTAAACTTTTGTCTTTAGGTTAATTTGATCCTGCTTCTAACAATAAGTTGACAATAAAATTGAATCTCATCATGGTTTTGATTAGTTCAGTAACAAAACGAGTGTATTTCAGCTTCTTAGATGTAGTTATGTGTTTGACTTGAACCCTTTTGGAGCCTGCAAAGCTAGAACTAGAACATTGAACAGCCCCTTGCAGTGCTCAGCGTTGATGTATGTGAACCTCTCCACATCAAAGCTCCAGCTCGACGTGTGCTTGTGTATTCACCTGCCACATGTGTTTGTATAGGGTGTGGTTTAGAAGTAGCAGTGGTTCGTCCTGAGATAGACCGTTTCTGTTTTTCATGTGTGTTACACGCATGCTGTGTGAGCTGTAGCATGATTGTTCAAAGCGTGAAACCAGCAAGATAGAATGACCCTAATCTCTGTTCCTCAATCTAAGATGACAGCTTTATTGTCCTCAGCTACACAGCTAAACTTTTATCTTTACAAGTAAAGGGGTCCTCGAATGAAAAGGGGGTTTCTGTACCCCGGGAATAACGACTGCAGTGTTTTCAGTTCCTAAGTTGATGTTATCAGCCTGATGACAGTTTGGACACAATCAGGCCACAATGAGATTTTTAGGAAAGATTTCAGTCCTCCTGCAACTCTTTTTTTTATGTGGAATTTTAAAAGTCGTACGGATATGAGCGAATGTAATCAAATGGGGGTTGTCGTCACCGTTGCACCTCCCGGGCCTCCCAACGCTCAATCCTGAGGAATGTGGATCAAATCATTAAGGTCGGAGTGCTGCACAAACAGCAGGCATCCAGCTCCCTGCATCACATGATCTATCAGAGGCGCTCTCCCAGTTCCTGTTGTCAAGGGCAACGGCTGACAATGGAGCGATGGAGGGGTCTCCCCTCATACCATTCATGTGTGCAGCCCGTGCGCTTGTCTGACGCTCAGACAGCTTTTCCCCTACAAATTCTCACCCCTCCCAACTGCCCCCACCTCCTCCAAAGGATGTTTTTGTTCTTTGGGTTGTTTTCACTGGGGTCTCTCTGAGGAAACTTCAGACTCAAAACACATTTGCTGTTAAAAGTTCTATCCTCTTTTGCAGGAACCTCGCCATTTCCAAACGCTTTATTTCATAATATACTTATAACTGAAGCAGTTTCTTGTGAAATATGGGATTATTTTAAAAAAAAAGTATGTTTTAATTTTCCTAATTTCAATTTGTGCTAAACAAGCTGCTTCAAAATGCTACAAAACATGCATTTAATAGTAGAAACAATAACGGCTGGTTTTAATGTTGGTATTTTTAATGTTATGATATTGTTTTATGTATAAACAAAGCTATAATATCTGAGATGTTTGTGTGTTTGGTCTCTACAGGAGATTGTTTTAGTCGAGGGTAGTCGAGTGTTTGAGTCATGGAAGACCCCTCCCCCTCCCGTCTTCATGGAGTTTTTCTTCTTCAATGTGACCAACGCTGATGAATTCCTCAAAGGGGCCAAACCAGAGGTCAAGCAGGTTGGACCTTACACTTACAGGTAAGACAGTAAAACTCTGAATCAAGATTTTGTTTTAAAGTATTTTATTTAGTCGTTTTCCAGAAGACATATTGCATACAAAGTATTTAATAGGGATGCATCGATACTGATAGTGATATGGGCCGATACCATTCTAATGTACTCGTATCTGCATCAGTTAGTTAACTGATACCATGAACTGATACTTTTTTTCACTTGAAATTTTATTTTTGTGTTTTTTTTACATATATATATATATATATATATATATATATATATATATTTGGTTCACCATCATTTGTTGTAACAAGCAGAGAAGAAAACAAAACCTGTCTTCCAATTCATTGCATTTTTTGTGTGGTAGAAGTATCAGCATTGGTAAGTATCTGCAAGTACTCAGATCCAAGTATCAGTATTGTATCGGTATGAAAGAAGTGGTATTGTTGCATCCAAAGTATTTAATTAAATATATTTGAATGATTTTTATCAGTATTTCTGGATTTGCATGTAGTATTTTCACTGTGTCTGCAAGTTTATTTGTAGGCTGCAAGCAAAACAGTAAAATTAAGTTATCAAATGTGCAAAGTGCAAACATATTATATTATAATCAGAGCTGCAGAAAGATGCCTCATTAATATTTCAGCACATGCATCTGTTTTTCTGGGTGTCCTTTCTTTTTTGTTTTTATATATCTTGAAAGTACGACTTTCAATCATACCAAATATCAGTGAATTGCAATTTACTGTATTTCTTTGTATAATTAAGGTGAAGATTAAACATCTTGTTTAATGTCCTGTTGATTTTTTTATACCCGAGTCACTTAGTCAATTTCAGCCCTTAAATAAACATCAACGTTCATGAATAAAGTGCCAGAAAAGTTTCAACGTCTGTAGAAACTGTCCAGATAAACAGCATTTTCCAACTAATTTGTTATTATATGTTTGGATTGGATCATTTATATCAAATGTTCAGTGTCTGAACCCTGTTTATCCTGACGGTTTCATGAAGTGAACACTCGTGTGCAAAAGTGAACTTATTCTGTAAACATTAATGAATAATTACACTTGTGTTTGCACAGGGAGTACAGGTACAAGGACAATGTAACCATGGTGGAAAATGGAACAAAGGTGTCTGCGTACAACACAAAAAGCTTTGTGTTTCTGCAAGAGAAGTCTGTGGGTGATCCAGCTGTTGATGCCATCACCACAGTTAACATCCCAGCATGGGTGAGTCATGAATTCAAAAGTGGAAGTATAAGTCAAATAAAAAGGAACATGGATTCTCTCAGTCTCATTCCAATACTACATTGTTTCCCACATCTTCTCATGTCTCCTTCACTTCCCGTCCCCAGGCTGCGATGAATAAGGCCAAAGACAGTTTCTTTAGGACTTCCATGTTAAACATCTGGATGAACTCTGCCAAGAGTGGCGTCTTCACTACTCGCACTGTACAAGAACTGCTCTGGGGCTATGATGATGCATTGTTAGCCAAAATCGCCCCCTCCAATCCTGAGGTGGAGAAGACCTTTGGACTCATGTACAAGGTACTTACAAGGTCTAAGAAAGAATAAAAACTCTGGGAATTTTAACAGTTTATAATAATTCCATCATCAAGCACAAGAGACGGGAAGTTTTCATTGTTTTTGAACCACGTTTTAATGAGCCGAATGTTTGTTTGACCTAGAAAAATGGAAGTATGGATGGAGAATATGTCTTCCACACCGGACAACAGAACTACTTGGATTATGGCCGAGTCGAAAGCTGGAAAGGTCAAAGGTAGCAAAGAGTCAGTCTTTCTTCAAACACAGTGATGAAACCTCTGAAATAATGACCTTAATTCTACAGCTTTCTGCCAGGAATAGACGAGTATAGTCTGGTCGTGTCTTTCAGTCTGTTTGTTGATTTTGAAAGTTGCTTTTAGTTCAAAGCTGTAGGCAGGACTTCCTGATATACTTAGAATGCCTCAAAAATGGCTTTTTACTGCTCTTTCAAATCCAAATTTCTTATCTTTGCTTTCCTGAGGTCTCTAATTGCACTTTTACTCCTGGGAAGTTGCTTTTTCAAAGAAACTTTCCTTATTGTACTTTAATCCTGTCAAGATAAAGATGATAACGTTGTTGATATAGTTTGTGTGGAGTTCAAAAACAGTTGTTTTTTTTTTATTTGACCTGTATTTGTCCATGCAGAATTCATTTTGTACAATTATGTGTCAACATGTTAGTTTTGATAGCAAAAAGTAATTTGGTCCAACTTGAGAATAAGAAAAAAATATGATCACAGGCACAAAAACTGATATTAAAATGAGTTTTATTCTGCAGAGAGAGAGTCAACACAAGACAGAACAGATGCAATGAGATCACAATCTTTTATAGGCGTTAGTAAATAACACTTACGAGACACAGAGGAAGTGCATTTTGTTTGTAGAAGCAGCACTTTTTATCGGAACTTTCTGTTCTTCAACATTTGCTTTTTTATAATTCTGCATCAGTGTCAGTAATTACCTGTATCTGCTTATTCCTGTTCAACATCACGGGGAAATGGTATCTATCTCCAGTGGTCATTGGGTGAGAGGCGGGGTCACACCTGGACAGGTCGCCAGTCCATCACGGGGCTACATACAGACGGACAAACACACACATTCACTCCAAGGGACAATTTAGATTTGCCAGTTAACTTCAAGCATATTTTTGGGCTGTTGGAGGAAAAAACCCACACATGCATGAGGAGAACATGCAAACTCCATGCAGAAAGATCCCAATCGAGCTTCGAACCCTGGGCCTTTTTGTCTGTAAGGCAACAGTGCTACCCACTGCACCACTGTGCAACAAATGTCATTTTTAACTTCAAACATCCAACTGTTCTTTAACGTCTGTCTGTTCATTGTCCTGTTTACAGTCATAGCGCTAAATTGCATGCCCTTATTTTATCTTGTGTTTTTCTTTAGCTATTTTTTTTTACATTTCACTTTTGCACTTAAGGAGGACTGTATCCCAATTCCCTTGTGCTTACATACTCTGTACTACTGTGCAATGACAAGAAAGACTCTAACCTAAAAGTGGGGAAGTACGTGTGAAACTATGTTCCACAGTCACCCAAAGTTGCACAAGCGCATTAATCAGTAGAACACATCTTAAATGAATATAAAGGTTACATGGTATAAATGTTTACTGCAAAATGAATATAATGATTATTTGATACACAGGAAATGAACAAAAGTTTCACAATAATCACCTTCTAAATTACTAATAAATAGTTAAAAATGCAGAAAGCAGTAAAATGCATTTAGTAAAAAAAATCCTGTGTGACTTATTTGTTACTATATTATTGCTTTAAAATGTTTTTGCATCCAATTCATATACTACTGTATTTATAAAGTATAAATAAGGATATTTACTATATTTATTATAAGCATTAAGTCACTGTTTAAAGGATATTTTTAAAAATATATAACAAATTCTTTTGCAGAATGCTGAATTTCTGGTCAACTAATGAAAGCAACAGCATCGCTGGGTCTGACGGAAGTTCTTTCCATCCCCTGCTGGACAAGGACGAACGTATTTACATCTTCACTTCTGATCTGTGCAGGTATAACTTCTGATTTCATGTGCTGTGACTTTAAGGAGAACATAGAAACCAGTCAAGTTAATCATTCTCAAAAGTTATTTTCTCCTTCAAAGTACTTCTACCTAAATAAAAAATGACCTTCAACATTGCAGGCGATGACTTTGATTGATGCAGTAGAGCTAAACGCTGAAATGGGGTCATCAAGAGACATGAACGTTTTGTCCTTTAAAGCATGTCAGCCTTCATTATTAATCAAACAATAGTCATTTTGTTCCAAATATTCCAAGTACATCATTAGTAACAGCAACTAAGAGCTTGAATACAAACCAGGGGCCGTATTCACAGCTAGGTGTTACTCCTAACTCACGTTAAAAGGTCTTACGTAGGAGTTGTCGTCTAAAACCTATTCACAAACGCACTGAGAGCTACTTTTACGTAGAACAAATCCCTAAAAGTAAGCTAAGAGTGACGTCCCGTTGCTATGGGAAACGTCATTTCCTATGCATGAGTAAATAGCCGGACAGCAGTGTGATTGGTTGTTGAATGACACGTGTGAAACCAGGAAATGGAAAACTTCAATGTCGATAAAAGCGTAATTATGAACAGCGCAAATAGCAGAAATAATGCATGATGACATCTTTGTGTTGCCACGAGACTGACACTTCATACAACTTACACACAATAACCTACTTACAGAGAGGGTGAAGTTTAAAAACGAATAAACGTGAAATGCATCATATTATGCGACAGACTGGCATCCTATCCAGGGTGTAAAGTTGCATTTTCCCTGCGGCTAAATATCTTAGTGTCGCTAAACATTTAATTTCTGGACTGATCAGGTTGTTACGTTTTAGTTAATATTCCATGTGCAATAATATTCTTTCTGTTTAAGAAAAAAACACTTTCTGTTCTGTTTTAAGAATTCATTTATTTATAGATACTTTATTTAGTTTTATTATGTTCTATTCTGTATCTTATTCTCTTGTTGTCCCCATCTCTTAACTTCTCTTCTCTTTAAACTTGACTCAGGTTGCTCTGCACTAGAATTCCAATGTGCATGGGACGACTGTTTTTATGTGCAAATGGAAAATAAAAATCTCGAATCTAGTTGGAGACGTGATCCCGGACCAAATCTACAAAAAGTTAAATACCTTCACGATTTAGTCGGTATCGTTTGGTCAATTCAGAATCATCCAGAGTGTCCAACACATTGCGTCTGGCTGCAGCTATTTTGGGAGTCTTTGTGAATAGGTCTTAGGGAGTTAGGAGTCCTCTTGACTTCTTTTAAGGACTCCCAGACTTAGGAGCTACTTTTAGGCCTAAAAGTGGTTGTGAATTACTTTTATCTTAAGAAACTAGGAATCCTAAATTTAGGAGTGACACGCCCACATTTTACTCCAAAATTCGCCAGTTAGGACCTACTTTTAGCCCTAAGATTCTTTGTGAATACGGCCCCAGGACTATTAAACAGAATAGGACTCATCTGCAAACAATTAACTAAAAAGTACAAAGACGTTGGTGCTTTGAAGTAAACGAATCAGATCACAAAGACAAAAACCTGCAAACTATGATACTGATCGTAATGTTCTGGAGATAGTGTTTTAGATACTAATAGCCAGCCTCTGCTGGATTAAAGACTATTAAACTTTTAAAACTACCAAAAAATCTCATTCATACTTACTGTGGAGTAAATTTATTTATCTACAAATAACAAACAAGAATGAGTTTCTTACCTGGTGTTTTTTTTTTTCTGCTAGGGGTTCAGATCAAATTATTAAATGTTTGTGTGATCCTTCAGTGTGTGTCTGTACAGAGAACGTTACCTTTTACATACTTACAGGCTGATGACTGTTCTCTTCTAATTTGATTTCCCAAATGTTAAGCTCTGCTTGTTGCAAAACATAAATGCTTCATCCTTTTCACGAGACAACAGAAGCCCTTCCTCTTTTTGCCAAGCGTGGAAAGAATCTGTTGGAGCACTACTGTTGGACCTTTGACTCTCGTCGGACATGTGCCAAAAAACCCCTCACCCAAATGTTTGTAAAGGACTTTCACCTACTTTCACATTGCGTGATGGTGTCATTGTGTCTGTCTGTGTTAGAAGGATTAAAAGGGAGACTTCCTCCCTGTTTCCCGTATTTCTTTGGTTAAGGAAACAATCAGTGAAATCATTCTTCTAACCTTTTACACACATACTTTTCCCGTGTTTAAGCAGCTTAGCTGGACATTATGAGTAAAACATGTGTCAAACTGACATCTGGAATCGATCTGTTGGTTAAAAACAGCACCAGGATTCCCATGTACGAACCTACTGTTGACCTTTTGCTCTAGAAACTGACAGCTGAGTAACTGTCGTCTCCAAATTTTGATGCATTTAGACAGGTGTGATTGTTCAAATAGCAACTAGCCTGAGGTTTATCTTTCATTATAGCTGTGAACATCATTATAAAGTCATATGTTTATAATTTGATGCAAAACACGGCACGCCCGCTTTTATTTTGTACAGTTTCCATCATTTCTTCTAGCTTTGCCTGACTTTATCTTGAAACTGTCGACATTATTTCATCTTTACAGAAGTATCAAGTCAGTTGGTAAAAAATAAAACATTTCCTGTCTAAGGAACCAGCTGATTGGTGGAATTATCAAGTCAACACAACCTGAGCAGCACGAGGTGACAATGGAAAGGAAAGACTCCCTTTTAACAGGAAGAACTTGCCAGCAGAATGATGTATTAAAGAGGCCCTTCCATTAAAAACAGTTTTTCTGAGGTTTCTGTTGAATATTTTAGCTCCACAGGTGTTCTTACCTTCATAGTGGGTGTGAAAACAGGTCAACAACTTCTCTTTCAGTTTGAATCTCTCAAACTACGCAGGTGGTGATAAAACCAGAGTTCTCCTGAGTCCGAACGGCCTGTATTTGTTTCATCAGAACTCCTTTGTTTGTTAGTTTTCATCAGCTCCCGCAGTTGAAACCACGCCTAGCATGCTGCTGGCTAAAAGCTGTAGCATAAGACGTAGCAAACAGGAAGAGAGGACGTATGACGTTGCCATGCGCAGCGGGGCAGGAAACAGTATATCTTGCTCTCATAGGCTAGTTTGTTAGCCAATCAGAGTCCAGCAAATTCGAACAATGAATATGAACGAGCTGCAGCCGAAGCAGCCTGACGGAAGGAGCCGGAACCAGACGAATTTTAACGTAGACAGATTGAAAGGTCTGTTAATCAGTGTTTCCTGACTTTTTTAGATATAAAATGTTTCATATTACTGGTTAATACTTAAGAAATAACCACAAAGTCCTGAAATTTGTATGAAATGGCCTCTTTAAGGGATTACTGTATTAGAGATAAAGTCTAAATTCATGTAGTTTTTGTTCACTCTGGTTTCGTATTCCCACCGATACGAAGCAGAGTTTTTTTAGTCCCAGTCTGAACTAGAAACACATTTTTCCTCAGCTTTCCTCACAAAGGTCAAGAGAAAGGTCTGTGTAGTATTGTTATACAACTGGTAGGCTGCATTTCCTCCCAGTCAGTTGGCAGACAGTGTATGGAGCGCTTTGTTCTGGCTGAGGATGGTCCAGATCCCCTCGTCAGGGTAAAAACTGCAGCTTTTCGTGGAACAGGGATGAGCTGTTCACAGGGAAACTCTCCCAGGAGCAGTTGAAACAAAACAGAAGTTAGAATGTGATTAACGATTATTCAGTTACAAAGAAAACATCAGCGCCACAATAAAACATTCTTCCCCCGAAACGTGTTGAGAATGTTAAAACTGTCAGGATTTCAGCAGCAGATAGAATTGTTACAAATCCACTGAAGGTCAGTCGGTCATTTCTAAGCTTGAAAGATTGTTTCACAATTTCTCTTTTAGTTTTAAAACATTTTTCATGTTGCTTAATGAACATAAAATCTGAGTTTTTTCTTTTTTTTTTATTCATGTAATCTTCTTTCTTAGTTTGGAAAGTTTAAAACAGCTTTAAAAATATGAAGCAATAAATAAAATGATTTATTCATGTATTATTTAACCGTTTTGATAAGGAGGTTTATTTTTTGTGTTTGAGATGTAGCTTCATGTTTTCTGGTTGACCTGTCAGTCTGTCAGTAAACCGTTGACTAGAAATTACTTCCAATTTAGAAACGTTATTACTACAAGTCGAGTTCAAAGATTCAGTTTTTTCTTGTTGTTTAAAATCTCAGTTTAGAGAGAATTAGACATTTAAGATGTTTTCTGACTGAATCTCACTACAACTTATTTTTGTGCTGCAAAATCTGTTTCCTGACCGAATATCTGTTTTCTGAGGGGGGCGGGGCTCAGTGGCTTCAGAAGATCTTAAGTCTGCCTTCAGGCAGAATTACTTTTAGAAATGATGGCAAGTGAAAGTATTTCCTTATACCCCCCCCCCCCACCAACCCCTTCCACAATGTGTCAGTGATGTTTTGATTATGTTAAGATTAGAAGATGACATCAGCTTTGGGAAATGCATCAAAGCGCCACACTTCAAAGTTTGGGGGGGAATAGTCTGGTTGAAGTGTCTCTTTGGACATCCTCGATGCATAAATTCATCCAAATCAAGGAAGTCAGTCACAGCACATCTCTGATTTAGAGCTGTGATGGACGAACACAACGCGGTTTGAAAGATGTTGGTTCAGACCTTTACAAGTTGTAGTTCAGTGATTTTTTTCGATACAGTTAATTTTAACGCTTTTTCGTTTGCTTCTTATGATCTTTCCCAGACTTTGATTTCCCCACGAACTCAAATAATTTTTTTCTACTGTTGCACAATTGTCCTTCTTTGGAAATCATAAAGGTCACGCTGTTATAAGACTTCTGTGGTTAGCATTTCTGGGGGTTTTCATTACTTTTGCTCAGAATCCCCTCACTTACGGTACATACATGACCTTTCACTGATGACGCAGGCCGTTAGAAACATATTATTCAGGTGGAACACTGTAGAAATGAACTTATCATGACTCAATGTTCAGTGCAGACTCGTAGGCAGAGAGTTAATGCAAAACATCTTGATAATAAGTTAAAATATTGGCGAAGACTTGAATACTTTCTTGGCCAGAGCCCAAGAGAACTTCAAGGAACACGAAGGGAACAGTGAAGAAAATATTCTGGGAAAAGAAAACCGAAGATTTTTTTATGTTTAGTTTGATTAGTGGATGAGTAACAGATGGGGTGATTAATAAATAAACAGGAAGTTGATGTGTAATGAAATGAGTTGAATAACAAGTGGCACACAAAACGTCCACTTGAACTCAAGAATAAATTTGATAAAACAAGGAAAAAATGTGATTTAATTAATAATAATAAACTGAAACTATAAAAATAAATATGAAAATCCCAAACTATCATGTTATTAATAGTAATAAATCTCTTCCTTTTTGTTTCCTTTTTCCAGAACAATCTACATGGATTTTGAGAAGGACGTAGAGGTAAAAGGAATCCCAGCCTATCGTTTCACACCCCCCCGCTCCGTTTTGGCAAGCAAAGAGGAGAACCCTGCCAACAAAGGCTTCTGCGTCACCCCAAAGGAGTGTCTGGGAACTGGGGTCCTTAAAGTCAGTCCTTGTCGGAAAGGTACTGTCAGCTTTGTGCAGCACATTTTGTCCAGAAACCTTTGAACTCAAATGTGCGTCTCACAAAACTTTTTATAGCTTCAACATTTTCCATTTGTTCTCTTTTTTTTCCTCCTACTCGAGCCTCAAAAGTCCAAATTCAACATAATTTCAATATTTGTCATGATCAAAGGAGTTTTCTGGCACAAACATTTGAAACTTTTAGGTTGCAGTAACAATTCCAACTTCCAGTTCCAAGTTTCTTTCGGTGAAGCTAATACCCCCCACATGAACGGCTCACATGACGCAGATCTCGCCACACCTCAGGCACCATCTGACATGACTGACGTAGTAGCTGGTGGCAGAAAGCCCCGTCACCTGATTCTGCCCTTGAACATGATCAGCAGTGATCTTACTGCCCGTGTTTCTTAGCCCACTTTTTATTCCCGTAACTAAATCTTAGTATTTCTCTCGTTTCCTGTTGTAGAACTGAACCATAATTTTTGTAAAAATTCTATTTTATTTTGGAAAAAGTTGCATTAAAGTCACCGTGTGAAATATATTGAAAGACTTACGAAGGTTAAAGAGGACATTGTGCAAAATGGAACATTTTGTGCAAAACTAGTTAGAAATTAACAAACAAAGTGATAAAACATTTAAAAACTGTGAGATTTCTTTAAAGTTTAAACTCTAAGTCAAAAGTTTTGTTTAGCCACCTGCAGACACGACTTCCAGCCCAGAGGATTATATTTTAGTCCTGGTGCACTAGAGTAACCTTGCTGGATGTAACATGATCAGCCTCTCAGGTGACAGCGGGTGGGCCAGTGTTTTTGTTCAGCATCTGTTTCCAAACACAAGAGAAGGAAATCTGTCACCTCTGCCCCACTTCATCATCATCATCACTGACTTTGTTGTCAGTGCCAGTAAGCATGTGTTGCACAGAGTTTTTGTTTTTGCTGAACCTTGTTTCCAGGTAACGTTATTCAATGTCGTGTGTGTGTCCTGAGCCCGTTCAATCCTGTTGACAATAAGAGGAAGGAAGTTTGCGAGACTTACTCGTATCTTTTTCGGGACTGCCTTAAATTACTTTTACAAGCGGTTTATTGTCCTACAGTGTTGTTTGTTTTGATCGGACGCGGATCAAATTGAACAATTTCATTGTGTCCTAATAGCATGTGCCCCACCATGTTTGTTGTATCTTGATTACATCAAATTTTTTGCACTTTGTTGGCTTTTGGTGAGCTTTTTTGATATCGTGTTGTTGCTTTTCGCTCACCGAATGAAGAAGAAAAAGGATTGTTGAAAAGATAGTTGAGAAGTTCAGAACAGTGTTTCAAACATCTCTTACTTGTCTTTTCCTTTCGTAGGCGCCCCGGTGGTCGCTTCTTTTCCTCATTTCTACCTGGCGGAGGAGAAATATGTGTCTGCCATTGGAGGGATGTCCCCTAAAAGGCAGCATCACCAAACATTTCTGGACCTGAACCCGGTGAGCCGCATCACTACGGTTCATTTAGCAAATTTAAATGCAGTTAATTAATACTTTTCTGTCAGTAGATTTGCTTGGACGCACTTTCCTGTTACATTTAGAAACGTGAAGCAGCGTGGAGAAAAGAAAAAATAAAAGGACATTTTAAATGAAGGTGTGCTGCTACACCATCTATTGGTATACAAGCAGTAGTGCAAAATCCAGAGTGGCTTGCAAAGTATGGAATGTGTGGATATATTTATTTATTTATTTGCAGTTTTTTTTTTCCCCAATATAGGAACATGCTTCTTTTTCCAGACTCCTTTCCTCGTCCTTTTTTTTAAAAGAAAGTGTTCTAATTATAAGTTTCTCAAATATTCTGGGAGATTTTTGTTCAAAGAGAAAATAGAAACTCTAAATAACTCTCCATTTCAGCAGCTGGCATGTAGGAATTATGAATTTTAAATACATCCGAAACTAAATTATTAATGTTTAAAAAGTGTAAAACATCATATTTCTTTATTAAATATTAAAATACTTTCATTTGAAATTAAATCTAGCTAAAAAAGTAGGTTTTTTTCCCCACTTTTAGGATTTTAGCATCTAGATAATATAAGATCCTGACCACCATCCAGCTGTCTTCTGTAAATTTGCTAAACTATAAATTTTACAATATACATTATCTTCAAATTTCCGGAAAAGATTTGAACTCAGAAAGCAGAAACTTTAAGTCTGAAGAAGTCTCATCTCTACCTGCTTGTTCCTGTTCAGGGTGAGTTGGTGTCTGTCTCATTGGGCGAGAGGCGGAGTCACACCTGGACAGGTCGCCAGTCAGTTAGAGGGTCACATATAGACAGACAGCCACTCACACACACTCTGGCTGGTATCAAACTCAATACATTCTTACTGCAAGGCCAAAGTACATCAGTAGTACTAGTTTATCTCTACATAACTACATGATGTTTCTGTCCATGTTGTTTTTACAGACTACTGGAGTGATTGTACGAGCAAACAAAAGAGCACAAGTCAACATTCTGATTAACAGAATCACTGGATTCCCGTGAGTATTTAGACACAGATACAACACAAATATCTAGTGTTACTGATCAAATACTTTGTGTAACTTTTACATATTTTCATCTTTGTTTTCAAAACAGGATAACTAAAGGCCTGAATGAAACAGTCTTTCCTGTGATGTTCCTCAATGAGGTGGGAAACAATATAAATCCCCAGTTATCTCACAAATATCGACATTTTAAATGGAATTATTATATTAGAAGTGATGCTCCAGGAAATCCTGGTAAAAGGACAGATTAATTTTATAATTATACACGGTCCATTTTTTGCTAGCTTTGTAGCACTTCAGTTTCTTGCGCTCATTTAAGGGAAGTTTCAAACATTAAAAGGAAAAAAAAAAACAAGTTAAATATTTAATTATTGTGAGTTTTAAAGGGTTTCTTCTTTATTTTATTACTTGTTTATTCTAATCTAATGATTCTGGAAGCAACTTTCCTGTTTTATTTAATCAAAATTTTTAGAACATCCAATTTTTCCAGTTTTTTATTGCAATTTTGGTTGTTCTAGTCCAATAAATACCTTGAAATAGTAAAAAGGTGAACTGCCAGAGGTTAAAAAAGAAGTACGGTTACCCCAAACTGGTAATAATGTACAAAAAACATGATGTTTCAGAATTATACAAAACCACACCGTGGTACCAGATCCTCATGAGCATCAGTTGAACAGCATTACTCTGAAAAAAGTTGTGTGTTGCTACAAAAATGGTGATAAAAAGGTAGTTAACGACGGAAGAGAGACAGATTATTGTGACATAAAATGTAGATCTTTCCCACAGAGGAATCATAAAGAAACTGACACTGAGTTCAGTTTCCTTCATCAAAAGGTTTTCAGAAACGGGGACAAACTCTGACAGGAAGAGGTCTGGCAGACCCAAAGCCACAACTGAGCTTGTGTGATAGGTAGCTTACAGGACAACAGCTTCAAGCTCAGCTTAGTGGTCACAGTGAGCAAATCTCAGTTATGAAGAGAAAACTTACTAAAATGTTAGAATAAGACAAAGAATCTTGTCTGTGACATTTTCAGTTCATCACTCAGGATCTTTGTACACCGTCGAGTTGGTGAAAAGATGGTTCCACAATGGAATCAGCTGTCAAACATGGAGGAGGAAGTGTGATGGTCTGGGTCTGTTTGGCTGGATCCAGGTGCCTCTTATACAGAGTGAGCGGCACCTTGAACCAAAATGGCGACCGCAGCCCCATAAAATACCCTCTGGTACACGTGTAGTCCGTCTGCCAATGGTGGTACTTTAACGAGGCAAAATTTCAAACTGCAAAAGTTTCAATAAAAAATTTAAAATTTGGGATGTTTTAAGACTTTTTGCAAGCAATATAAATTTTAAAATGTTTTCTTTTATAGATCTCAGTTCATTTCATCTGTTCTTAATTCTGATTTTTTACCCTTTTGTTCTTATTGATCACTGAATATTCCTTGTACTCGACATATTCAACATTTACTGTCTTGTACATATTTGGGTTTATTTGTTTATTTAAAAACGAGCCACCAAACTGAGCTCTAGTCTGCCAGCTACTCATGGTGTATGCTTATTTTTAGAATATTTTAAATATATTAGTATAATAATCTACATGTTTCATGGTCAAAACACATGTAGAGTATATATTTTTAAAGCAAAACATTTGGGATAAAAATGTGACTCCAGATATTAAAATTCATTTAAGAAAAAGTTAAAGATTTCCACTCATGGACGTCTGTCTCCAAACTCAGAGTGTCGTGATCGACGACGTCTCTGCAGCCAAAGTGCACAAGCTGCTCACGATCGTCAAGCTGGTGTCCAACTTCCCGCTCTTCATCGTGGGTCTGGGTGGGATCATGCTCATGGTCTTCATCATCCTCCTGATTCGGGCTCATAAAGAAAAGGTACGCCACACCTCGCCTGCCCTCTCTGCCCCGCCCCTTTCTTACTTACTGCACTTAATTCTTGCAACTTACAGTTTGCTTCTTGTTAGTAATCGGTGTTAATTCTCATTGATGTAATTACTTAACCACACACTAATGACACTGCATGTGTTTATCACTGTGTATTTCTGTGCAGAAGGAAGTTAGACGCATTGAGTTTACCAAGCCTTTCTATGCTGTAAGTCTTCACGGTTCTTTTGCTGCTTTCTAAGCATTTTTCTCAGACAATCATCTTCAGATTCACAACTCATATCATTCCTCAGTGCACAATAAAAACAGCTTTCACGCCTGGTTTATTAAATCAACATAATATAGTCTATATATCTGTTAAGTTTTAGAGCAAAATCTAATCTAGTGAACTTTAACACTGATCTGCTGCTCAGACACACAGCTGTTTTCTTCTCAGTCATTTCTTCTTTTAGCTTCAAAAACACAGAGCTGAGATACGGAAGCAGCAGCTGTTCATTCATCCCAACTAGAAATTTTTAGTTTGTAATTTACCGTCTGTCTGCAACGTATTCAAAAGGAATCAATCGATTTGTCTACTGGTTCTATTAACTCAATAAATCCATTTTTATTCCTTATTAAATGCATTACTAATACATGTTGTAAACAAACAACAATTAAACTAACAGAAATACCAAAATGCTGCTTTTACTTTGATGAGTTTCTAAATTTTGTTTCATGCTCTAAAACGTTTACCTATTTCATACCCTTTTACTACCACGGTGTCACCGGTGACACCGCATAGGACACCGTGGTAGTAAAAGGGTTAAAATATTTATTTAGTAGCACTAGTGATGCTAGGAAAATAAAGTTTAAATGGTGCAGATAATTCAAAATGTTTTTTCTTCTCAATTCCTAATTTCTCACCATACAGAATCTAAAACTGCAGTAATCAAGTATTTTTTCATCCATAATGAATTTGAATTTTTAGTATTGTGAGAATAGATTTGTTGTTGTTTTTGTTTATTGCCTAAACTATTGCAAGAAAAAGTGAACTGGTTAAAACTACTTTCCTTTCATCGTTTTCTACTGCAGACCTCGACTGAAGACGACACCTCGTACTCTCCGGTTAAGGGCAAGGACGATCCCAAAAATGGAAACTACATCGGGATGACGCCTAAAGTCGACACTCAAGCCTGAAGAGAAAGGAGAGGATGGTGGAAGGATGGGGCACGGTTTTCATTTCAGATATTTAGTATTAAATTTTTTTTGTGCAGATTTTGCACCGTCTGTTTCCAAAAACCAAGTTTGACGCCCTCCGTTAAAATGCTACCCGTCAACTACCACTTCCTGTTTTTCATCATGTTAAATATTTGACAACAAATGGCCGTTCTGATTGACTACAGATGGAGAGAGCACCGTTTAGTGGGTCATAGCGTGTGACAAATGTCTCTTTGGTGCTGGATTCTCATCTCACTTCATACGCAACGTTCAGACTGACTCACCGCTTCATAGACTGAACATCATATAGTGAAATCCATACATATAGTATTTTTTATTAATATACGTCACTCTCAGGGGGTTTCTGCTTAAATGCTGTCAAATATTAGTGAATCAGGCCTGCAGGTCATCTCTTTTTGAAGAATCAATTCAGTATTATTTTGCCTTTTTACTCTTTAAGTTACGACAGAGTGTTTGGGTCATTTGAATTTAAAAAAAGTAAAGTTAATGTCACGTATTTACAGGGAAAACTATCAGATATGCTCTAAATTTTTAGAAAATTGTAAGTTTGCAGGGAACATTTTTAAATTCATGTGATTTAAAGTCACAAATTTTAAAGGATACAGTTTATTCAGACATTATGAGATTGTAAATTTACAAGAAAACGGTCAAAACTTTCAAGATTAAAGTCCTAACTTCGGTAGAAAAACTTAGATGATACTATAAATGTGAACTCATACAATCTGTCAAATTTTTCACTTTAGTCTTGAAAGTTATGACTTTTTTCTCGCACATAAATGAATACACAAGGTCAAACGTCCAAGTTTTCTTTTTGTGACTTTTATTCACTCAAATTTAAATTTCAGCATGTACTTCTAAGATTTTTCTTGTAGATATGTGACAATCTCAAAATGCCTGAGTGTTTGTAACAATTTCAACCCCATCACCATTTCTTTCAGAAAAAAAATGTTATTTTATTTACTTTTAGAATGATCCTGTGTCTCCATGGTAACATTTATTGATGTACATCATTGTAATGCGTTTGCTGCCTGATGTCTTTGTGTTTCTGTGAAAAAAAAAACTGTGTTGACCTGCTTTGATTTCTGTGCGAGTGTGATGGGGTTAAAGATCAAACAAAATACTTGGATACTTTAATTTTTATAAAGTTAGACATCTTTCTTAATTTCTGTAATTTAGTTAATGAGCTACAGTTTATTAGCTATTTAAACCCTAATTGTGTTTTGTATCAGTAATACTAACGTTGCTGTTTGAACATGTATTTGTTTTGTTTAATGCTGTAGTTGTGCCTTTAAAAGGAGCAGAAATATTCTGTTCTTTTTACTGTTTTTTGGGGAAAGGGGGTTTGGAAGGGGGGCTCCCGCCATTTAATTTCATGCAAACGGTTACCAAACCATTCACAGAATGAAATCCGTTTGAAAAAATATTTTATTTTTGTTTTGCCTTTTCATGTAAACCAAAAAAAAAAAAGAATGAAGAAAAAGCAGTGGAATGATTCAAGTTAAACTGATGAGCCCAAGCTTCTTTATTTCTATGTTTTGCCATAATATTATAGGATTCAATTATTCCCCCTTCTCATTATGTACACAATGTAATAATCACAGTGTATATATCAGATGATAGTTTTTTTCTTTTGATTTTCAAATTTTCTAATGATTCATAGTTTTATTGAGTTACATACAATAACATCATGCAGATAAACAAAAAGATAACTGTACTTTTTATGCAAAAACAGTATTACACAATTTTAGTCTAGTTGTTTTGAGGGACAATAAATTATTTTGTTACACGGATAAGCCAAATCACTAAATGCACCACTCAGAATATACACTGGGCTTCTTTGTGCCAAATTTTGGTTAGACTATTCTTTGTCAAACTATTGTTAATGCTAAAACGATGTATTCCTCTGATCATCCACTTGTTTTGAAATGTTGACTGTTATTGCTGTTTGTACTCTGTGCACAAAAATTAAAATTAGTTTCAGTAGGTTGGACTTTTTTCTCATTTTATAACTGTGTTTGCTTCTCAGTTTGGTAAATTTTAACAGTTTTAGCAGTTCTTGACAAAACTTGAAACAACACATTTGCTTATGTAACATTACATTCTGAAAATATTGCAGGAAATAACAAATAATAAACATGCCATCAATATAATATATATTTTGGTGTAGTATTAATAGAGGATTCGACAGACAGATAGACTGCAAGAATTAAATAGTAATTATTTTAAATTTAAAGAAACATTGCAGATTAGAAGATCATATGTTTACCAATTTCTAAGCCTATTATACCAACAAAATTTAGAACATTTTAGTGATCGTTGCAGCAACTTTAATACCTTGGGTGCCATTGTGTTTTGTGGCCACAAGGTGGCGACATTACGCCGCTTGGTTTGAAGGTTTGTTTAGGGAAAAGCAGCGAAGAAGAGCACGTGACAGTCGTCAACATGGCGTTTAGTTTCAGCGGCGGCACGAGTAACACAGCAGCAAGTATGAGCGTTATTTTCTTTTATTTTGCAGTTATAATGCGGTATGATTTGTGTCTGATACGTATTATAAACGTGATAAAACTGCGATTTGAATTGTGTTCTTACATAAATGGTTTCTCCGTGTTTGCATTGGGCCAAACGGTTTCCGTGGTGGTCCGAATTAAACCCGCGCATGCTACTATTTTTACATCGTTATGTTTATGTTTGGAAACGTACTTTGCTAATAATTGTGTTTAAATGCAGTTATTGGAAACTAATTTGAACTATTAACTCTGTATTTTCTCTCTGTGTTGTTGTAAAGACACATCCGGGTTTTCATTTGGTTCATTCGGTGCCAAGACAACAGCACCAACAACATTTGGCTTCAACCCGGCTGCGACCACCACCACCGCCTCTTCCGGTTTCGGCAGTAAGTAGCATTTCTGATCTACTTTCTGCAGGTCGTGTTAACATTTAGTCTGTAACATAATTCATCATTATTCCGAATCAAATCACATTGTGGTCTGGTGTGGGAACAATCATCTTATCTTGAACGTGAACAAGACAAAGGAGATGATTTTGGATTTTAGGAGGATCAGCAACATGTAAACGCCCATGTACATCGTGGAGGAGGAATATGAATACCTGGGTGTTCACCTGGACAACAGACTGAACTGGAGACACAACTGTGAAGCTGTTTTTAGGAAAGGTCAGAGCACACTGGACTTCCTCACGAAGTTTAGATCATTCAATGTTTGCAGCAAGATGTTGAAGATCTTTTTTAAGTCTGTTGTGGAGAGTGTGATCACATCTGCAGTCACCTGTTGGGGGCGGAGCATCAGAGCAGTTGATGTGAAGAGGCTGAACAAACTGATAAAGAAGACTGGTTCTGTTCTGGATCTGAATCCTCTTGAGTTGATTGTCCAAAGGAGGACGAAGAACATGGTGGAAAACCCTCATCATCCTCTTCACAACATAGCAACTCTCTTCAGTCAAAGGCTACTTCAGATCAACACAGACGTTACAGGAGATCCTTCCTGTCCACTGCTAGAACATCTGCAATGACTCTTTGAAGAAGAACTGAGTTACTGCAACATTTAATTTCCCTTTGCAGATTAATAACATTTTATTGATTTGAATTGGATTTCAATTTGAATAACAAGAAAAAAATACTAGATTTACCAGTAAATATTTTAAGGGCACCACACCTAAGATGATATTAGGGGAATTTAAAGGTACAGTATGTAAGAATTTTATAGTGAAATACTCACGGAACAGTCTAATGTCCCACCGATGTTGAATATAAAGTCACATTGTAACAGATCTGGATCTCAGCCAGCTGGGTGGTCGCTAGTTTCAGTCACTTTAAAAATGCTGGTCCGTATTGGAATCCTTATTTACACGTCCAGATTTCCTGGTTCCATAACGAATCACATGTGAGTCTGCAAGGCTGCCAAGTCTTCAACACAAGCAGCTGTAATTCCACAAATAGCAGCAGCAAAAAGTAAGAAACCACCACATCCTTCTAACTGAGCAGCCGAGCTGCACGTGATGGGTCATTCAAACGCATTTAGGAAAACTCCACACTGAACAAATAGACCTTCAAACATTCACAAAAATTTAACAAATACAAGAGAAACAAAACGAGAATCAATATCAGAACTGGCAACTCAACAGAAAAATCAGGAGGGGAGGGGCTGAGTGGCTGAGAGCAGACAAGTTTTTTTTTTCTACATGAACTGCAGGATTCGGATTTGACGACAAGGTTTAATTCTTACATACTGTACCTTTTAAGCTTAAAGAGGCCCTTCCATTAAAAACGGTTTTTCTGAGGTTTCTGTTCAATATTTTAGCTCCACAGGTGTTCTTACCTTCATAGTGGGTGTGAAAACAGGTCAAAAACTTCTCTTTCAGTTTTAATCTCTCAAACTACGCAGGTGGTGATAAAACCCGAGTTCTCCCGAGTCCAAACGACCTGTATCTGTTTCGTCACAACTCCTTTAATCGTTAGTAGTCAGCAGCTCCCGCAGTTGAAACCACGCCTAGCATGCTGCTGGCTAAAAGCTGTAGCATAAGACGTAGCAAACAGGAAGAGAGAACGTCTGTTGTTCCTATGCACAGCGGGGCAGGAAACAGTATTCTTTGCTCTCATAGGCTAGTTTGTTAGCCAATCTGAGTTCAGCAAATTCAAATAATGAATATTAATGAGCTGCTGCCCGAAGCCTGCTGAAACCACTTGAATTTTAACGCAGACAGATTGAAAGGTCTGTTAATCAGTGTTTCCTGAGGTTTTTTAGATATAAAATGTTTCATATTACTGGTTAATACTTAAGAAATAACCACAAAGTCCTGAAATTTGTATGAAATGTCCTCTTGAAGACAGATTTTAGTGCCTAAAGTCAGTTTCTTATTAAAAGAAACACATTTTTCCCATACCAACACAGGTGTTCTGATACAGATGTAATACCTGGTTGGTTTGTCTTCTGTCTGAAACAGCTCTAGGTCCTGGGTTCGGGGCTGTCACCACCACCTCTGCACCAGCCACAGGATTTAGTTTTGGCTCCACCAACACTGGTAAGTCACTCGTTTCTATTAAATCACCCACCATTTGTCCTTTTAATCCGCCATGTTTAGGTACTTTAAGGCTTTCTGAGCAGTAATAATCAGGGTCTGTCATTAAACTCCTTCATGTCTCTCTCTCTTGCTGCCTGCCTGCTTTGGCTGCAGGATTTGGGGGGCTTGGAGCTGGAAGCACCACGGCTGGTGGGTTTAGTTTTGGAGGGTTTGGTTTAAATACCAATCCAGCAGCAATCAGCTTTAATGCAGGTTGCTTTGGTACAGCAACCACTACTGCCACTGTTTTCAATTTTGGTAATAGCCTGGCTAGCGCAGGTAGATGACCTCTGTGATTATGTACATTTGTGACTGTAAAGTCTTTGTTTATTTTGGTCATTTGTTTTCATGTGATGAGTGGTTTTCTTTTCCCATCTCACCTGGTGATTAGTGTTCATCAGCACTCGGAAGTTTCATTGTGTTTCATTTGCATGAAAGTACGTGAAATAAAAAACAGCCCAGATCCTGTTTGTAACTGAGAACCAGTTTTCAAACATTTTACCTGGTCAGATAGAAGATTTCAGTCTTTCTTGTCAATAATCTTCACATTTTTTGTCATGAAGATGCTTTTTCTGCTTTACATCATGTACCCAGTCATTTCATATTTTCATTTAACCCACATTTCTGTCATTAGATTGGTTATTATTTACTTCTCTTCCCAGGAGCATTTGGAGGCTTTGGGACAACTACAACAACCGCCGCAGCTCCAGGATCCACTTTCAGCTTCGCTACACCCTCCAATGCTTCAGGTCAGGAACAGAAACATCCTCAGTATTTAGACTCTGAAGTTCCAGGTCCTGATACACACCTGGTTCAGATGAGCGAGATGTTAACAGGCTTCTGCAGGATTTTAAACAGATGTGTTAAAGCAGGAAACATCTAAAACATGCAGGATAGTGGCCCTTGAGAAGTGGAGTTGGTGTAGCGTAAACATTTAAATGACCAGATCTCTCTCTGCTGTGATTCAGCGCTGTTATTTACACTGAAGTCTAGTTATTTCTGATGAAAACACATTTGATATAAAATTGTAGTGCTAATCTTTAAACATTTTATTCTAAAATGTGAGACTTTGATGGTAGATAAGATGTTTAACTGAAATTCCTTGTTATATTTTATAGAGCACTGAAATGTGTGTTTATCCAAATAAAAGCCTCCAGTTGGCAGTGATTCCCAGCTCAGCCACCAGCTGGTGTCAGTGCACCAAATAGTTCCTGAACCACCACCAAATGTTTTCAGAATGTTTTTCACTACAGCTGATGCAACTATCATTGTTTTATTTAGAAAGAATTACAACTACAGTGAGCTTCATCTGTTCTGTCAGAGAGGTGTAGCTGCACGTCCCTTTACATCCTGGTCTCAGGCATCAGTTACTAAATGATAAATGAGTCGAACCTGTCAGCTATATTTTTATAGTTTGTTAAATTCTTCTTTATGGCTTGTGATGCAACATGCTGTTTGTTAAAATGTGAACGTTTACCGGCTGCAAGGCGCCTCACTTTAACTAAACATGGAGCAGAGCATGCTGGGAGTCTTCAGCATCTTGTCTAAACCCTTTAGACTTTGTTGTAGGTCCTAATTTGTCCTGTTTTTGTTTGAGGAGGTCTGTTTGGAAACGCACAGAACAAAACCTTTGGGTTTCCATCGGGGCTTGGAGCTGGTACCACTACTGGACCAACAGGCTTTGGAACTGGACTCGGCGCAGCTGGTCTCAGCGGGTTTGGAGGGTTTAACATCCAGCCGACGCAGCAGCAAGGTGAGCGCTGTTGTCTGGATCTTGCATTGTGTGTGTGTGTGAAGTGATGGGGATGCAGCACATCATGGATCCTGATGGTTCTGCAGGTGATGCTCCTGAACTTCCTGCCAGGCGGCAGCATCATTTATGACGTGTTTGATGAATTATACCACAACTCCTGTTTCTATTATTTAGTTGTATGAGGATTTAATGTGGTTGCTGCTGGATCTGGTCAACATGATGAGGCCCCGGGCTCAGGACACGTCGATGTTTGGTTCCTCATCTTAACAGCTTGCTGCTGGTCTGTCAGGAAGCTGAGCGCCCAGATGCAGGTTATCTGGTCTCTATAGAAGCTGTTGATGAACATCTGGTTGTTTTGACATATTGTCAGTGGACGGGGCTTGTTGTTGGTGATGTGCTAAAAGCCTTGCTGCAGACAATAGAGATCTTCATCACATAAAACATGGCTGTTCAGTTTATGCTTCTGTTTCAGGTTGTTTTGCTGTAGCAACCCAAGAGTTGGAAACAATGTTCCTGGTTCTCGAGACGATTTCATTTGTGTTTTCTTGTCCCTGATCAGGAGGCCTGTTTGGACAGCAGACTCAGCAGCAGAATCAGACCCAGACCACACAGCTTTACCAGCAGGTCACCGCTCTGTCAGCCCCCACCCTCTTAGGAGATGAACGAGACTCCATACTCGCCAAGTGGAACCAGCTGCAGGCCTATTGGGGTACAGGGAAGGGCTACTACAGCAACAACAACCCTCCTGTGGAGTTCACTCAGGAGAACCCTTTCTGCAGGTTCAAGGTAACAAGAAATAGCCTACATTTTTCAGCTGTTGTTTCTAAATTTGAGTAGTAAAATCTGTTTGTTTTGCTTTTAGGCAGTGGGATTCAGCTGCGTACCAGTCAGTAAAGATGAAGATGGTTTAGTGGTGTTAGTTCTGAATAAAAAGGAAGCTGATGTCCGAGTTCAGCAGCAGCAGCTGGTTGAGTCTCTTCACAAAGTCCTGGGAAGTGCTCAGACTCTGTCAGTCAATGTGGAGGGAGTCAAAGCTCTTCCAAATGACCAGTACGGTTTATAACATTTACACAAACACCAGAAAGTGTTTCAGTCATCGAACCTATCAGAATTTATAGCAGTCATTTCTACACTTCCTCTTTAAAAACCAGTAGGACTCTATCTGATTTTTAGGACAGAAGTGATTATTTACTTGGTGGAACGTTCCCCTAATGGCACCTCCAAGAGGATCCCAGCTTCCACGCTCTTCGGCTACCTGGAGCAGGCAAACATTAAGGTTCAGCTCACGCAGATCGGAGTGGCCATGTCTGTCACACGAACAGAGCTGTCCCCAGCTCAGCTCAAACAGCTGCTGCAAAACCCTCCTGCAGGTAGATATGTGCACAAACGTGCATTCACATGAACGCTGGTTATGTGTTAAAGCTCCGTTATTCTGCACTTTTCACACACACTGAATCATTCCTTTACATCTCAATGAAATGTAAAAACCATGCAGAGTTCAAATTGGCCCTTTTTGAAAGTTCAGCTGTTGATCCCAAACTTGTCTCATCTTACCTCATTTTGAAATGCTCTGTTTCATGTGGGCACAGCTCTTGGGGAGCACTAGCAGCTTTAAGCCCCGCCCATCTCTGTCCCCTGCTCGTTCGTGAGACACCGGAGCTGATTAAACTGCAATTAATGATAAACAAGTGTTGCAGTGCCAAGAAATAGACTTAAATTGTGATTTTAAAAAACAAACTTTGGACTGAGGAGCTTTGAGCCTGAAGAATCCAACAGCATGTTATTGAAAGGTTAGTCTGACATTTACTCATTTATCTGTGTTGTTTTGCTGCGTCTGGTAGAGATGCAGTTCTTCAAGCTTACCAGTTTGACCCAGAACAAGATGGAATGGTGTTAGAACATCTGTAGGAACAGCTTGACTAAGCAACAGCTCTGCTCTGGTTCTTATTCGCAGTAGATCGACTCCGGTAACGCTGTTAGCTCTTCATTAGCAGCAGCTCGACTCCGGTAACGCTGTTAGCTCTTCATTAGCAGCAGCTCGGCTCCGGTAACGCTGTTAGCTCTTCATTAGCAGCAGCTCGGCTCCGGTAAGGCTGTTAGCTCTTCATTAGCAGCAGCTCGGCTCCGGTAACGCTGTTAGCTCTTCATTAGCAGCAGCTCGGCTNCGGTAACGCTGTTAGCTCTTTATTAGCAGCAGCATGGCTCCGGTAACGCTGTTAGCTCTTCATTAGCAGCAGCTCGGCTCCGGTAACGCTGTTAGCTCTTCATTAGCAGCAGCTCGGCTCCGGTAACGCTGTTAGCTCTTCATTAGCAGCAGCTAAGCTCCGGCCATTTTTTGCTATTATAAATAAATTCAAATGCTGCTCTTCTGTCCTCTTCAACTGGGACCTGATGAACTGTTCTGTGTTCTTCTGATCAGCAAACAACACCAGAACATTTTGTGTGCTGAGTTTCCTAATCTGAACCAGTGGTTTCGAATCGGTAACTAAATTGCGGGTGTCTGAGGAAGTTACTGCTGTACCTGTTGGATAGAGTAAATTCTTGGAGTGTGTGTGAACCCCATCAGAGCACAAGCCCCTCCCCTTCCTACGTCAGAAGCCAGGACAATTTTACAGCAAAAATTATTAGACTGGATTCAGAAACCCCTATCTCACTCCAAACAAAGTGGATGTTTTTTATTCAACTTTGTATGAGTGTATTTGCACCACAGACACACAATGACACCCCAAATCCCAGAAAATGTTGATTTTCATAATATGGGACCTTTAAATGTAACTGAAGATGTTTGTCTTAACAGGAGTGGATCCAATCATCTGGGACCAGGCCAAGGTGGACAACCCTGACCCTGAGAAGTAAGACTATATGCTTGGGTCAAATCTTAGAGCTAAAATAAATAAACAGCAATGGTGTCGGTCTCATAAATCATTCCTTTTGTTTCCCAGGTTAATCCCTGTTCCCATGGTTGGCTTTAAGGAGCTTCTCCACAGGCTGCAGATCCAGGAGCAGATGACTAAACAACACCAGACCCGAGTAGATGTGAGTAAAATATATCACTAGAAATGGGCTCGGTGCCGTTTGGTTATCAACAAGGAATTCTGAGGCAGATTTTTTTGTGGTGTCAAGGACGGCGCACAGATGTCCAGCTGATGCTCGCTGCCAACACTTATTTTCATCTTGAAATATTGAAAATACCACCACGTGTAGCGTTGCCAGGAGATGTTTCCAGAGTTGTTTTTGTGCTGAAAAATCCTTGAAAAAGTTTCATTTGTTTCTTTACCTGTTTTGTTTATCTGTTTTCAGTTTGAATGTTAAGGTAAATTAAAATAGCTACAAGCTAAATGTAAAATGAATTCAGATTAAGTTTGATTAGAAGTAGAATATATTTCATTACAGATAAAAAAAACAACATTTAGCAACTTTTAAAAGTCACATTTGATCTGTTTTTGTTGTTTTTAGCATTAATTAAAATAAATCTACCTGCATCTGGGTTCAATTAAACTAAATAAACAGCATTTGTTCTGTGTACATTTACAGATTATCTCCAACGACATCAGCGAGCTGCAGAAGAACCAGGCAACAACTGTGGCCAAGATTACTCAGTACAAGAGGAAGCTGATGGATCTCTCCCACAGGGTGCTGCAGGTAGTGTTTCAAAAGCTAAAATCTGAGGAATCAATAGAACTACTGTATATCCAGATTATAGGAGTTCTAGGTTTTATGTAACTGGGACATGTAGCATATGTCTGTGTAAATGACACAAATATGACATTTAAACAGCTCAACCAAGCAGCAGTGATATATATTCTCTCTTTTATGATGAACATTGTTTGGTAAAGATCCAGTTTGAATTCTTCCAGTGAAAATAGAAAGTAATGAAAACCATCTGATCAGATCTGAGTGACCTGGCAGCGCCTCCATCTTTCTCTGCTGTGTCAGATCTCCAATCCTCCTTCTGTTTTTCTCCTCTTCCTGAAAGGTGCTGATCAAACAGGAGATTCAGAGAAAAAGCGGTTATGCAATCCAAGTGGACGAGGAGCATCTCAGGGTGCAGCTTGACACCATTCAGTCAGAACTCAATGCCCCCACACAGTTCAAGGCAAGTGTCTCTGTTCTCAGTACAGCGTCGGTTTATTTTCAGCCAGTAAAGTCACTTGAAACAAATACATTTAAAACAGAGAATTTGATTTTGTTCCATCTTTAGCTGTTGAATATCAAACTAATACAGACGGATTCCTGATGTGATTCTTTATTCGTCTCCTTTTTTTGCCTTCTGCAGGGCCGGCTGAATGAATTAATGTCCCAAATTCGAATGCAGAACCACTTTGGAGCCGTGAGGTCAGAAGAGCGTTACAGCGTGGACGCAGACCTTCTTAGAGAAATCAAACAAGTAATAATCTTCAACTTTCCATCTATAAAACTCTGATTTTGTGTTTCCATTAAACATCGTGTTTATATCACTTTTCTCAGCATTTGAAGCAACAACAGGATGGTTTAAGTCACTTGATCGGAGTCATCAAAGAAGACTTGGAAGACATCAAACTCATTGAGCACGGACTGAGCGACAGCGGTCACATGAGAGGAGGCCTCCTGAGCTGAGCCCACCAATCAGAGACCTGCTTAGACCCTCCATCCATCATCCAGACCAACATAAAGATCCAAACAGACTCATAAAGTTTGAACGTTTGCTCTCTTCTGGTGTTTTTGGCAGGTTTATCACTTGCCCGATTTCTCTTTTTCAGTAAAATAAAATTTCTCGTCTTCAGTCAGGACGGATCCAAACAGCTTAATGGAGACTCAACAATGTCTATTAAAGCTGGCTACCCTTTAGTCTAATCAGATTATGGATGTGATGAGACTATAAATGTCTCGAGCAAGTAAACAAGCTTGGATTAAATGTGTGCCATGATTTAAAACTATGTAAATACATCTTTGTATTTCTTTTTTTTTATGCTTTTAGAATCTTAATAAATTTAGCCTAAATTCAAACACACTGATGTGTCTTCTCGCTTCCCTTCCTGCTGTAAAATCCCACTTTTCCACATAGTTTTCCGCCACTTTCTTTCAGTTTCAGACACTTGGACTGGTCTAGACTCACACTTTCCTGCATCTCATCAAAGCAGGGCTTGACTTGATAGGATTTATGTTGTGGATTTGCATCCCTTCAAGGATGAAAAGGCTGATTGACAGTTGAACTGATTATAGAGCGCTTTCAAACAGATTATATCCCATCATGCAACAGGGTCACCCACATCCCAAAGGTCTGAATGAACCAATGTTAGGAAGAAAAGTAGAAAATAAATTGAGAATTAAAACGAGCCATTTTTAAACAACTAGACAAGTGATGACAACTTAATAATACAAAAATATGATAGAAAATATGCATAAAGCCACGTGAGGTAGAAAACATCTACCTGGGTAAATAATAAAGTATAAATCAGGTGTGTGCGGAGAGGTCCACCAGTCGGAAGGCCTCCATGAACTCATTGATATCGATGTTGCCGTCCTTGTTGAAGTCCATGCTCTGGGCCAGGTCTGCTATGGCCTTGTCACTGATCTCCATCTTTAGATGAGAGCTCAGGAGTTTCCACGTCTGACGAAACTCCTCGAAAGAGATCAAACCTGGAAGAGAAAGAGTCTGACCATGCAGTCATCTCTTTCTGATTCCAGACAGGAAGATAAACAGAACAAGTTGCTGCTAACTCACCTGAGTGATCTGTGTCTATAATACGGAAGATGGTTTCCAGGTTGGAGTGGTTTTTGTACATGGTCTCCAGGATACTGGTATCTGACACCTGTCAGGAGAAAACAATGTTCTTTGATCTTAATAATGAGTTGATGATTTATGAACAAATGAATAAAATCTGAACACCTCCAGCTTGGGTTCTGTGACTGAAAGCTCCTTTATCCACTGCTGGTAGTTCACCATCCCAAACTGGGTCCTGCTGACAAGCTGAGGCCGCAGCACCCTCCAGGGCAGACCCAGCTTCAGAACCCTCTCTGTAGCTGTCGCCCAATGCCTAAGAGAGATCAGTCCTGAAAAACAAGACAATTAATGAGTTCCCTTTGACCTTCATCACTTCGGAGATGTAGGAGAACAAAGTTCTTAACAGCTTTGCACCTGTGTTGTTTGGATCAAACTCATGAAAGGCACTGATGAGATCTGACTTGTGGACAAACAGTTGCTCCTTTAGGGCTCGTAGGGCGGATCTTTCCGTCCATCCAACACTGATTAATAAAAAATAAAAAAACTTTCATTTGTTTGCAAAACTTCAACAGGTTTACATTTTCTATTCTGACTCATATTTGAGACTTTTTTGGCTCAAATTCTAGCCTGCAAATCTCTCACTCTCCAAATATGTACCTCTGTCTCAGGGTCAGTTCTCTGCCTGTCCGGCTGGCCTGGTACTGGACGCAGTGAGGGACCAGATCAGGACCCATTCTGATGTAGGCCCCTCGATTGCTGCCCTCCTCGTAGTAGTTAGATGCTGAAAATATCGTCAGAACCTGGATGTAACAGGAAGAAGGTTTTCACCCCGCTCGTCCCGCCTTCCAGCACATGTGCTGTGATTCTCAACGCTCACCTTACGATTGTGACAGAACTCATAGCCGTCCTGTTTACACTCATGAGAGCGAATTAGGAGCTGGAGCTTGTGTCTCCCCAGCACCTCCTCGGTGACATCTGGACCCCAGTAGCAGCCTCCACCTCGCACCTCGTTGGGCATGCAGCCGTTTTGTGGCATTGGATCGCTCCACAGCAGGTCCACTATCTGAGTAGATTCATACGTTGATTTTTTAAATTTTCTCTACATGAATCGAATGTTTCAAACTAAATTTCTTGGCTCACTTCTACCAACTTGTGGTGTTGTGACTCATGCGTGACATCAGTAGGACTTTAAATTAAAACTCAGACTCTTCAAGCCTTATCAGCTGTTTCAGCTGAAGATGAAAGATAATGGGTCATTTTTTTAGAACAGCTGGATGAAAATTAAATTAAACATATACAATGACCCGAAAAGCAGGTTTTTATTGGATTATTTATAAGAAACAACCAAGGAAAGAACTAAAGAAAAAGGCGGGGCATCTGACAGAAGACGCCTTCTATCAAGAAGAATATTTAAAGAGACGCTTCTTGTTCTTTATAATAAATATTATCTGCCAGAATAAGAGTTGTTAGGATCTGACTACAGTAAAAACCTGAATACTTTTAGTTTCAGTTTTTGAACTACTAAAGAAGGAAGTCAAAGGAATCTCACTTGTTTCCACTCGTGTCCATGTGTTTCTGTCCCTTCTGCAAACTCTGGGTCTGAATCCGAGTCTGACATCATCATGTCTCTGTAGGACTGGTCAAACCCAGCCAACCTGCGCCTCTTCTTCAGCTCGTCCTCCACGGAGCGGCTCACCTGGTCGCCCACAGGCAGGTTGTGAAGGGAACGCCATGGGAAGTTGTTCCTCTGAGCCAAAGCAGCGCTCTGATTGGTCAGAGAACGCACTCGACGACGGCCTTCCACCTGCTCATCAACATTTCCGTTGCCATGAAGAGCGTTATGGATTGTCTTCGGAGGCCTTAAGACTGAAACATACTGCAGACAACCCAGTTTTCACACACAAGTTTAATGTTTGTATAGTTTAATTCAAGGCCTCTCTTACTCTGTGTCTGTCGGTTCTGGACACAGTATCCAGGTTTGTTGAGTCAGAGATCCCTCCATGAACAACCAGAACCTTACGATTGATCACTGTGGCCAGAGGAAGCCAGCTGAAGATCTTCTGGAGAAGCTTTAAAATTTTCTTCCCATGAACCTAAAAACCAAATCAAATCAGAAGAAATAACATAATAATATCCAATAAAACTATAAATACTTTTACTAAAATTGGATTCTTACTCTGTATTTTCCCAGGACTTCTTTAGTGAAACCATATCTAAAGAAAACACACAATAATTATCCATGTTAGTATTAGTTGGGTTTTGTTAGATTTTTTTTTTACAATTTCAATCATGTATTCTTTACAATGAGGTGGAAACTGAATTTTATAGTGATTTTTCAAAATTTGGCCCAAATTTTCTGTTATTTTGACATATTTTAGGATATAAGATGCAAAATTAGCATAAGAATTGTGATGAAACATTTCTTAATGAATTTCTTTCATTGGTCAGTAAAAATGACTGAGCTGCAAAATAATAAGAAGAAAGATCTTTAGCTTTTGGAGCAAAATGTGTCTGATTTACAAATATTTTGAGAGAAATTCGTATTTGTTTTGTTTCAGAATTCCAAGAGCTTTAAAAAGAATAATGGCAATAAACAAAAGGCACGTGTTAGATGAGTATTTGACCTCAGATTAACGATGTGGTCTTCGTGGTTCCCTCTGTTCAGATGCACGTCATTGGGATAAACCAGCAGGAACCCAAACAGGATGAGCAGGATCTCCAAAGAGTTCTTGCCACGATCCACAAAGTCTCCATTGAAGATATAAGGTTTCTCGCACGACGGTAAACCATTCTGTTTAAATTTAGTGGTTTTAATTAAAAATGTACATCCTTGATTATAATAAATCTTTTTGACCGTACCTTATAAAAGATGAGAAGCAGATCTTCAAGCTGTCCATGCAAGTCTCCTGTGAAGAAAAAAAAACAGTTTAAACTACCAAATGATGGATATGAAAAGAAATAGAAAGAGTATCTGTCAAAAAAAAAAGATGGATAAAATTCCAAGAACTACAAGCTGCAGCGTACCACAAATTGTAATCTCTTTGGTGTGGCTGACGGAGATGTGATTGATGTTCGGCAGGATTTGTAGAAGTCTCCAAGTTTCTCCAAGAATCTGCAGAACGTATCGAGCATGGAGCTGCTACTGGGAGAAAAACATGCATAAATTCACCTGGAAGGGTTTTGCTTTCAATATCTAACATCTGGAGGATGATGCACCTACTTGCTTGTGCTTAAAAGCCTCAATGAGCTTTGACACCCCACAGAAGGTCATGGGGAAGGTTAGATGTGGTCCGTTGTAGCTGTCGGGCACTTCGACGCTCCTGTAGCAAAAATATCGTTCCCACTCTGTCTCATGGCAGATCTCATTCTCACGGAAGACGTGAGATATTAGGTTTCCTTCATTAGAGAGACAGAGATCAGACTCTAAACAGGAAAACAGAGTTTAACACTTTATATTTGGGATTTACTGTCTTACGTTCACTGCTGGCTGGAGTGAAGTGATCCATCAGGAAGCCAAAAAAGTTGTAAAGCTGAGGAGAGACAATCAATAAAATGAATTTAAAAAATGATTCCTTTTCTTTTATATCAAAAATGTCATTTTAAATAATGTTTTGATGGGAAGAAGGAATTAGATGGAAAATGCGACAGGTTTCATCCATTTTCCACATTTATCCATAAACCAAAAACAAAGACCAACAGAAATTTTAACCAAATTATTTGGATTCAAAGATATGTTTGAAAATGCAGGAGCGTGTCCAGAGGGGTGGCCCAGGGGGGCACAGGCCATTTTAGACCCCCCCAAGCTGAGACAATCAAATTCAATCAATACATTTACATTAATCAAAAAAATACAATATTTTTATTTCATTTTGGTTTAAGGTAGCCACTTAAATTATAATAAAGGGTTTATAAATCTGCAAAAACTAGATATTTTTAAGGTTATAGATCCATTTACATGCCACTCTTTTGAAAATATGTGCCCCCCCAACATAACACACACCCCCGTGAAGATGTTTCCAACATTTAAATCATTTTTTGTTCCCTTGCTGAATTATTAGATTTATTTACATTTCTTAGAAGTTGGAAATCAAGTTAAGCCGAAACGAACAAAACTTTTTGGAAATTTCAAACACCACCTTAAGTAGGAAATAGTTTTGAGACATTTGGATGTGATTGATCAGACAATCAGGAACATTTACTATTTAAGATCAAATATTCAAATTCCCTGATGAAGTAGTTGAAACGCTACAAATCATTCTCTGTATGTTCCAACACTGTGCTTCAGTAGATTCGACTGATTAATAGAACTTTTTTAGTCTCACCTTTATCTGATTTTGTTCTCCTGCATATTCAATAGATTGAAAGATGTTCCACGTGCACCTGCGTCTCATCTCCAGCCGAGCAACATATTGTCGATACCACCGCTGGATCAGCAATGCAGCTCTGATCGCTGACGGACAGGTTAATAAAAAAAGGAGAAATTAAGAACTTGATCCCGCTTGGATCAGTTCCAAAGTCTAACAAAGAACACGTCTTAGGTCTAACCATCAGTTTCAGGTGTGGAACCAGATTTAGGATTTACCTGTAGCAGCTTCACAGGTTGCATGAAATTAAAGTTTAGATAAAAAATGAACAAACACAAACCCAGAATTTGGAAAAAGCTGGAATGAAATAACATAGAATAAAATTACCTGGAACTGAGATGCTCACTGAGAATGAAAAAAAAGGGAAAAAATACACAGTTTTAAATTTAAAAGTAGAAAAAATAATAAAAAGAAGCATTTATTTAAAGTCGTGTTTAAACGCCGACCTCGGTCACATTTTTCTTGTTGAGGTCTTGATTTTCCCATGCCGCATCCCATGATCCTCTGCTGTTTTCACTATCGCAAACAAACAGCATGTTAGTGTGTGAGTCTCAGATGTGTGACCTTGTGATTTGCAACCTGGAAGTGGTAAAATATCTAAATACAAAGTAACAAATTATTCTGTTACTTTTTTCCAGCTGTTGAATAAAAGGTCACAAATCAGTCAGTGAGAATTCAATAAGAGTAAATACTTTAAATAAATCATTACAATTTGTTGTGTTTCGATGTTTCAGCACATTTGCACTAATTTTATTATCTATTAAAAGAATAAACACAAACTCACCTGGCTACATCACTAACTTCTCTTATCTCCTCAGCGTTTTGGAAGATGACTTTTCATTATATCAACAACTTCTCTGCTGCACGGTTGTGAATAGATGAAGCACTATGTCCTCGTACTGTCCATTTCCCCTCTGAGTCTGCAGCTGTGTCGTAATGTGCATCAGCAGCACACGCCGACTGCAAGGGCTTGTGAACGTCTCAGAGAGGCTCCTTGTATCACTCACTCAAAACAAGATGCAAGGGATTAGGATTAAATCTCACTACATAAACACAGGAGGGCTCTGTTAAAGGGCAGCAGACTCAGATAGATCACAGTCCTCCGGGACCAGGACAAGACAATCCTAAAAGTTTGTTTGTTTTCAAAAGAAATTGGACTCATTTTTTTAGGGTTGTAAACGTCACACGGGTCGTTACCCGTGATGTGTTTGTGTGACGTGTGTTCACGTTTCACAGCTTTGGATTTAGAGTCAGTTCAGTGTTGTAGATGTTAGATGGAACCTGAGTCCACCTCCTCTTTCAAACCATCTGTCCTCTCTGTCCAACATGTTTCTGTCCTCACAGAGTCCCTTTATCTTTAAAATGTAGTTGTCCAGCTGAGTCTTGAAACGGAAGATCGGGCTCATTTGTGCCATGCATGTGTGAAGAGGTTGTTATGTGACGTCTGAAGGCTTCTCGCTGCACTGGGCTGCGTTCACCGCACCACTCAGCTTGTGTTTGGGTGTTTTGTCTTTAAAGAGCACCAGATTCTGTGTGGAGTTTTTTTTTAGACACTCCAGCAACATGAAGCAAAACTACATTTTAATGTTTGGATGTAACGGCAGATTTAAAGAGGTTTTTTTGGATTTGGTGTTTTTTTACCTTCTGTTCTAGTGGGAACATGTTCAGCTCAGTGTTGAAGAGTTCTGACGTTCCAATGGGTGAGGAGAGTCAGGAAGGAGACTCTGCTCTATGTGTTGAGGTTTTCTGTAAACTCGAGGCCTCTAATGTGTTTAATATCCTGCGTTTGAATTTTGACCCAATCATCATCCACATATATGAACAGGTGGCTTGGTGTTTTTCCTTTTTAGGAGTTCTGATCTAGCCTGAAGGGACTCTTAGGTTCGATCCAGGTCTGTCTGATGTGATTCAGACTTGCATAGAACCTTGTGACACCTTGCTGTGATGTAGATTAACAGAATTAAATTCAACACCTTAACTTTAAGCAGCTTGATCAAAGCTGGGTATGAATCATTACTATAATAATCAAGACGTCTGTGTGATAAGTTAAATAAAAGATTTGAGATGGTTCTTCTGTGGCTTCGTTAACTTCCTCAGTAACAGAAAATGATACAATAAGAACATGTTTTATCTGAGAAAAAGTTGCATCTGAAAAATGTAAACTAATGTTTCATCCTGCAATCTGGTTCCCTCTTTCTTAAAATATTTCTAATAATTAGATTTCGGTGTGTTTTCATGTCATGCTGCACACTGCTACATTTCTGAAGCCCTCATAAAGCAGAGATAAAAAGTTACCATCGACCATCAGCAGCTTTTTCTCATTATGTTTGTGTTGAAATATAGTTTTGGGAATGTTCTCTGGGATTTTGGTGCTAATTTTTATCATATAAATCACTCATCGGAGTAGAAAGACAGACAGATAGGGATGTGACTCCCAATGACAGCAGCGATTTGGTGGGAGACAGCTGGATATTCAAGGACTCAGTCAGGGATGTAATAAGATGTACAAAGCTGCACAGTGAGCCCATGTGTGTATGTGTCTCTGTATGTTTAATGGTAAATGCATGTTTTAAAGCATTTCCAATGTCATTGTTTTATTTTGAAATCTCCCATCATCCCTCTTCCTTCTGTTCAGAGTCCTTAAACTGGTAAACTCACCTTCTGCCTTTTTTGACATGTACCTGATTTTCATGTTTTAGATTAATGATGTTTGTGTTTGTACCTGTTTAATGTGTTTAACACACTAATTCATAGGTGTGTTCTTCTGAAAAGTCAATGCTTTGAAATAGGAAGGCTTATATTTGTTTTCAGTAGTAGATATTTGTGTTTTCTAAATCATTATGTGGTGTTTAGTAAAAAGTTTGAGACAGAAATTGTGTTTAGGATTATTCAAATCTGGGGTTAGGGTTTACTAACTGGGTAATAATTAACATTTTAGGTATTAAAAACACTAAATGTTTACATTTTTGTGATGTTCTTCACTTTTTCAAACACCTTTTTTTTATTCATGGATCTGCAACCTGTAGAGTTTAATTGGGATGGGTTGTTCTTGTACTTCAGGTTTGTTTATTGTGTATTTTTAAATTAAATTACAGTTTTTCCCAGTCGCTTTGGTGCATTTCTCACAACAGAATTAAACTTTGCACCACTGTTAAGGTGTTTCTCAAAACAGTTAGTGCAAACTGCAAGATAACCTGCAAAGGTGAGTCACTTTCTCAAAATGGAAAGTCAATTGCACAAAAGCAAGTCAGTAGTTCGTGCTTCAAAAGCAAGTCACTTAATCAAAATGGATAATCAAGACACTGAATATGCACTTTAATCTATACTTTATATTTGCAACTGTTCACAGCATCGTACAACTGAAAAAAAAAAAAATACAACAAATATGAACTCCCTTTGGTTCAGTAAACCATACTACAGTAGTTTTAAAACTTTAAATACTGTAAAACTGAAAGAGCTGCAACTCAATCATGGACAAAGATGCTCCTGACTGTCTGGCCACATATTTACATCTACATCCTCCCTCTGCAGGACTCTGCTGTGATGTCATCACAGGCTGTATCCATGGCTGCTAGCAGTGTTGGGACTCGAGGGTTTTTGTTTTGTTGAGTTTCGAGTTTTTCCAGACTGTCATTTTTTTGTTTTGCTTTGTTTTATGGGATTATTTTTTATTTTTTTTACTCTCCTCTGATCTCCTTGTCTCTCCATTACTCCTATGTTCAGTTCATTTGTCATGTCTTGTACCAAATCTCTGTTTCCTGTTTTATTTTGGTATGTTTTGTACTTCCTGTTTCCCCAGTGTGTCTCTTCAACAATTCACTCTCCTTTCCAGGTGTTTCCAGTTATATTCATCAAACCCTTTGTGTCTGTTGTGCTTTAGTTTAGTTATTTGTGTGCAGATTATGTATTGTTATGTGTGTTTTGCTCCTCCTCCGATCCGTTTGGTTCTCCTGATCTTCTACTCCGTAAGTCTGCTGCTCTGACAGCGCTTTGTTTTCTGCTCAACTTGCAAGACTTGCATTTTTACATATTTTTTGAACGCTGGTTGTAATATTCCCTCCTCATTGGCCTGGGACATCAACGACGTCTCTCTCTCCAATGCAGTTTCCGCCACGCCATCGGCCTTTTGCCAAATTCAATCCCACTTCATGAAGATATACGAATGTGTGCAGTGGTTCCCTGGCTTCCAAATCCAGGATATGCCATACAAGTTTTACCTACATACCGGTGACGGAGCTCCTTCATTATACAGTTGTTTCATATACATTTCATTCCATCTGAGGACTCTGTCTGTTGTAGAAATTGATATTGATTGAATATTTTCAATGATGTTGTCTTTTTCCAGAACAGCTCTTTGTATTTCCTGTATTCTTTTAGCATTATTTGCAACCACCATTGCACAAATGCTTTCCTCTTGCTGGGGAGTCAAAGGGAACCTCTTCTAGGTTGTCTTGCAATCCTTTATGAGGTGCAGAAAAAACAACAACAAAACAACTGTAAACAGGACAGCACACTATGCCACATCATATCTGAGCAACAGTTAGAGTAACTTGTAAGTCTACATGCAAAAGGATACAAGGTCATGTCCTAATGCAAGACTCTTGTATGACTATGATGGTGCAGAGAAAATTAATTTGTTCTAAATAAACCTAAATTACAGTATGATCACCTGTTCTCCTAACAAAATGTCTGATTAATTGAACTGACAGTGGTTCCCCCAACATTTGGCTGCACCCTTCGACCAGCCTCAGCCATTGTGAGACCGTGATTTACCACATGATCCACAAGTGTTCTTCCTCTTCTTCCCCGGTTTGGTCCCCCCCCCCATCCTCACTCATCCTCCATGAGACTGAGCCCTCATGTCAATCCTTTCTCCAGATTTATACATACTTGTGAAGTGGAGGTTCATGTGATTCAGCTGTGAAGAAGAGGCTTGTCATTGGTTGTAACTAATAGCTCACCTGAAAAGAGTTATTTAAGGACATTTTCATGGAAACACAATAAGAATTGTTTTAAAATGAATGTACAAAATATTTGACAACAATTTTTTATGCGATGACACAATCAATAAAATGAAGATTATTAGTTGCATGAACAATGACTATTCAGCCTGTACAAGTATAGGATATTTAGATAGACATGATCAAAGAAGGTTAAAAGTGATTATTTTGCAGATATTTGTACTTAATTGCTTCATGTTGAACATGAAACTACCACTAGGTTGCGCCCAAATAACTACATGTTATAGATGTTGCACTAACCGTTGTGAGAAACGCACCAAAACGACTGAGGAGAAATTATAAATTGTCTTGAGGTATTCAAGGACACCTAATAAAGCAGCAATAATAGATGATCATAGTGACTTTATGAAGTCAAAGAAATTAAAGTAAATTAATTGCCTAAGGTTCTTTTGTAAAATGTATTTATTTTGGACCAAGTCCAGAACGTGCAGACAGACTGCAGGAGCCCGCTCATATTTATCACCACACACAGGACTAATTTTCATGAGAGTTTCTCATCCAAGTTCTGTCACAGGGTTAAGAGAGGAGACGAGAACAGGAGCTCACAGGAGCCTGTCAGGCAATAACAAAAATACATCTTAACTGCAAACTGACAAGACAGAACAAAAGACGCTGCAGGGCAGGAACCCTGGGACGAGACAAAAACCAGGGAGAGATGGACAGACAGATTTAAACAATTTAAAATAAAGTAATGAAATGTTTTCAATATTTTCAGCTCTTATAAAAATACAGAAGAGCATCAGAGTAATAATTTGAACTTGTGCAATTATTTCATCTGAAACCTTCTCTTGCTGTTTGTTTGTTTTTTCCAAAAAAGGACAAAGGGACATAAAACAGATGAGATTCAAATCGTAGCAGTATTGTTGGGACATCTCTCACAATGTTGAAATATTTGCAAACTGAGGACTTTAAATGGCTAAATAATATATATATATATTATCACAAAATATAAAGCTGCAGTGGAAAATGCTTTAATGTCTTCATGTAATTGTTGCATTACAGCTCTATATAAATATGAATTAACATATACAGATAAAGAAAAAGACACAGTTTAGCTAATTAAATGTGATGTATGGAGAATTAGAATTTTAAATGTTCCTGAATTCACAAAATAATAAATTGGTTTTTATTTTAATTTGACTCTTGAAAGCAAAAATAAAGTGGAATTTGAAGATCTGAGTTTGGATAAATTTTCTTACATTTCTTTTACTTTTTTACTTTGAGCCGTTTTTTTTACTTCCTGCATATCTGAATCTGAGAAGCAACTTACAGGTATGAGTCTAATCTTCACCTAAAAATGTTCTGATTATTCCAGCTGCAGAAAACAGAAGTCCTGTTTCAGCTTGTACCAGCATTCCTCTGGCGCTCCGGATGAATTATTGTTTCATATGCAGCCGATAAGATTTCCCATTTTGGGCCCCCATGAGAAAGTTTTTGCTTGGCTTCAGTTTAGACCCAGAGGATCTGATCAGGTCACCTGAGGACACAGAGTCACTGCCCAGATCCTGACTGGCTCACAAAACCTCTTTTTTTCCTCTCTTTCTTCTAAGATTTAGATAAGAACATCACCTGCATGACCTTTTTCAGCGTTGTGTTACATTTTTTCCCTTGAGATCATGTCCTTGAAAAATAACTGCAGAGGAATAATGTTGTTATTGTGTTTATTAAAGCAGATTACTGTCTTTCATATCAAACCAAAAACTGAGAGATAAAACAAAAAGCTGTAGAATTTATATGTAGAATGAATGGAGAGCATGTTTGTTCTCTAAACGTCTCCTGTTGGACTGTTTAAACCTGCATCTGTAATTTGAGGTTAATGTGAATGAAATTATTGATCCAGATTTAAATGGATCAAAAATTCACAGTAAGAGGGTCACCTCTCAGCTGACCCCATCGACACCTGGCGCTCACAGGAAATTTCCCATCTAAATGCCACTCCGCCCCAACTCTGCTTTCCTTCTGAGATAAGACAAGCTCAAGCCTGCACAGAGGAGTGTGGCCAGAAGCTGCCAGGGCTGCCAAAAATGTCAGGATGGAAAATTAAACAAGAAGAATCTCAAGAAAATAATACAGCTAAACCAAAAACATCGCTTGGCACATAACCATGAAAAGCAAGTAAAGAAAAAGAAAAATGCTGGCAATAAAAACTTGTTTGAGTAGCACACAAACAAAAGTTTATTAAAACAGCTGGAAATGTGTGTTTTCTAACAGTTTTCCTCTCTAAAATATTTGTTTTTCTGTCAAATATGGAATTTTTCTCTCTTTCATACACATTAATGAGCCTACTGGATCTTTAAAAGTGTCAGCAGCCAATAGAAATGATGCTAAATTATTAGAAAAACGTCACATAATTCTTGCGTATCTCAATTTCTCTTCCAATACTCATTTTGGAAGTCAGTCATTTTCTTAATATGCTAAATATAAAAATACAGATTCACAGGTTTTAGTCAAACATGTCAAAACGATACAGATGTTTTACAGCTGCAAATTATGCCTCATTTTTGTTCTGAAGTTAAAATATTTAAAACACAAACACTTTTAATCAGGATACTCATTATTAAACTGTGTACTGGTAGCATATTAATCCTTTATTTAAAAAAAACTTTTTAATCACTGTATTACCTTCATATTACTTTGTTCTGTATATGTTCTGAATAACATCCTAATAAGTGCTGGTGAATAGTCAGCAAAGAGGTTGTTTAATAAATATATTTTAAAAAGTGTAATACCCCTTTAAATATGACCTTTTCTTATGTCATAAAACATTAAACCACAAACAAACGAGTCGTCTGAACTCATACTCAATAATTTTTTGTTCATTATTAATACAGTTTTAACAGAAAACTTTCACTATATTTCAAGTGCAAATTCGGAATAAAAAATAAGCATTTTATTTTTAAAAAAGTACTTAAAGAGACCCTTCCATTAAAAATAGTTTTTCTGAGGTTTCTGTTGAATATTTTAGCTCCACAGGTGTTCTTACCTTCATAGTGGGTGTGAAAACAGGTCAACAACTTCTCTTTCAGTTTTAATCTCTCAAACTACGCAGGTGGCGATAACACCCGAGTTCTCCCGAGTTCTAACGGCCTGTATCTGTTTCTTCAGAACTCCTTTGTTCGTTAGTATTCATCAGCTCCCACAGTTGAAACCACGCCTAGCATGCTGCTGGCTAAAAGCTGTTAGCATAAGACGTAGCAAACAGGAAGACACAATGTCTGACGTTGCCATGCACAGCGGGGCAGGAAACAGTATACCTTGCTCTCATAGGTTAGTTTGTTAGCCAATCAGAGTCCAGCAAATTCTAATAATGAATATGAACAAGCTGCTGCTCGAGGCCTGACGGAAGGAGCCGGAACCACCCGAATTTTAATGCAGACAGATTGAAAGGTCTGTTAATCAGTGTTTCCTGACGTCTTTTAGTTATAAAATGTTTCATATTACTGGTTAATACTTAAGAAATAACCATAAAGTCCTGAAATGTCTATGAAATGGCCTCTTTAATAGATTTTCTTTAGTCAATTGCCTTTTTGTAGCAGAATTGGTATAAATGAGTAATTATTAGGTCATTTGTTGTAACTAATAAGGAGTTAATATGATACTAATATTCATGTTAATAAATAAGTAAATTATTATGTAAGAAATAAACATCTTTGTCTCAGTTTATGAGAATATTTGTATATAAAAACGTCCCTCCAGTGATTGTTTTTACAGTTTTTTTTCCAAATTCGTACATTAGAGAGTCTGTGAAAACAGTCCAGGTCAAATTCTTTGGGATAGATTCAACATTTATGATTATTTCAATCATTAGTCTCATTTTTCTGCAGCAGAATTCTGTTTTTTCTGCTACTGTGATGCTCAATAAAGAAGAAGAAAAAGTAAAATGTCCTCATCTTTCTGTTAGATACATTTTGCCTGCAGCAACCTGAACAGTAAGATCTTTGTGTTGTTCTCATAAGTGTGGCAATGTGCTAATTTTGTCTCCTCACCTCTCATTCCTAAACATTTGCCTTGAGTCTTTGTCTATCTGTCTTCCTCTGCTGGATCATCCTCCTGGTGTTCACACAGCAGCGCAGGGGACAAGACAACAATGTTGAGTATCTCAAGGCCACGTTGGGGTACAAGAAGATAAAAGCTCAGGCTCCCAGACCCTGAGTAACAGAACTTTGTCAAGCATCCTCGTCTCGACACGCCTGTCGCCTCCGAGCAACCAGCGCCTGAATCAGTCTCAGTCCCACAACTGACCACACAGCTCATCCATCATGTCCTTTGCATGCAGCGTCATGATGATGCTCCTTGGTTCTGCAGTGGTGATGGGGTTCGTCTTGCATTCATCCAAGGAAGAGCCTGCAGTCTCTGCAAATCAAAGGTTAGTTTGAGCTTGTTACAAGTTTTCTTATTAACATAAAGAACAGCTCAGCTGGTTAATTCTTTTGTGATAAAGCATGTGAAGTGAGATAATATGGGGGAAGAATTCTTCTTCTCCAAATGTCTTTGGTGGTTTCGGAGGTCATTCAGTGCATCAAATACTATTTCAAAACCACATCTGAAGTGTGTATGAAAAAAAAAGCTCATTAACAATTTTATTAGGATTTTTCTTTTGGTTTATCACAGAAAGTTCATTTAGAATGTTGAAAAATCTGTGTGGACGATCCTTGTGCTGATGTGGGATTCTGTCTGGAACATGCAGGTGTCCAGATGAGTCTCTGCAGTCGATAAGGACGAGTCTCCTCAGGGCTCTCAACATGCAGACCGAGCCCCAGCTGCCTGCTGGTATGATGGACAACATCCGAGAACAGTGGCAGAGAACGTTCAGCACAGTTTCTCAAACTGCCAAGGAGGCTGCAGGCAAGCAGAACACCAAAAGAACAGCAGATTTCACAACCCTTCATTGTGAATGTGGCAGCTAACATTTAAAATCTGAATCTCTCTCAGCAGCCTCTGAACACTCTGCTCCATCTGATGGTGGAAACAGTACAGGTCTCCAGTGTTGCTCCATGACCTCCAAGATCTCCCTAAAAGGTGAGCACCAGGAACTGCTCCTTTTGTACCCAATACGGATGTATTTTCGTAATATATATCTCTTTTTTTTCATTTCCAGAGCTGGGATGGGACAGCTGGGTGATCCATCCTTTGAGCATGACCACTATTCAGTGTGCGATGTGCAACCCTGTGGATAACAACGTGACGTGTCTGTCATCATCCTCCTCCTCCAGCGTCCAACATGCCAACTCACAGGTCTGATTCTCCATGACATTTCAATGCAGAAATACACTCTTTTGTAATGAAATCTTTTAAATCTCAGCTCTGTATGTTGTACATTATGCCCACTTACATATTTGTATGCATTTGCGAGGATAGCAGTAGCATGCAATGTTGTTTACATAGGTGCTTTTCTGTGATAGGCGCCCATTTGGCTCTGCTACATATCAGCATAAATGTACTTCACCTGACACAAGCCAGAGCATTCCACAAGGTTGTGCAACCAGAATGCATGTGCTGATAGGAGTGTTATAATGAAGGATGGTGTAATCATGACTGTCGTGCAATTTGCAGTGTGTTTATTTAGAAAGTATGAAGCCATTCTATTTCATATGGTGTTTTATGAAATTGTGACATAATTATTTTAGATCTTTTATTTAAAATTAAAATTAGCGTTCTTTCTCTTTTTGTTTGTTTTCCCCAGGACAATTCGCCATGCTGTGGGCCCATATCCCAGGAGATGGTTCCCATCGTCTACATGGATGAAACCGGCTCCGTTGTTATCTCCTCTGTGCAGCTGACCCGCAGCTGCGGCTGTGGACCTGGGAACACGGAGCAGCAGGGCAAAAAATAGGCTGAGGTTCGTCCTTCAGTCCTCACCGCGTGATCCGAGCCACTTTCTATATCCAAATTTTCTTTCTATACAGACCGTTTCACTCCCACCTGTACTACTCGCTGTTTGTCTTTCTTAACATGTTACTCGGTGTGTTCAGCGTGGCCGTGGGAACCAAAGCAAAGTCTCAGTTTTGGATTCCTGTTGCACCGCTGTAGTAATAACAGATGTGTTGTGCTTGCCAGTCACACAAATGAAGTGCTATACATTTCCAATCTAAACATGTGCGCTCTTTAAAAATGAAAGAGTAACAAATGAATGAATGAATTAATTAATTTATTAAAGAAAAATACAAAAACAAAAACAAGCTAATATTAAAAACTAATGGTTATTTTTTGTTTAGTTTTTTTTTTTTTTTACTATTTTAGATAAATCCAGCATCTCGGACACCAAGTGAAGTGAACTTCCTTCAGTTCAGCTGAGAGTACAGATCACTTATTTATAGCTGCTAATAGTTACTGAGTGTTCCCTCTAAAAATGCAAGACCACCCTGTACCAAATGCTCAACAAGACAGTTGATACCAGTATGTACTCCTATGGGAAAGAATTCAATTTAATCTGAGCGAGAGAACTAAGGTCAGTGAAACAAGGGCGTAAATCTTGTGAAGGCTTGTTGATTTGGACGTTTCCAAGAGCTGAGACATCCCAGAATTAGTCTGGAGCAGCCAAAATCTTGACAAAAATAGCTTTGGCCTCAATGGATAAAAGACACGTGGATGAACCTTAAAATACATCAATCTGAGTACTTGCAACAACATGTTTAAAAAAACTGAGATTTTTATTAGTTTTCTTAATGAAGCTATAAATAACAAGTTCAATAAAAGTGATATTAATCAGCAGATTCTAAAAAAAAATCTCAGTTGCTCAGACATCAAACATATCCTAGCCAACATAGTACTTGCTTAAAATAACACTTGGCACATTTTACAGGATGACACAAGTTGTGTTTTTAGATTAATTACAATGTGGTTCTAGAAAACAGATTGAACTGGGTGTCAGTTTCTCCTGGATACCAACAACATGTGTGCAGTGACTCTGATCTGGCAGCGCTTCATTTTCACATTCGAGCTGTTCAGAGCGATTGAGAACACGATGCCGCTCTGCAAACACAATTAAACATCGTTAATGTAGCCGTGCACACTTTAAATTGTTAAATGCAGCCAGTATGTTTAGTTTAAGGTAAAATTATTAGAAACAAGCTTCTTTAAATCTTCTTGAAATTCTTTTCCTCACTTCTGGATCCGATGTAATATAAAACTATTTGCTTTGATTCTTAAAATATAATCTCAGCGCTTTTTTTTTTTAATAATAATAATTATTATTGTTTTACAGCAGAAGAATTCTTTAAAACTGTTTTTATGTGGAGACAGTTCTCAGTAGTATTAGTATAAAACTGTAATGGTATAACTGTTACATTCTCCTCAAAGTTACCTCACAGCTGAAGTATTAAAGTATTTCTTCACAAGCATACTATGATTCAGTTCAGTTAATAGTTTTAGATGAGATAGTTAACACACTGTTTTGTCAATTAAATAAATTTGTACCAAGTAAGAGTTTGTTGTTTTTGAGCTTGATTAAATAAATAAAGTTGATGGAAAAAGACTTGTATTTTTCTCTTTTTTTTTTTTACTTCCTTAAAAGTTTTTATTCTGGGTCCGATGTTCTTTTATTTAAGATATCATAAGAACAAGAAGTTCCTTGAGCCAGTCCTTCTTTTTCATCAGCCAGACAAGCAGGAACTCTTGATGCTGAGCCAAGAGGGAGGGAAATGAGAGAAGAAAAAAATCTCGGCCACTCCAAATAACCAGGTGCTGCTGAGGCGAAGGGCGATAAGTTGCATACGTCTGAGCAGCTCTCCAGGTTTTCACTGGTTATTTTGGGTATTTGTGATCAGTTTCTAAATCTCAATTTATAATATTTGAAAATCTGAGCCTACATCTAAATATTGCAGGCAGATTTTCTTTTATTCTTATTTTTAATCAATACTGGGCAGAATGTTAGGATATTTCAGCGTATGGGTGTTTATTGGTCTCCTGTCCCAACTTCTGCTGGCTGTAGCAGCAGTTGAGTGCTCAGGAAAAGAAACACCGCCGATGAAGATGCCAAGCACCATGAAGAAACCGACGGATTGTTTGATAGATTGCAGCAAAATGACATACATCAAAAAACTGCAGCTTCAGGACAATCGAAACATACGGATTACAGACTCCCATGAAGGTAAGAAAGCACAAAGAAAGCAAAGTTTTGATGCAGAAATCAAACTACAAAATGTGTTTCAAACAAACAAATTCAGTCTCTCAGTCCATCACTGTCTGACAATTCCTCAATCATGATAATGATATAAGATTAACATAAAAAATAGATATTAGGGAAATTTACTATAAATCCACTTTCTTTTTGTGAAATCATCGTCAAATCTTGAATTTACACTTGAAGTTACAGTTATTTTAGATAATTTATTAACCGGCATGCAAAGTTTTGAATCCAATTACATGTGAAGTAAGATCTTTACAATGAAAATCAGCTGATTTGCTGAGATGATGCGTTTCTGGATTTGTTTCTTTTCGCAGGAGCGCTCGAGGAATACTGCTGGTCAACTGAGCTCCAGTGTAACACTGGAGAGAGTTTTCTGAATGCATACATCGTGTTGCCTGTGGATCCCTCCGTGGATGAAAATGAGCAGCTGGAAGTAAAAACCACAGTCCCGACCGTCACAACGCTGCACATACACAGTGGCCCCACAACAATTGCAGAGAGCTGCGGCCTACTTTATGAAGTCACCGAGTTTTTCAGCACGCCAAACACGGAGACGTCACAGTTCTGTGTGCAACTAGTGACCCAAGGAAACATGGCGGAGGACACATATCTTACATGTCCTCCTTCTCTGGCCACTTTCTGGCAGAGGAATCCAAATCAACAAAGCTTAGGATAAAGGTGTTGAAGTACTCGAATATTTTTGTAACATTGTTAAAATTCTCAGTTTAAATTAACAGTATGTAAATATAGAATCATAAAATTAAGGTAGTATGGATAAAATACAGAATAGTTCTCATACCAGACACTGTTATTTTTGTATTATTTTATTGTTGAGTTGGTGGAGATGCAGCTTATTTTAAATTGTTTTATCAAATTCAGCAACCAAGAGGATTTAAATTATTGCTTTTGCACATAGTTCCTGGATGACCCACTAAAACTGTAACTTACTGTTCTGCTGTTTTCGGTTTAGCAATTAGAAAAAAAAATGCATAACCATATTTTGAAGCATTCAAATTTTTTCACATCTTTAAATTAGAAACCTTGAAATAATTCAACTGCCTCCAAAAATCCCTTTAATCCAAAGAGACTATTGTTGTACAATATTTAAGGTGAAAAATGATAGATAAACATGTGTGAGGGTTTTAGTTTAAACACCTTAAATACCAGGTATTTACTATGAAATATTTGACTAAAATGATGTAAAATTGTTTTATATTCATTTTGCATTTATCTAAACATTAATGGTGACGTAAACAGGTATATTTTCTTTAATTTTGAAAAGCTTAAATGATAGTTCCAATGTTTTAAAATCTGTTTCTTTTGATAACAGCTCTGTGAACGACCTCAGTTTGGAGAAATAAAGGTTAGTTCTGACCAAACAGATGAGCTAACGGCTAGTACAAGTGAAGTTAGTTCCTAAATGAACTTATGCTGTCCTACAACAACTCTAATCTTAATTTTTTTTAAATATTTCATGAACCTTTAAATATGGTTAGTTTTTTTATTTGCATGATTATTTTTGCAGAAATATTACAAAAATTGGACTGAGTGTGTTACACCATGAACCAGAAATGCTACAGCTACCTCCACTGCCAACTTCTCCTGCAAATAATCAAAGAATTTTAAGTAAATAACCATGAAATACCATTTATGGCAGTGTAAGTATTTACAAAATATTAATTGCCTGAACTGTTGTGACATTTTTGAGATTAATGATGGCTGTGAGCCATTTTTAACTGCCCCAATCAGACTAGACAATACTGTAAATTTAATCAAACCTTAACGCATTTTCTACAAATTGAGGATATTAAAAAACAACAGATATACATTTTTCATAATCTTTTCACACACAAAAAACACTTTATATTATTGATAATCCCTTTTCTCCTTATCAAAAAATTGATGTCAATCGGAATTTCAGACGTTTTCATACAAAAACGATAAACCTAAAACTTAAATCTTGTTCTGACATCAACTTAGAAGCAGCAATAGTTGCTAAACTTTTATAGTTTTGCACCATGGAAGGAAATCAGATTACAGACTCATGTTGAGACGCAGGTAAACTGAGATTCAAAGTCCAAAGACCTTCTCACCGGAAGGTGACATACAAACCATCACACCACCATGCAGCTTAAAAAAATTGTGTCATTCCTACACATTTTTATTAATTTTATTAAATAGAGATAGTGGGAACTTTTAGCCTTTAACCATTTTATTAAACTCAGCATAACATGCAACTACTGTTTTCTCAAGAAACTTCATGGACTTCCACATATCTGTGTCTCCACTTTCATTCTGATTCTTCAAGGACCACCAAACTGAAAACAGAAGACTGAAGTTAAGTATTTACAAGACTGTTGGAACATTATTACAGTTCTCCTCAATTTGTTTCTTATATTTTGTATTTTTTATTTACAATGAACATAAAGTCAGAATGCATGAACATCTATGTTAACAAGTTTTAAATGGCTTTATAAATATTTGTGACACAGAATTACTGGGTTTGTAAAACATCTTTGAGGTGGCATGTGAGTATGAAATAACATAGTAATTGTATAATCTTTTTTTTTCTACTCATACTGGCTGGTTGTTGAATATCAGTTTTCATTTTGGCAGAAGAAATAAAAGAGCGCCACCTGCTGGGTGTTTCAAAAACTCTGTAACCACTGAATGAGAGGCGTTCTGCAGAGCTGCCTTGTTGGAGTTTGTACATTATGTGAAATAAACAACCCTCACATTGTGTAAAAATAAAACTAATAATATGAATAAATAAGATGGGTCGTCATTTGGTGTTCTTCTATGAGAGACTCTGAAACTGAAATATTTCAACTCAGCTTCAATAACTGTGCAACAGCTGAAATTTGATGCTATGTCGAATTATATTTTATGTTTTTCAATAACAATATTAGTCTAAGTCGTTAAATTTTCATTAAATGTTGTTACTTGTAGTTTTTTGTGGGTTTGATATTAATTGAAGCACTTCAAAAGAAAGTTTTGATAGATTTCAAGGTGCCAGAAGTAGTTTTACAATTAGCTAAACATCTAATGGTAGGTTTGATGTTCAATGTCCATTTTAATATTCAACATTATTTATTCTTCTTTAATTATAAATCAAGTTCAGAATAACTATTTACATACATCCTTATTTAATAGTAAGGAATAATCAATTATAACTGCAACATGTGGCATAAGTCCTGCAACAGAACTTTTGCTTTAAGCTCACATCCCTCAATAAACCCGTCGGCCATTCCTTATTATATCAATGCACATGGAAAATTGATGTGTCACCTGAAGCAGATCAACTATCTGACATGTATTCTCTGTTTGTAGAAAAGAATACGGTAATAATTATCAGTTATTATTATCAGTAACATCTGGAAAAGGAGTAAAACTTTGTATTTTAATTTTTTAAACTAATCCCGTCAGAGACAAAACACACAGAAGTTTTTTTTAATGTATTTTAACATATTTTAGTGTGTTTGTGAATCTACATGTGATAAATAAATTCATGTCTTCACACCTTCACTGAATCAAGATTTTGTTTTGGATCTTTTTGATTGATAAAATCAGGAATTTGAACGTTAATACTGCTGACTGTACCATGTTTGGCACGCGGGGGTACCGTGTTTAAACAAACAGCACAGCTAGAGGAAAAAATAGGAAATAACAATTAATTGCACTGTTCTACATCAATTAGTTTAGTTTGTATTTACATATGAAATAATGTAAGATAACAAAACTTTGATAATCTTTTTTTCTGGTAAACGTGTGTATATAAAACGCAGCCACGTCCCCGGGCGGCGGAGAGCGGTGGAACAATCCAGCACAGAGACACTGCACTCAACCTAAACACGCGCAGGTAGCTGACGTTTATCAAACAGCCGCAACCTGACAGTCACTTTTAACGAATAAATCAACTTTACCGGTAAGCAATGTAACCGAGTGAGGTGACTACCTCGGCGAGGACCGCAGGAGACGCATGACACCCAACTTTGATAACGGCGAGCGGCGCACCACACCATGGCATCCCAGCCGAGGTAGGCAGACTCTTCCGCGTTTAGCTACTAGCAGCTAGCCCAACGGTGAAATTAGGAACGAGGAAGTTAATTCCGTCTGCTCGGAATGTGCGTCTCAGAGTAAAACAAAAAACCTTTAAACTTTATGCAAGTATCACAAGACAGCGTTTTTTGGTTGTGTCGTAATAAGTTGAAGGTGGCAAAGACAGAGGTGGAATCAGCTGGAAACAGCAGGCTGGGTAACAGAGCTGCTCCCACAGGATTAGTTTTTATTTAGATAACTAAGTTGTTGCCTCTTATAACACAACTTGAGTCATTGTGTTTGTCAAACTTCGCTTTTCAAACTTTTTACACAAATAGTCTTTGGAGATTTACAGCAACTAAAAATGAAAATGAAAGAATTGATAGTGAGGCGTGTTTTGTTGTTGTTGTTGTTTTTTTTTTAATAAACTGCTGATTCACGTTTATTCTACTTTTGCCAGATAACAGAACATCATTAAAAAGGCTGACAGTCTGCTTGTGTTTTGGGAACTGCGGTATTATCAGCCTTTAGCAGTGAGGTTGATGTCTTAAAAATATGTTTATCCCTCTTGATTTTAAATGTTTTGGTGCTTTTTATGTGTTCAGTGACCAGTTTAAAACAGAGATAAGAGAAAGTTTAACACTGGAGACTGTGAAGCCCTTAATTTTATAGAGATCTTATATCATACGGCTGAATAATTAATTATTAAAATAAAACAATAAAATTGAGCTGTTGTGAAAAGCAGTTCTAACTGATGAACTACAATAGGGCTTATTATAAACAACATAAAAAGAAACTGTATTTAAATCATTTATTCACTGCAGCTACTGTTTGTTGCTGCTGGTGTGCTGAAAATAGAAAATGCAGTTGTTTATATTACAGCCATAATACTGTGACCACCTATCTGGTATATACCCCCACCCCCCAATGTGCTCTTAGACTTCTTGAAGGTCTGCTGTGGAATCTGGCACCTAGCTGTTGGCAGCAGACCCATTAGTCCCTGTAAGCCGTAAGGTGCAGTGTTGATTCGTCATGTCAGTCCAGCTCTTCCAACAGAACTGGGATCTGGTTGTGTTCCTCAAACCTTTAATTTAGCAGGACCAGTTATACTGCTGAATTTGACCTCTTTAATGAGACTGAAGTGAAAATATTTGTTTTATAAAGCACCGCTTCATTTGGTTAAAAACTGAACAGTGCACATTGCTGTAGTTTCTCAGCATTAGATGAGAGGGGATCTATCCGTCTGCTGAAGTTTAGTTAAATGTTTTACAATTCCAAGCAGAAGTAATACAGAATGGCTGCAAAGAAAAGAATCAAAGTGTTGCAATGACCTGGTCAAAGTCCAGACCTTAACTCGACTGAAATGCCGCAGCCTTAAGAGAATTACGCCTAAACAAATGTCCTCAATGAAGTGAAGCAACGTTATGTAAATAAAAAAGCAGAGCAGAGTTCCTTCAAAACAGTGTGAGAGACTGACAACGTCTTACAGAAGACAATAAGCAGAAGTTAAGATGGTTGTACAAGCAACTGAATCATGACTTAGTTTTTACTCATATTCCTTTAGCACTTTTTTTAAATGGATGTGTAATATGTTGTATGTTGATCATATGAGAGGTTAAATAATATTTTAGTTTGTTTGCAACTAGTAATTAATTTGAGAGGTTTGACTGTTGCGTAATACTGACACAATTTTTTAACTATAGATTTGATTATTGATTTGTAAACAAATATTTTTCAGGGTATTTAAACATGGAAATTAGAATTTCCCAACAAATCACCTTTAACCCAAGATTTTTGACATGTTTGTGGTGCTCAGTGGCCATTTGTTTTTGTTTTTTTTCAGCAGTGAAGCACTGTTTAATGCCCCAAAAACAGACCAAATGGACTGCACCTGGGTCAGTGTGTCCCTGAACCTCTAATGCTTCTGTAATACAACCTGGAATTCAGTCTTTGGTTTTTTTTTATTTATTTTAGCCCATTTCCAGGAAGTTTGTTGGTTTTCACCATGGCACATACAAGAAAAACAACTGGGGGCTGCGTATCTGCACTGAAGCTGTACTAATGAGAATCTTGAGCCCAGATCTGGTTTTACTTTGGACCTTCACATCCAGTACAATTTTAAATTACTAAATTTTTGAGTAGTCGTACAGATGCACACCCATCAAATCGAGATAATTCCTTCTGACACAAATGCAGTTTCATGATTATCATTTGTTTTTAAGAACCACCTGAGTTTGTTTTGAGTTTTAATGATGTTGTGACTGGGCAGTGCCTGTTTGTGCTCTTCCAGGTGTGATCCAGTCTACCTGCCACATTAATTAGGAAGTGCTCATGTATTTGGCTTTGTCCCAAATCTTTGCTGATGTACTTGTTGCCATGGCAGCAATCCCACTGGGACAGCTGTCAGTGAGGATGATCAGCACTGTTTCAGGAAGAAAATACTTGTATTCTAAGTGTACAGCTGTTCCCAAAAGAAACCCCCTGATCTTAATGTTTTTTAAAGTAAATAAGCTTTTATTCTTTTAAATATTTTAACCGACCAGATGTCATTGTTGGGGATTTGACAGAAAATATGTAAATGTTGTGAATCCTCACAGCGACCAATTTACACCTGTCTGCAGATCTGATTGTGTCAGACGCTGCCACCCCCCACCCCACCCACACACACTCACATACCTCCCCAGGGGGCAAATGAAACATTTGCACTGATATTTTCTGGTAGATTCATTGTATTTGTGAGAAGCGTTCTCTGTGATTAAACTGATATTTTAAATCTGAAACAAATTAAAGATCAAGGGTGGCCCTTATTGTTCTCATCACCAGCTTCCCAACACTGAGTGGATGTAACTTTGATTTATTTTACATGTTTGTCTTTGAAATGTTCTAGTGGCCACGATGAAGAGAGGAACCTTCTTCGCCTGCGAGCTTGGGAACAGAGGATCCAAGAAACCAATCAAACCAAAGAATTTCACCCAGAAAATGCGCCACTCTTTGGGGAACCATACAAGGTGAGACGTAACATAGTGAAATGCTAGCTAGCTAGCATGCTCATACTCTGAGTAAGTGTGAACCATTTACATATGAGCAGAAGTGAGTCACATGGCAGAGCTTTTAATTACTCTTCCTCTGATTGGCATATGTTTATTTAATTTAATTTAATTTAAAGGGTTCTAAAGGAGCTGCTCGTTCATTTTATTAAGATTGAAACATTCAGTTAATTTTTTATTTTAAACAACACCAGATACCATCAAAGTCACCTTGGTTAAAAAACCGTGCATGGAAATAAACAACTGATGGTGTTTTTTCAGGTTAATATTTTTATTCAGATTGTAGAAGTTCCTGACTGAGAGTTTCTTTTTTTTAATTACTGTTATTTTTTTGTGAAATTTAAATGTTTTTAATTTGTGAGAGTATTATGTATATTATAAAATATTGTAAATATTCATGTAATATAAAACAGTAGTTTTTTTTATTGCTGCACTGACTTTTATCTTTCCTGAGAATAAAAAATGAGAAATGTATTTGCATTTGAAGATGATAACATTTATTTTATAGTGTTTAAGTTGTTACTTTCAGCCTTGAGTGGTGGCTGTTTTCTCACTCTCAGTCAACTAAAAGCCTTATTGACCTTTGGAACTAAAATAGCTCGGCCTCTGCAGCCTGGGAGGGAAACCTCTGGGTCTCACGGTCAGTGAAACACAAGCTGCATCTCTTCAGGACAATAATAATGATGAACAAAATACTGATGCACTTCTTATTCTTTCCAGTTTGGTGTTTGGGCCTGTCGTGGTTTACCGACAAAAAAAAGGGAACTTTTATAACTCCTAGTTTCCAAAAGATGTTTAAGTCCATTCATTTTCCGAACCTGATGTACCAATTGAATATGTGATGGAAAATAAATTTTTAGGAGTTATAATTGATAATAAACTGTCATGGAAACCACACGTCAGGCACATAAAAAACAAAATTTCAAAAAGCCTCGCAATTTTAAATAAAGTAAAACCATACCTTGAAGAGAATGCACTCCGCACACTGTACTGTGCCTTGGTTCTTCCATATTTTACATATTGTGTGGAAATATGGGGAAACACCTCCCAAAATACAATAAATCCTTTAGTTACGGTACAGAAACGAGCGCTGCGCATTATTCACAAGGCTGGGTTTATGGATCACACTCATGACCTGTTTATACAATCAAAGTTGTTTAAATTCCAAGATCTTGTTACATATAATACAGCTATTATTTTATATAAAGCCTTTAACAAAATGTTACCCGCAAATTTGCAACAATTTTTTACAATTCGTGAACGAGTTCATAATTTGAGAGGTTATGGTGAATTCACACTGCCCAAAGTGCGAACTACTCGGAAAAGTTTTTGTGTCTGTACGTGGAGTGAAACTATGGAACAGTCTGAGCTTACAACATAAACAATGCAAAAATGTTCACAGATTTAAATTGTTCTATAAACATTTGATTTGGTCACAATATGTTCAGAGTGGGTCTTAAATGTGCATATGTACTCTATGTTACTGTTAACTGTGTGCTTGTAGTCTGTTACCATCGCTGGTATATTGTCCATTACCATTACTGGTATATTGTCCATTGCTATTGTTGATGAAGTTTAATTAACCTTACATATGATGTTATTTACCGCTGCTGGTATTTTGTTCCTTACCATTGTTGGTATGAAATAATGTTGTCATGAAATTACTATTTGGTTCCTATGGTAACGCCACCATTATTTTGTGTGCTTGTGACTCAGGACCTGAAATATTCAGTGTTCTTAATTGCTTTCAATCAAACGACTGAGCGCTGAATTACTATAAATACAAGTTGCAGGAACATTTCTTGTATTATTCTGTACATTATTAATGAGTATCGGGATGGGATTTAATACGTTTTCGTCATCCCACTCCCTTTCAGGCAATTTTTTGTTTGTTTTATTCTGTAATCGTTATTTGAGAGTAATGGAATGTGCATTCGTCTATGCGTGTCATACAGAACGTAACTGCCTGAAATAAATAAATAAATAAATAAATAGATAGATAGATAGATAGATAGATAAATAGAAAGAAAACAAAAACCTGCTTCTTCCTGTTAAGGGTCACAGGAAGCTAGTACCGATCTCCAGCAGTCACTGGGCAAGAGGCAGGGGACACCCTGGACAGGTCACCAGTCCATCACAGGGCCACACATAGACACACACACACACACCTAGGGACAATTTTGAGTCACCAATTAACCTCTTGCATGTTTTTGGGCTGTGGGAGGAAACCGGAGTCCCTGGAGAAAACCCACGCATGCAGAAAGGTCCCGGCCCAGATTCAAACCATTCAGAGGTTTATTTCTGTACTAAGATGTTCATTTTAGGGGCCTTTGGTGTAGCTCTTTAAATACTCTGGTTTTCTAATAACATGGGAAATATATATATAATTTTTTTTTTCCACGCATGCAGAAAGGTCCCGGCCCAGATTCAAACCATTCAGAGGTTTATTTCTGTACTAAGATGTTCATTTTAGGGGCCTTTGGTGTAGCTCTTTAAATACTCTGGTTTTCTAATAACATGGGAAATATATATATATAATTTTTTTTTTTCTTTTGCAGACGAGCAAAGGGGATGAGCTTTCTACTCGTATCCAGAGGATGCTGGGCAGTTATGAAGATGTGAATAATCCCTGTTCCTTTTCTGCCGAGGCCTCACATATTCCCACCTTTGTGTCTTTCTTGCAGTCAACTCAGAGTCAGTCAAACCCAGACATATTAACAAAAACTCCATTCCACAACCAGGACCTATACACATCCCAAACTCAGAAAGAGACATCTAGAAACAGTTTGTCCTCTCAGCCAGTGAGGACATCCGCTGCTGCGTCCCCTCCAAACCAACATGGACCTTCATCCACTTTTCCAAAGACTCCCTTGAACCACAGTCAGTTCAGCCACTCAGGACAGCAGCAGAAAGAGAGGGATGTTTTCTCAGATCTCAGGGGGTGTGTCAGCCTTCACCAAGAAACGTCTGCCCAGTCTCCAGAGCCTCAGCCACCACCTGCACCACATTCTAGTAGTCATAATATTGACATGGATACTAGGGATGCTTTGAATAGACATCAGCTTCCAGGGTCAACAGATTATTCCTCAGAGTCTACCAGCATCATGGATGTTTCCACACTGAGCATTAAGCATTCACCTAAAGATGCATCTCTGCTTCAAGCCAAGACTAATGCACTGCTGCCCTCCCAGACTTTCCCTTCACTACTGTCATCCAAGCCGGCCAGAGGAGTCATGACACAGAAACCAACAGCGTATGTGCGACCCATGGATGGTCAGGACCAGGTGGTCAACGAGTCGCCTGAGCTAAAACCATCTCCAGAACATTACGCACCTCTTCCAGATCTAATCAACACATCCGACCTCGCCAAAACAAAGATAATGCCTCAGTTTATGGAGGTGAGTTATGTTTGGAGAATGCACTAAGTGTATTTTTTTAATTCACATGTACATTCATTGTCCTACACAGTGCAGAGAAGTTCCTGCCTCTGTTTTAACATACTGTGTGTGTTTTCGTTGTTTACATATTAATTCATGATGCCCATTATACTGATCACTCCTTCTACCAGACTGTTGCATCATATTATACATCTTTTACTATATGAAGCATGTATTACATCTTATTTGAGTGCACAGCATGGTGTATATGTCAAGCAGCCTGCAAACTGTGTGTGAGACCTCAACTGCCTCCGATAAATTCATCCCTGGGATCAGTTGAACAATAAATAAGCTTTGTCACCAGCTTACGTAACTGCTCTGGGGGCCCCATTCAGTCTGACCTTATCTCAAACACAGGAGGAAAAAAACTGAAAGAGAAGCTCGAAAACAAACAGAAATGTAGCCGTCGTCTCATTCACACACTCTTTATCTAATTCTGCGATTAGCCCACGGGTTTCTCTTTTTTTTTTTTTTAACTCATGTTGCATAATCTGTCACTCTAATAATTAACTTCAATGTTAATAGTTACTAGAAATGTTTCAGACTATATACATCACATTTATTTACTCTTAGCATAAATTTCAGCCCGATTGCATTAAATGTTGCTTCATATCGGCATGTTTGAACAAGATGGCTAAAGCGTGCAACATGTATTACTTCAAGAAATACTAGGATTTTTAATTTCAGTATGTTTTCAAGTAAATGTTCCTATTTATACAGCTGCATCTTCTGCACTTTTAGAGGCTAATGCTCATTGACTTTTTTTCTTTTATTTCTTTAAAGACAAAGAAGGAGAAACCTGAGTGTGTGGAAGAAATTTTAAGGGTAAGTTCAGCTCAGTTGGAGTTGTTTCATTCAGATGATAAATTTGACATCAAGTTCCATTTGAATGATTTGAAGATGGAAGACAAGGATATTTCCAAACCTCTTAGTGTCATTTATGTTACATCAGCACATTGATTGTAATTTAAGGAGCATTTTAAACCAGTTTTAATCACTGAGTTGCCAGATACATTTATGTGATGGTTGTTTAGTTCTGTCTGTTAGCTGTAACTCCTTAAATTGTCAAAATTGTGTTTCTAACTACCACCAGTTGAACTGGATTACAGGTATGTTGAAGTCAGTGAATTCCTGCAGCTTGAGGAAGATGTGTATGTCACTGGAGGATCAATCTGAGCTCAGGGAATTGTTATTTCATCTGTTTCTCGCTGCAGAGCAACAATATTCTTTCCTGATACCCACAGCTGTTGCTCCAAGACTCTTATATCAGTTCTATTGTCTTCTATTGTATTTTCAGTCATTACCTTTTTGTGTAAATCCACCTTAGGTAACTAGAATAAACACAGAGTTACACACGGAGTCTCTGCTGGAAGGTCTGGTTTGGGATTGTTCCTGTCTGTTTACAGCAGGTTAGAAAAGGCTCCCAGTTTTACACAAATGGTAAATGGTTTTACTCAGCTGTCACTGATTTTGTAGGACTGTGAATGTTTTACAAGTTTTTAATTTCTTTTCATTTTGGAGTTAGAATCTCCTTGAAACTGATGATGTTGGATTTCTTAATGGAAAAACTCCTTTGAGTTATTCTTTTTGATCAGAACAGAATAAAACTCGAGTGTGTTCAGTTGGGTTTGATGGAAAGAAGCAGGTTTTCAGCATATTTTCATGAATATACATCTTTGTCTTGACAGGAAATGACTCACTCTTGGCCTCCTCTTCTGCCAATGTTACAGTCACCAAACGCAGATGAACCCTTCAAACCTCCGTTCCAAGCCGAGGTGAGAGATCAGATGTCCATGTTATTAAAGTCTGTTTAGATTTGATGCTAATGACCTGGTTGGTGGTGGTTTTCTGTTGATCTCCTTGTTCTAACTGTTCTAGTAGTTTGTTCAGTCTGTCAGAGGAGAGGAAGTTCCAGCATTGGACAGTTTTTTTTTGTTTATATTTTGCATCAAACTGTTTATTGAAATTCAAGGACTTTATATTTTTTAGTAATAAGCACATTTTCTTACTCAGACATCAATGTTTTTGAAAATGTTTTAAAAAGTTCTAATTGTTGGAACATTTAATTTTGTTATTCCACAAATGCAGATAAATTCATGTTCCAGTTAGTTTCATCTCCACCGCAGGCAGGCCTTCATCCTCCCAAGTTCAGATTAAACAGTGATAAAATTATTAAAAGAAGTTGTTAATTAATTGAAAAAACTGATAAAAATGTAAACATTTGAATTAATTATATTTTTCTTTGTGTTTTCACAGGATGCAGAACAAAGTGAGTAACAAAAAGAAGTTAATAAAACTTGAGATGAAGGAAGAACATGTGGCGGTACTTTGTCCAAATCCAAGATGAAATGCAGAAAAACTTAAAAATCAAATTAAATGTTGTTATTTAATAGCGTGCAATGTCTCAGTAACTTCAATTTCATTCTGTTCTTTCGTTTGTTGGATTTCTCATCGTCTTTTCCAGAAAATGTGGACGTTGGTCCTGCAGAACCGTCTCATTTCAATCAGCAGAGCTCGTCAGTGTGAGTGACCGGACACATTATTTACTGATACGTTTCATGAATTTACACTGATGAATGAAATCGATACGGTAAGCGACACGATGACGTCATTCTCATCAAATTAGGGAAATTCTGCTGAATGTTATGAATTAATTCTGGCTTCTCTTGGTGTTTATGTCAAGAAAGTTCAACATTATCTGAATACTTTCATACTGTAAAAGCAAATATGTTTTTATTTCATCAGCTGGCAAATTATTTGGGGATTCATAATTTGTAAGAGACAAAAATAACAGAAAAAAGCTTGTTTTATTTAGGTTAAATACTAAAATCTGAACTTATTTCTGTGTCTGTATTCTAGTTCATTTGAAGCAAAACATTCCTGCGGGGCAGAGATGACGAGCTCCAGCGACTCGGAGAGCAGCCGCTGGTCGGAATCAGACAGTGAAAGCTCCGCTGAGGAGCCGCCTCGACCCGCGGAGGCCGTTAAATCTCAGGTATTTAACCTTCTTTTATAAAGGGCTCCCATGTTTCTCTTCATTCTGTAAATCACAATGATTTATATTTTCTTAAGCCTCCGCCAGGGAGTGACTGGCAGCTGGGGAACTGGATCAGGTCTAGTCAACAGAACTCCAGCACGGAACGTCAAGACAGGCCTCTTGTCTCTGAGAGTCTGGCTCACAAGAAGCTACCGGCCGCTCAGAACTCCAAGCAGACCAGTAGAGACACCAGTGAAGGGTTGAGCATTTCCACGCTGCGGCCTTCTCACCAAAAAGGATTTACAGACGACCCGTCCGTTCCCCAGCAGCACAGTGAGACTCTTCAGAACAACCGCCTCCACCAGCGGCGCCGTAAGGAGTCCAGGGAATTCTTCAAACAAGCAGAGCCGGGACACTCGGACCGCGCCGAAGCAGCACTCGCTGTTAAAGGAAAGAACGCTGCAACAAGAGAGACGAGTTTCACAGACAGTCTGCAGGTCAAGAAGAAAACAGTTCAACGTAAGAAGGACAAAAGCGACACTAAATCAGACGTTAAAAGGACTAAACACGTCAAAGTTAAAAAGCAGAAGGTCGGATCGAATGTTCCGCTTGTGCTGTCCGATCACTGTCCATCATGTGGCGTGATGTATCCGAACCCCTGCTCCTGTCCTGCTCAGCCTGATCAGCCGTCTCCAACCCCACAGGTCAGAATCAACTGCAACAAAACCAAGACAAAGACCACATGTCAGATCAGAACCAAAGGGTCTCACAGATCAGTTCATAAGAACTCAGAGACGTCAGAACATGAAGCTAAAAGTTCCAGGGACCACTTCCAGCCTCCTGGATCCTTGTTGGTAAAGATCAATCTGAGTCTGCTCACAAGGGTACCTGGGAAACCCAGCATCCCCAAAAAACTACCCAACACCGAAAAGAAACCAACACCGATCATAGAGCATGAAGACGGGAGCGGTGATGCTTTTAAAATACGTAAAAAGGCCAAAATCATCAAAAAGGTTAAAAATGTGAGTAATATTTGGGAGGTGCTTCTGCAGCTGACACATGTACACAAATACCTCATCATTGGTTTTTTTCCTATTAGGTTGAGGAAGAGGTTAAAATCCTTCCAAAGAAGAAACGGAAGTTGGAGAACAAGAACCTCCCATCGGCTCGAGCCTCTGTGAAAGTAGAGTACGTCTGTTCAAACACCTCAAACAACCCGTTGGTTTTCAGGTTTGTTTTGTGGGACTAATCCTTTCACACGGCCTCTTACAGAAAACCCAGCCGTCCGGTGGAGGTCCCGGAGCCGAAGACAACTAAGAAACGTTTCCAGTATCCTGCGACACCGAAAGACACTTCTAAAAACAGTTCTGTAAAAACACAGGAGTCCAGTAAGGAGGCTGTGAGGTGCAAAGATTCCCACAAGAACAAGAAGAACAACGAAAAAGACGTACAGCACACACGCGCAGAAAAGGTGACTGTTTAAATACACAAATCTCACTCAGAGTTAAACTCTAGCAGGGAGTTTTTAAACTAAAAACTCTGAAATTTCAGAAAAAGAGAATCGGCCTTCATGGACCAGCAGCGTCTCGGCTCCACAGGGACGCTTTGAGCAACAGGCCACTGCTAACGTTCGATGAGAGGTGACAGTTGGATCTGCTCAGAAGCAGATGAGTTACTGGAGTCTATTATTGCATAATGTTTGTCTCTTTTTAAACCAGACAGCATCCAGTAAAGCATTACATAAAGGAAGCCAAGAGACTGAAGCACCAGGCAGATGCAGAGGTAGTTTCTCCTAATCGTCTGATAGTTTGTACTACAGCCAAAACATTTGTGCACGTAGCTGGTTTTTGTTTTGTCCTTGCAGTCAGATAAACTCAGTAAAGCCTTCAACTACCTGGATGCAGCCATGTTCTTCGTTGAGAGCGGGGTTGCCATGGAGAAAGATCCACAGATTTCAACGTCTTCCTACACCATGTTTGCTGAGACGGTGGAACTGCTGAAGTGAGACTCCGATCATTAACAGCAGCACTTTAGTTGAAACTCACTCACTTTGAGGACCAGGTTCTCCTTCAGCTTTTCACACTCCAGACTCAAGATGTAGATTTATATGGAATTTCATACTAAAATGCAGCATCATTGTTTCCCCACTAGTTGCTGATGTTTTCTCACCGTGTTTCTTCTTCTCACAGATTTGTACTGAAGCTAAAAAACCCAGTAGACTCCTCAGCTTCATCCTCGGAAACAGACTTTATAGCGCTGTGGTAAGCCTGACGTCAAAGATGTGGATTTTATTTCGTTAACTCATTCAGTTCATCCTGTAATATGACGTCTCATCAGGTTAAATGAATCTCAGTGATGGTGGTAACATTTAGAAAAGAAAGGGGAAAAAATCCTAAAGCTTGTTTCCTAAAGCAGATTTCCAAAAATGTTCCAAACGCTCGCTTCTCAATTTCCTCTCATGAGATTTGTGAAATGAAATTTCTCTCAATAATCACAGACGCAGGTGTTTGGAGCTCTTCTCAGATGGAGGTTGAAGTGTTGCAGGAAATACTTTCCTAACGCAAGAAAATTGTTAATAAAATAAGAAACTGGTGGGAAAAAAATGACACAGTAAAAAAAGTGACAAGAAAACGACACAATTGCAGTAATTTACTCAGTAAATTGGTCGCAGTTCTGTGAAACATGAAGACTGGTTCAACCTGCTCTTCTTCCTCCACGTCTTCACCAGCTGTGTTTGTTTGATTTTTATCATTTTCTCTCAGTTTAAAGTGCCAGTCTCTCCTGCAAATGGCCATGTTTCGCCACAAACACAAAACTGCAGTGATGTTTTCAAAAACACTCATCGATCACTTTAATGTAAGTACCAGCGTTTTACATCATCTCTGCTGGAAACGCGACAGCATCTCAAAACACAGAGTTCTGTTTACTTTTCAGAACTCGGCTCCGGTATCGCACAATCGTCTCGCCTCGTCAAAGTAAGTCAACAACTTTACATATGAAATATATTGTTGTTGGATTGTTCACACACCTTATTTATTCATTCATTTATTTAACTAACTAATTAACTTCTTGTTTTTTAGGGTAGCAGAAAGCCCTTCCACGAACACGCCGTCTCCAGCCATCGCTTCCACCAAAGCAGTCGTGTCGGACGCATTCAGCAACACAGTTTCAATACCTCAAGAGATCGAACAAGTGACCTTCTCCTACATCAGCATCACCACGCTGTTCTTAAGTGCTCATGAGATCTGGGAGCAGGCGGAGCAGCTGGCTCGCCGAGGCAGCGGTAAGAAAATGCACCACCTTAAAGAACTGTGTGGAACCCGGCTGTGGCTCAGCGTGGAACTGTTGTCTCATGATTCTGTGATTCTCTTCGTGTTTCAGGTTTGTTGGCAGAGCTGGACGCCATCATGGGTCCGCTGAGCCTGACTTCAGATATGTCCTCTGTGGTTCGCTACACGAGACAAGGTGTCCACTGGCTGAGACTGGAGAGTCAGAAGGTATGAAACTTGAGACCTGTCGACATTTCAGCCTTTAAACTCACCCGGACTTGAAATATCTCAGGCTCGTGCCAGATGTTGGCATCTGTATCTCACCTGGACCTCATCTGATTTAGTTAACAATTCAGTACCAGTTGAAGGAGATGATACAGAATGAGGCATTTTCAGTTTCCTTTTTCTGGGAAATTAAAACTAGAGGCACCCCATCGCTGTATTTGGGATAAACATGGAAGGAAGCCAATCAAATTGTACCTAAAGTGCCACTTACGGCCTCCTGATCATGTGATTCAGGACACCTGGGGAATTCTTTCTTTATTTTTATGGTCTATTCATTTTGTTGGTATTAAAACCTCTGATTAGACTATAATCTGAAAAATGTGGCACTTTCAGTTTCCATGTTTCATTCTGAAACTTTGATTTGACCTAAACTCTGGGATTATATACCCCCCCCCCCCTTTAATTACCCATATGATCTCTCACCAGGCTGGAAGAATTTCTGTTGACGATGTTTGCAGCCAAAGTGCCACAAACTTATTTTAAATCAGCCTATAATTTATTAACTGTGGCTAATCCTGTGTTGAAATCTGCATTTTCACTTTCTTTTCATGTGCAATAATAATAAAACGTGTCTTATTGTTGGGTTAAATGAAATCTATATTTTAGACACAAGTTGGTGTCATTCAGCTGTAGTGATGTAATTTCTTCCTACGTCTTAATCGTCCTGACTGATAAATGTAGAACGATGTGCGAGTTTGTTTTGGGATTATAGTGATCTGGATTGTTCATCCTGTTTGAGAAGAGAACAAATAAACTGCACTGATACGCTCAGAGTACGAGTTTCCAGTCGCCGGGAACGTTCCTCTAAATCTGAGCTGTAGAATCAGGCTGGATTTTCAAATAAACAAAATGAAGTTTAGTTGACGTTTGTCTTGGTTTGAACATTTTCAGTTCAGTTTGATATTTAAGAAGCTATTGTTTATTGTCTAATCCTGCTAACATCATGTCAGTCGGATGCTCATGTCGTCTTTAAACTCAAATTTTGGGTTCTCACTTGTTTGTTTTTTTAAGAGCCCACCTAGTGATAAAATGCGTAGCACGTTTTAGCTTCATTTCAATAACCAAATAAAATTGTGGATTTTGTCCTTCGCACTTTTTTCTTTACAGCAGCAGATAATCTGCTCAAAGTGACCAGATTAAATATTTGTCCAGCTGCACGTTGACATGTTTCACATAAAGTGACACCTAAAGTCTTTTTTTATTATTATTATTATTATTATGGAGGTGAAGATGCAGTAATGGTAAAACTTTAACTGGGAAACTGTTTCTACATCAGTAGGAGTGGATTAAACAGTTTGTCTAAGAATGTGGTTCAGAATCGTTTTCGCTAATTTCAGTATTTTGTTATAGGACTGTTAGACCAAGTGGACTGCGTTGGCCTTGTTTAAGCAATAAAACCCTTTAAATGGCTCTGAGATTTTGGCGATGTCAATTTGTAAGTCACAAGTTCTTATTAACTCACGGAGAATCTGAATATCTTTGGGATGTTGGAGGCTAACGCAGGATTAGCTTGTGTAGCGGGAGTTGCTGAAGTGATATTTCTAAGCGTGTGTGCACTGGTGCCATGGAATTCAGGATTATTTTGTATGTATTTTCAGCAGGCTGCTGTGATACTGTTTTGTAATATTATGGGATGTCTGTCTTGCATGTGAGGTGAAACTGCAACATGTGGCATTCACTGACTGCAACCTACACTTGTTGGGGTTTTTTCTGTATTTCGGGGTTCTTGTTTGTAGCTCAGTTTTAATTTATACATTTTCTTGCTGCAAATTCTACAACTAATTACTGACTGGAAAAATGTTCTGAAAGATGTTTTTTTGTGAATTCTTTAAAAATGTGTTGAGGTGTACAAAGATGAATAAACACTGGAAACTAATTTGTTTATTTATTTCAAACAAAAAGAATTACACAAGTTCAGATGTTGCAATAAAAGTTGCTAAATATTTGCTGCACTTCAAAGTGTAAAAACATTTTATCTCTTTATTTTTGGAATTAAAAGTTTCCCATACAAGTTATTTCTATAAAATGTGATTTGTTTAAAAAAATCAACTGTGTTACAAAACGGGTTTATGTTCCTGTGAAGTTGGGGTTGGAGAAAGCAGGCTGAAACAGAGGAATCATACAATTTGACATTAGCCTCAAGAAGACTGAATTATTTCCTTTCTCAATTTAAACAAGCTGATTATTAACTTACCACGTCGATTTTACTTGTTGTTTTTGTCGGAAAGCTAATGCTGCTCAGTTTAAGGCCTTGTACTCTGAATACATAGAACAGCAGTCCAGCTATCAGGCAGGAAACAAGGAGGGCGCCGATGATGGCGCCTGCGATCAACCCTCCATCTGTGGAGACAAAGCAGAGGGGTCAATCATTTATTTAAAAAATGTCCAACATTCTGCTTTATTATTTCATGTACGTCTCCTGTGGACTGAGAACCAAGCTGGGGATTGAATATTAGTAAACTAGGTTTAGTCTTTGTAAGTTTAGCACACTAACATTTTATTAGCACAGCGAAGTTGGGACTTTTTTCTCTTGCAAGCAAAGAGCTGCACAAATAAGATTTTGACCTGTCAGAAAAAGAAGACAACGTCCTTCTCGTCGCCAAAGCAGGTAAAACTTGAACATGTTAGTCATACAGGTTTACCTGTGATATGTTTTGGTCACGCCTGGGTGTGAATTGTTATGAAAACATTGGGGGACTAGATTTGCGGCAGTAATGTCTGAGTAAATGCAGACGTGACCAGCTGAAAAGGAGAATTAAAACTCTCATATCTGTAATGAAAAACTTCTAAATAAGTATGTAAGTAGGAACACGACGTGTAGACATCCTTTTACAGTGTTCGTTCACTCAGGATGTTTGTTCATATTTGGATCACCTGGATGCTTCTCAGTCTCAACTGATCATACAAAGAAGCTACAAAGTTTTTAAAGACTGCGCTCCAAGCCAGAAGAAACTTACTGGTATTTGGACCGTCAGTGGGGAAGATGGGATGTTTGTTGTCATCTGTTGTGTAGACTGTAAAGAGAGATTATAAACCATTAAATTAGTTGTTCGCAGCTTGTAAACAAGATTTTGACATTAAAACATCGAAGTCTCACACTGGCGATGGCGGCAAATAAAGCCTCTCTTCTCCAGGCAGTTGTTGTCGTTCCAGTGTCCGTCGTGGTACATCTCCACGCAGTTCTCCTCAGCGATTTCTCCAGGATGGAAGGCTGAATTGGGCTCACCGGAAGCCCAGTTCAGGAATCCCACAGATGTTTTATCTGTCCAGGCCCATCCGACTGAAGAACCAAACATGTCGTGTAAGTGTGATGCTCTAGTAATTTGAAAACCATCAGTCTCACCGTTAGGATCATTTCCTGACTTACAGTTTCCATCTCTGGTGAGGCCGATCCAGTTGTTGTGGTATTTGGTGAAGTTGAGGTTCCGGATGAACTCCAGCTCTGCCCTGCTGTGAAAGGAGGCCAGCTCTGTCTTGAATGATTGGCAGTAGTGTCGGGCGTCCGGCCAGGAAAAGCCCTCCTTACCATCATATACAAAGTAACAGTGGCGACCGTAAGGGGCCCAGAATGGCAGACACTTCCCATCACCAGGGCTGGGAGTTGGCGGCGGTTTCTCTGAGAGATGATGTAAGTTGTTACTGACGAGTCTAAAAAAGAAAATGTGTCAAAACAAAACGGGCGGGTATACCTGAGGTGATCTTGCAGATGTAGGGCTTTGCTTGGTCACATTTGGTGTCGTTCCAGGTCCCGTGGAACCAGATGGAAACGTGCATGCTGACACAACCCTCATCTTTGGCATTAGTGGGTTCCCCTGGACCCCAGTGAGTGAAGAAAACCGGCCAGCCGTCAGACCACCTGTATGAGCCATCCTCCTGTATCCGAACACCAATGTAGACTTAGTTCTTTGACACATACCAAATTCAGGATTTTGGTGATGCTTTGGATATGCACCTTGCGCCTGAGTCCAATCCAGGCATCGGCTTTTGCGTTCAGGATAACCAATGCAACGAAGGCCTGATCGTAGCTCATATCGATGCTGGCCAAGTTTCCACCTTGACGCTCACAAGAAGCCTGAGCTGCGTCCCAGGTTGCAGGCTCCTCCATCAGCTTGTAGCAGTTCTGGAACCAGGAGACGTAGCCATCCGGACAGGGGCTCTTGGTTGGAGGAGGAGGATTGACGCTGCTTGCTAATCAGGAGGCAGATGGAAAAAATGTTTGTGTTTAAAACATTTTTTGAAATCAAATGACCCAAATCAGACTTACTTTTTTTCTTGTAGCAGACAAAGCTATGATTCTTATGACAGGCGTCGTCATTCCACTTGCCGGTTGTGTGGAGGTTATGAGTCATGGTCACACAGTGTTCCTGTTAAGCAAAACAAGGGAGAACCCCTTTAAAATAATCTACCTTAGAGTAAAAGATTTTAAATACCTCGTTAGATGAAGGTTTCCCTCACCGTTCCTCCTGCGTTGTTGGGTTCATTTTCATTCCAGTTGGTGAAGAGCACTGGACTGACCCCGTCGCTCCAGGCGTATTGATTCTCTACCAACAGATCTGACAGACCAATCCAGGCAGGTCCCCTCACTTCTCTCAGGTAACTAGCGACAAAGTCTGAAGAAGCAACGAATCAGCCGCCAGACTGATAAACTCATTCAGGTGATCAGTTACTTGTTGAGCTTACCGTTCTCATACAGCTCGTCGATAACTGCCAGTTCTGCACCTTGACTTTTGCACCAACTCCGAGCCTCAGCCCAATTAGCTTTTATATCATTCTTCTTTCCTTTAATCAGGAAGCACTTGTTCTTAAATCGAATCCAACCTGCGAGAAGAAACTAGCTTCAGTTGTCAGTTAACACCTTCGATGTGTGTAATAATTAGACACAGGACCGTAATACAGGATCAGCTGCAGTATATATTAAGTCTCCCCTGCATTGTCCAACTTAAAATACGTCACTGATGGACCCTTAGAAGGTGTTACCTGCAGGGCAGTAACCCTCCCAGGGCGGTGTGGGTGGAGCGGGGGTGTGGACATCTCCAGGTAACTTTTTACAAACGTAACCAGCTCCGGTTCGCCCACAGTTGGCGTCATTCCACCCACCTTTATTTTTAAAAAAAAGCACAGTACGCATCAGGATGGGAAGTTATTTGGTAAATTTGCATGATTTTACAAAAAGGTGGAGTCAAATTACCTTGATGTCTGTTCATCTGGACACACTGTTCCTCTCCGTTTGCGTTGTTGGGCTCACCTGGAGCCCAGTGAGTGTACGTTAAGGGGGACAAATCAACCCACCTGAGAGGGAGTAACAGAAAATTATTCCCTCAAAAAATATATTTTTTTCTTATTTAAAGTGGTTGAACCCTGTTCACAATCCACTTACATGTAGTGTCCATCAGCAATACCAAACATTCTAAGTCCAATCCAGGCTGCAGACACCTTTCCTGTGCCCACCTGAAGAGGCAGTAAAATATACAAATAAACTACTTTTAATGGAACGTTTTCTGTCATAAATCACCTCCAAAGAACCCTAAAATAACTCATACCATAGTGTTTATGTATGCCTGTTCATCTTTGTTGAGAATGGATGCAAGCGTGGCCTTCTCCTCGTAGCAGCGCACCATCGCTGTGTGGAAGTCTACTATGTCGGTGTCATTGTAATAGTAGCAGATGTTGTTGTTCTTCCTCCAGCCCGGGTTGGAGCCGCAGTCGGGAGCTGAAGCATGACAGTGAACAATGGATTGTTGTTTAAAGTTGAAGCGATTTCTCTGTGGTGGAAGAACAGGTGCATTCTGGGAAGGATTTACCTGGGACAGGAGGAGGCGGCACAGGAGGGATGATGGGGTTCTTCCCTTTGCTAATCATGCATATCCAGTCCTGATGCGCATCACAGTTGAGATCGTTCCACCAGGAGATGGTTCCATTGGTGCTGCTCACCATCTCCACACAATCCTCTCGGTCTTCGTGGTTGTTTGGCTCCCCGGGGCCCCAGTGGGTGTGTGACACAGGCGAGCCGTCACTCCAAGAATATCCTTGGAACACATGAGAGGTCAGGTTCCCTACCTTTATTTAATATTACACAAGAAAAAGCGTTTGAACTCACCTCCTTCTGTGGGGTTGTGCTTGAGGCCGATCCACTTGTTGCTGCCTTTGCTGTACAGAGACAGAAACTCTTCCTCCTCCTGATTGTGGATACTGACCAGATTCGCTCCTCTGGACAGACAATCCTCATGTGCTGCTCCCCAGCTCTTCTTCATGGACCAGTTCACGTTATGGAAAAGCTGCAGCACAACAGAACTTTAAAAAAAGAAAAATCAACCACTAACTTGTTAATTCTACTAAACAAAGGAAGTTTTATTTCCTGCCTTGTAACAGTTCCTGAAGTGAGGCTTAGCTGTCCAGCCTTCAGCGCAGCCCTGTGCAGGAGGCGGCGTCGGGGCCTTAGTAGGTGGAGTGATGTCAGGTCTTGGTTTCTCACACACGAAGGCGTGCTTCTCAGAGCACTGCTTATCATCCCAGAAACCACCAATCTGACCCGTTGTCATAGCAACACAGGTACCGTCCCCGTTATCTAGAGTCAAAACCGAGACGTGATGTTTTTAGATTTGGTTCTATTTTCTTCTTCAGGTGAGATAAGAGTTACAGGTAGATCATGTACCCGGCTGGTCTTTATCCCAGTGAGTAAAGGTCAGAGGTGAGCCATTGTCCCAGATGTACTCCACCCCTCCTCCTGTCCCTCCACGAGCACGAAGGCCGATCCACCACAAACCGGTCCTTCCTGTCAACGCCACTGTAAAATGTGACTGTTCGTAGCTGCAAAGACACACAAGCAACAACTACTGGTCAAATGACAAAGACTAACTTCTGATTGATTTATTTTTACAGTTTAAAACATGTCTCCCTACATGTCTCCGATGTGCAACAGGAAGCCACCCGTCTCCTTGCAGAAGGATTTAGCATCAGACCAGCTTCTGGCTGTCTCTTCCATCCAGTAGCAGGCGTAACCATAAGCATCCCAGCCCTGATACACACAGCAAAAACATCTGCACTGCAGCTGTTCTTCTGTAAGAGCTTCATTTTAATAAGAAACACTGAGAGGACGGTCCTACCTGAGGACATCCATACACCGTGGGTTTGACTGAAGGAACTGGGTAGTGTGCTTTGGGTGTTTTACATATGTATGTATTGAGTTCTGTGCAGGACACGTCGTTCCATCGTCCAGTCTGAAACAAAAACAATCCTGATCAACTGCACAGAGCAGGAATATTCTCCCTCTTTGTTTCCTTTGTTTCTCACCGTGTGCAACATCTCCACACAGTCCTCGCTGAACCCATCGTGGTTGTTGGGTTCTCCTGGAGCCCAGTAGGTGAAGGTCACCATGTGTTCATCAGACCATGTGAACATACCAGGAATGGACAGGTCGTTCAAACCCGTCCACACATCGCTGGTTGCTGCAGAGGAAAACGGGTTTGAGATCTTCATGATATCTACGTGATCCTACCTGTCCTCATTTTTTAATCCCTACCCATGTACAAGTAGCTTTCCAGCCAGCTCTGCTCAATCATCGACTGGATGGAAACGAGTTCGGCGCCCAGGTTCCTGCACGCCCTTCGCGCACTATGCCACGTCTTTTTGTCTCCAAAAGGTTTATAGCAGAACTCTCCGAACTCGTACCAATCAGGTCCAGAACATCTCAGCTCTGTGATCGATGGAGAGGTATTATCATACAGTAATAAAATGATCACGTGAAGGAAAATCAATCTTAACTCACCTCCGTCTGCAAAAGTGTAGGACACGTCATAGTTTCCATCAAATCTGTAGAAAAGGCATCTCGTCATGAATGAGCTGCTCCTGTCTGCGGTGCAGCACAAAGATTCAAACTCATCTACTCACTGTCTGGAGGTGATGCCGTTCCTGATGGAACCAGCGTAGAAGTTTTGTCCTTCAGCTTTCAACAAAGTGCAATCTCCTCCAACCTCGTTGAGTATCACTCCAGCGTGGATTGCAGCTGCGCAGATGTTTGAGTCCTGTCACAGAAGACAGACTGTAAAAAAAAATACTGTCTGCTTAAACCACAAAAAGTCTTCCTTTTACCCAGACAGGAAGTTATGTTTACATACCCCACGATACACAGATGTACCGTACACTATGTAGTTAGACTTGGCACAGCTTGCTGGGCAATGAACCCTGAAATATAAAAAGCAAAACATAATTTTTGAAAATCTTTTTTTAAAAAGCAGGAAAAAAAAAAACTACAAAAACAAGTTTCGACTCACGTCATCTTATCGCTGGCGAAGTTAAAGTTGGGCTTGTTGGCACATGTAACTGCATCTGTTATTATACATCAACAGCTTTTATAGAGTTAATAAAACAGGATTGATTGCAGATTTATGAATTTAACAGTTTAATTACAGTCAGGTGTGCATCCTAAAACGTCAAATCGAAGTCCTCCCTTTATGTTGATCTCCTGTGGAAGGATTCGGATGTACTGCGCGGACACAGGTGTGCCCAGCAGCTGAGTGTCAGGTGTGTTTTTGTCAGTTGAACCTTGAAAAAACTGAAAACGAGGGAAATAAAGGAGATAATATCAATATTTAAGCAAAAGCACCTGGGTGTTATGATCCAAGAAAGCCTTTGATGTTTCCAAGGTGGTCGCCTCTCTTTACTCACCGACCCATCAGCAGTATATTCAGTCCAGGTGGTTCCATCTGTGCTGTGCTGGATTTTAAATTTTGTGACCCAGTAGTCGCCGTGAGGACATCCTTGGATTACAATCCCAGTGACTTTTCTGGTCTGACCCAGGTTCACCTGAATCCAGCTCGATGTTGCTGAAAGATCAAATAAAAAGAACTCTAATAAATTTACCAATCAGTGTTGTTTTATTTGGCTGCTGCAGTCATGAGAAAAAAAAATTCCAGGGTTTTAAATCTAAAGATATGATATAAAAAAATTATCTGGTCTTTCTCAGGTTCCAAAATTATGTCAATATTTATTAAACAAAAATGAAGCCAAAATAGAAATGTTATTTTTATTGTTCCAAGTGGGAAGTAGCAGCCAGGTGTTGCTAATCAAATGCACCTGATGAAGTGATCGTCATCAGTGTGACCACCTTTATAAAAGCAGTTGTCAGTTTGCTGGTCTGGAGCATACAGGTGTGTGTTAACATAATACCAATGAGGAAAGACATCAGCGGTGACACCACTGTTGCTGCCCATCAATCTGAAAGGGGTTAAAGCTCATGTCCAAATAATTTGGACTTCATCATTCTACAAATCTTCCCGGGGTCAGACTGTGTCTTTCAGACCAATGAGTCCATAGTAAAGATGTTTACCCATAATGCACAGCATCATGTTCAGCAATACCCAAACAGCATGACAAACCCTTCATGTCTTCACGGTGGTGTAGGGGTGATGATTTGAGCTTGTCCTGCAGTCACTGAGTCGACCATGAGGCTCTCTGATCCAGCAGGTGCAGCTGATAAAGACTAGATGATTCCCCCATGACTCTACATACCGCTTCCAGAAGGCATCCAGCAGGAATCTCCATTCAGTCGAGCTTTGTTTGGAGTGAAGACGCCGCTGGAGGAGGATGCACTCAGCTGGACGTCTGTGACATTCCCGTCCTCGACACCCAGACCGTGTAGACACACTGGAAGAAATACACAAGTTTTTCATAGAGCAGTTACAATAATTAAGGTAGAATTTATGTTCATCTGATATTTTTCTTTATAAGTTGTGGATTTTCTTCATCTTTTATTTTCTCAATAATGGAACAACTGAGACACAAAATGAAGCGATCACCTTTCTGTTCACAGCTGTAGACGATCTCAAGATATTTGGAGACAGTTGGACAGGGGTCCACCTCAGTGTGAGCATACGCGAAACAGAAAGGACGGTTGTCACAGAGCTTTCTGTAATGTGGAAGCATACCGTCCACCGTGCAGCTGCCTGCGACACGATTGGTTTATATCAATAAATCTGATCGTATAATCAGTTTTTCAAACTTAGCATGGTGAGTAAGGTGCAGCAGGACCTTCTGATCCCTCAAAGTGGGGACAGATGTCAGCACTTTTTCGTCCGTAGAAGGCAGACTGGATGTTAATGACACTTTCATGTGGACAGTGAAGGACAGCAGAGGAACCCTGGCACACCAGCGCAGTCATAAAACCTGTCATTAAAAATGTAGATACATCCAAACTCAGACATTTTATTATTTTATGTTTTCATTGTCTCAGTTCCAACTTGTTTAAGACGTGTTGCTGCCATCAAATTAAAAACTACATCATATTTTCTATTAAATTATAAAATATCTCAGTCTCAGCTTTTAATGTTTATCAAAATCAAACTTTTCTATTAGAATTTATTTGTATTAAATATTATTAGATGATAAATCTTGGCAATAAAAAATAAATACCGTCGTGAGGTGGGGGAGGCTCAGGTGTTTTGCCTGAAAGAGGAAATGTGGAATTATTTTTCTTAGATTTGTCTCACTTCTCATTTTCTAACACGTAACACTTCTCACCTCTTCGCTTGCAGATGTATCCTCTTTTATTCTGACAGTTGTCGTCATTCCAGTAGCCGTTATTTATAAGTATGGACAGGCAGTCTTCACCATAATAGTCATCTGGGTTACCTGAGAGAAGGCGAATCCAGCTGTCACATCATCTGTATTTACCAATCAGAACATTCGGTTTCATACTAACCTGCATTCCAGTGGATGTATCTGAAAGGAGAGCCGTCGGTCCACTCCCAACCGCCCTCTGTGATGGAATCATGACCGCCCATCCACAGCGAGATCCCAGTGGGAGTCTGCTGGATCACACCTGAAACAAGAACATCTAGCTTTTACTGTGTTTTGTTGCATTAAAACACATGTTACAGCTTAAATAAACACAAAAAGAAAATGGATTAATAGTTTGATTTCTCTGTATTTCCTACATAAAAATATAAAAACACAAAAATGATTTCGGAAGGAAAATAATTTAGGAGAGCAATTTAATCCGAGAGTGTATTTTACAAGATCAAACTCCATCGACGACAGGAAGTGAAGCTGTAAATACCCTGTATGAAAGCCTGCTCGAAGGGATCGGTGATGCTGACGAGGTCTCCTCCTTGGTTGACGCAGTCGGCTCGAGCCTCCGCCCACGTCCTCGTCGACAGGTAGTTAAACAGGTAGCAGAAGTCGTTGAAAGGGTCGAACATCCATGAACCACATTTTTCATTCCATCCTAAAACATCAATTTACTCACACAGATAAATAAAAAACACTTTATCAGTTTAGCGTTTAAGAAACGTCTAGCAGGAAGTTGACCTGGTCCAGATGTTGGAGGCTGGGGAGGAGGTCCTTGTCCTTTAGCTGTAAAGAGAAGAAAAAATGAATAATTGCAAATAAAGCAGAGTATCTAAATAAGANGTATCACACCTTTTTTGCAGATGTATTCCTTTGTGGAGGTGCAGAAATCATCATTAAGCATTCCAGGGTTGGGGTGAGTCATTCCAGTGAGGTGTGCACAGTCCTCGTTATTCTGCCAGTTGTCTGGCTGGCCGGGTCCCCACGGCAGGTAGTCCTAATGTCAGCAGGAAACATTAACACAAACTCAGACGCTGTTATGATAATAATATTAAACTTTAGCAATTTTGCCTCTAATTCCTGTTTTCCTACTTACTGAAGGTGTTCCATCCGTGTAAACAAACTGGTTTTCATTGGTGATATCATTCAAACCCACCCAGGACTGTCCCGGCATGTGAGCTGCAGATAAGATGCGTCACAACACTGAAACAGACGGCTACACACGCTCCGCTTGTCTTAATGGCTTGTATCACCGCTCACCTGTCAGGAAGCTGAGCTCCTCCTCTGAGTGGAAGCTGGCCAGATGACCCTGCTCTTGGTTACAGCGAGCCTCGGCATCGTGCCAGTTTTTCACCTGCTCGTTTTCAAAGTGGTAGCAGAAGTTCCCATACAGCAAATAGCCGGTGTCACAGTGGCCGTCTGAAACAAACGACATGAGAGTTACTGACAAAGCAGCAGACAAGGAAGAAGGATGAAGTGTGACTGACCAGGAGATGCTGTTGGTTGAGGGTTCACTCCTCCAGTCATCTCACAGATGTAACCCAGGCTCTTAAAGCAGTTCGTTGTTTCCCATTTACCCTCATAATTTCCTGTAAAATAACACAAATTCAGATTTATTTACTTTTTTTTAACTACTTTATGAAAACCAATGAGATGACCGGGACTGGGTGGGTCCCCACCTGTGAAGATCTGTCCACAGTCCCACTGGCCTTCAGTGTTTCTGGGCCAACCGGCGCCGTAGTTTGAAAACGTAACCTCAGTTTTATCCACCCATTTGAAAACGCCGTCCTGGTACTTATCTGAAGACGAGAGAAACAGGAAAATAAGCAGAAAGACACGTTTAAAAACTGGAAGCGGTTTTTCTGTTGTTTCAGAAAAGAGCATTGAAATCCACAGATCACCTGATAAACCGATCCAGATGTCAGGAATATCCACCTGGTGAAAGTCTGGAAGTTTCCCATTTATGAAAAACTGCTCCTCCTGACTGGAACAGGAACAGAACAAACACGTGACTTTCTCCTCTCGACAATAAAACACAGCAAAGCTTTAAGATGCAACCATGATAACCGGTTTATTAAAAGTCCTCCATCCAAAATCGCTTCTCCTGAAACTCCATTATTTAAAGCTACAGGATTTTCAAAATAAAAAAAAAATAAAATTCTTGTTTTGTGTCTATTTGAACATGGAAACGAATCTTGTGGTCTGAAAATCCCACATTTGTCAAATAAATTAAATCAAGACAGATTTAGGAGTTTTATCCGTCTGCAGCTAAATTAAGACATTATAACAGCGGGACACACTGCAGAGGCTGGAAAAAAAGTGGGGAAACGCATCTCAACACAACACCGCCCCCTAGTGGCTGGTTCCAATACCAGCTTTAAGTCCCGCCCCCTTCCATGTAAACAAATATTGACTTCTGTTGTTTCACGTATAGCTGTATGTAAATGTTTCCAATATGTTTAGTTGTTATTAGTTATTTGAGGTTTAGAAAAACACAATGACTATTTAAATAAACAGAAGCAACTTCAGCGCCTTCAAACGCAATTTCATGGCTTCACTTATCAAGAAAATAAAACCATAGTTGTTTTTTTACATCTACCAACACTGGTGATCCCCATAAACATTTACATCCAGCATTGACATCAACAGGCCAGCTTTTGTAGATTTTAATGTTTATTTTTCTTTTTAATAAAACTATATATTTGTAATAAAATATGATAACAGAAGTCACTTCTTTTCATTAGCTGTGTTTTTCCCCTACCTGTTTATAATGAGCAGGTGACTTCCCAGACCAGAGCACTTGGTTAAAGCTTCATGCCAGGTGGTCAGCAGGTTGACGTTACTCACTATCCAGTAGCAGTTGCCTGCAAAGCTCAGCCAGCCAGCGGGACAGATGGCTGGAGGAGGTGACGTAGAGCAGAAAAGGGTTAGAATCCAAACCGTTTGCATGATCTTTCATCAGGGTCTAAATATTCTGCTTACTGTTGAGCAGACGTTTGCACATGTACGGACGCTCGTATCTGCACAAATGGGACCTCCACTTTCCAAACCCTGCTGATGCATCTTTGATTAGCGCGCCGCACGAGCCGACCTGTGGGTCACTGTTAGAGAAAACAAGCTTCAAGTAAGATTCAGGAAATGATCGGAAGGTTTGAACATCTCTGATTAGAATATGATGCCTTACATGTCAGGTTGACCCTCGGCCCAGTTGTGGTACGACACCTGGAGAGCGTCCGACCAGGTAAACTGCGTGTTACCTGCCTCAACCTGACATGAAATCTTGTTGCATTTCTGGAGAAACAAAGATCATCCTCACATTTATTCCCTCAAAATTTGAAATAAACAATTTAATTGTTAGAAATCAATGTTCCTCCTACCAGAGAGGAAATCCCGATCCAGAGATCCAGCTGTGTTTGGTCAATTGTTCCTGTCACATATGTGTTCTCCTCCTCGGAGCTTATGGACACCAGATCTCCTCCTTCCATCACACAGTCATGTCTAGCTGCCGTCCAGCTCTTCCTGGCTTCTGATTTCAGCTTGTAGCAGTTGGAGCCGTGCTGCATCCAGCCGTTGGCGAGGTCACACTGTGGGGTGGGATTTGCTGCACAGAGAAAATGAAAATAAAAGTTTTTTATGGCTACTCCTCCTGAAGGAAATGAAATTCACATAAAAGCTCATTGGTGCGTTTAAAACAAAGTTAAAAGGTAATTTAAGATGTTGGTGTTTAAAAATGTCTTTTTTGTCATTTAGCTGTTAATTACTTGTTAGATGGGTGGTGAGACTAATCAATAACCAACCTCACTGATTGTTGCATCATTTATCATTATTGACTGCATTAGGTTTAAAGTCAGGATGCACCGATATCGATACTGTATCAGGTATCGGGGCCGATACCGTTCTAATGTACTCGTATCGGTATCGTTTAGTTCACCGATACTTAAAATGTGGAAACTCTGTAATAATTTCACAGAAAATGTTTATTTTTCACTTGAGGTTTTGTTTTTTTGGTGTAACAAGCAGAGAAGAAAATAAAACCTGTCTTCCAATTCATTGAATTTTTGTGTGCGGTAGAAGTATCAGCATTGGTACTCAGTAAGTACTCAGATCCAAGTATCGGTATCATATCGGTTTGAAAAAAGTGGGATCGTTGCATCCTTATTTTAAAGCCTGATGTTTTTTAACCTTGCGCTGCAAGCTGGATTCTCACGAGATTTGGAGATTTCCAAACCCACGAAAATCGATCTTGTACCGCTCCAACAAAAACCATCTGACTCGACTCCACTGGTGGTTCGGACCAATTGTTTGTTAGTATTGTGCTTTGAGGCGGGTGTTCAGGTGGGCCGATAAAAGCAAGTGCCCAAGCAAATCAAAACAAACATGGCCGTGCATGTGAATGCAGCTATGAAATCTGTTTTAGAAGAACTAGAAACAATGTCTTCATTGAAACGAACGCGATGTGTGTTTTACTCCCGACTGGATTTGCAAGAGCTTGATTTACTGTGATTGGCTAAAGACAAATCATGATAGGCGGACACTTGATGGCGCGTTTTTCTCAGATGGAGCAGTTCCAGATCATAGTGTAGCACCGACTGGACAGTAGGGCTACACAATGATCTGGCAGAGCCAGGTTAGATGTTTTTGGGACTTGAGACAAACTTTCATACATGCATTAAATAGAAATGAAGTTTTTAGATGTATTTCCATCTAACTGGGACAAAAACAACATCTTCACCTCCCAACTTACAGTCTAATGGAGACACTTGGATCAACTCATCATGAAAAGGTGTTCAGGTTTGACATAAATAGATAAATTAAGAAAGAAAGACGGGATGTTGTCGTTTCATACTTGGAGTAACTGGAAGGATTGAAAAAGAGAATTTGCATGTTCACTTACGATTATTATGTTTGCAGATATATTTCCTCTTGACGTCGCATTTCTCATCATTCCACCTTCCAAAGCTGTTTCCTACAACCTGACCACAGTCCTCATCATCGTTATAGTTATCAGGTTGGTTTGGCATCCAATATCTAAGGCAGAGTGAGACTCAGATTTAAAGAACGTGTTTAGACCAGAATGTGTTTTGTTAGAGGAGAGAAATGAAAAATGGAGGACTGATACGTACGATAGGTATTCTATAAAAGGACTGCCGTCACTCCACTCCCAGACGCCTTCGACGATTTGGTCGTTCAGGCCGATCCAATAGATCTCTGTGCCTATTTGTGTTCTCATCCATAACTAGAATGAAAACACAGAACCGAGCTAATATAAAAGAACATGAAGTATTTTTAATAAAGACTTGCTGTTTGTGCTCCTCACCCTCTCATGGATGTCCTGAACACTCATCAGGTTGCTGTTCTGCTCCAAACAAAACGTGTTTGCGTCAAACCACGACTTGGTATCAGTCGAAAAGAAGTAACATTTATTCTCATATTCCCTCCATCCTAGTTGACATTGACTCTGAGCTGCAGGGGCGGGGGGAAACAAAATACATGAAACATTGAAATGCTCATCAATCATAAAAGTCCCATGACCCGATCCACATTAAATCCCCACGTCAGTCAACTGGGAACACAAATCTATGAGTAAATGTTTGACTTTAACAGCTTCGCAGTTAATATAGAATCACATGATCAGCACGGGGTCCTGAATCACAGGTGAGGGACCACGATAGGATGCAGACTTCACTAACACTCTAACAACATCTCGAAATCCACACTTTCAATTTCGTGCAGTTTCTAATTTATTTATTTATAATCTGAAACAGCTGTTTCCTGTAATGTTGAATTAATAAAGGTGGCAGATTAAATCTGGTTTTCTAGGATTGTTTTTGTTCTGATCGATTCAATCCAACCAGACCTGGACATCGTGAAGATGACATATTTTTTAACATATCTGTAAAACATAACACACTTCATGTAATTCATCACACTTACTGTTCATGATTATGTAAAAATAAAACATTTATAATGCTGTAATATTCTCGATTTAACAGAATTCATTCATTCTAAAACAGATTGAAAATGTGATGTCATAAAAATAAATCAAAAATTCACATATTGTTGATGAAATAGATGCAAACTCACCAAAGGGAAGAAGAGAAGCGAAGCTGAGCAGCATCAGAAAGAAACTTCTGTCCATCTTTAAGACTCTTTAAAAAATCTTTTAAGATGTTTTTCTGCACATTCTAGTAGCGAGTTGTTTCCTCACAGATCTTCCCCGAATCTGAGTGAGATGTGTTGGATCACCAAGTTTTCAGACCTCTGAGCATCTTCTCTTTGGTTCACCTCTTTTCATCATGTCCAGAGTCCAAAGACTGAAAGTAATAAAACAGACAACAACAAAAAAAAAAACCTTCCCCTCTTCACACGTTTCCTCAGCGTTTTGTAACGATTTTACTGAGTCAATGATTCAGAATAAACTGACATTTATGTCTGAATATTAAATATCCAGAAGAAAAAAAATATTCAGTTTGTTTCTTTTCTGTTTTGCTAAAAGTTAATCAAAATAAATCGAACTTCAGATTTTACAAGGAAATTGCTGCTTTGGGTCATTTGATCATTTTTATAAAACAAACAAAAAAACACTCAAAAAATGCTAAAATGGTCCAAATCAAACGGTACAAAGTAATTACTTAAACATAAAATTTTAAACTAAAAACTGTATCTGAATTTTATAGCTGTTGAATGTTTAATAAAACCTAATTACAGATTGATAACACACCTGACAGCAGAACTACAAAGTCCAGAAGTTTATAAGAAGCGCGTGTCCACAGCTAATAAACTTATACAGCAGCTTCTGCTTCAAACTGTTACTTTTTAACACAATTTAAACACTTAAAATATAAAATATAATGATGTTTTATGTTATATTAGGAAGCAGATTGCAGTACAATGTGTTAATAAATTCTTTCAGTCTGTATTAAAAGAATTCATCATTTTAAAATAAACCAGAAGAGTCACGTGTAAAAAATTATCAGAATTTTATCACTTTGTACATTTTTCTAGAATTTTATATACTACAAGTGGTGTTTATTTTCACATATATTTAGATTATTAAATAAGTAAAAAAATTGCACCAAAGATGTTTTCATACAACTTTATTGAACTGTGTAAATAAAAGCACAAGAAGCCGTCAAACACTGAGTTTACACATCAACATTAAAAAACAACACTGGTTTCAGGTTTGCTATAAAAATGATTGACAGGTTTTAACTAGTGACATAAATCTGTGCAACAACATGTACGTTTCCTCATACAAAATGCAAATAACTTCTCTGTTTTAAAAGTTCTGAAAATGAAACTGTTGTCAGAGAATATAAATACTTTACTCTTTAGTGGTGTTTAATAAACATCTTTAAAATTAAACAGAAAACTTTCCAACTTGGACAAAAATATACTCAGACTTTACATCTATTCTAAGAAAATAGTGCACAACAACAGATAATAAAGTGGAGAAATATATCAAGATACATCAATTTATGTCTTTTTATACAAAAATGTCCCGTGTTTTGAAATATAATGGAACAAACTTCATTTGGATATATAAACACTCTGTTAGTGGTTTGTCATCCAGGTATCGACACGATGCTTCAAAATAAAAGTCTGCTTGTTTGAATATAAATGGTGTAAAATTAGTTTATGAGTTTGTCAAATTTAATGTTCCTGTTTGGCACTTGCAGGAGTTTTATTCCTGGAGTAGAAAACGCATCAGATGAAGAGTGTTTTTATCAAAAAGGAGTTTTAAGTCAGCCATTATTAAAACACAGCTGGAATATGGTCAAACTGCTGTGCGATAAGAAAAGAGTTCTGAAATATTTCTGTACTTTTGCCCCGTTTACAGATAGAAACAAGTTTAACTGCTGACGCTGGTGATGAACTCCAGATGATTGTGTTTGTACCGATGTGTTGCATCCGAATTAGCTTCAACATAAATGCTTTCATACTGACCCAAATTACAGCTTTAATCGTTCTCAGATTTGTCTTAAATAACAGGCTCAGATATTATTGGCAGTTCACAAAAAAGTCAAAACAAGAAAAATACAGAACTAAATACATCGTGGATGTAAAGATAAAACCAGCAGGAGTCGAGAAACAGCTCGAGTTTGTGATTGTGGAACTTCTGATTTCATATCAGTGAGTTTTCTTTAAGTTCTCTCAGATGCTAAATGAAAAGTCAGTGTTTAATGTAATAACAATAATGTGTGTGTGTGTGTGGTGACCTGACAGTCATTCGCCTGGTAAAAACAGGAAGGGGGGGGTGATCACATGATCACATGCAGTTGACCACGTTGCTGGAGCCCTGACCGACATCTCGGATCTGGCTGACGTGAGACAAACACACGGCGACCCCGGCTCCGGCCCGGCAGTGGGACACAGAACCCACCAACTCCCATCTAAGTCACAGAGACACACAAATAAACAACCACAAAGAAATGAGGCAGAAACTCTTAGAATAAACAATCTGTGTGCGTTTTTTCCTCCTCACCTGTTCATTCGAGGCTCAAACGCCTCCACCGTGTTCAGGTATATGTTTCCATTGTGCCCCCCCACTGCAAACACCCGCCCCATTACAGTGGCGACTCCAACTCCACCACGCGGGGTGGTGAGCTCAGACACGTACTCCCAGCGGTGCGTTCGAGGGTCAAAACGCTCAACGGAGCTCAGAGGAGAGTTGTCATCAAAGCCACCTGTCAGAAAATCATCCGAAACACGGTTTGTTTTTAAAGATAAAAACATTTTTGTGGGTTAAAGAAAAAGAAAATGACAGAACTTGGTAAAAGAAAGTAAGAAAACTTAATGACATAAAGACTTGCAGGTAATTATGTTGCTGCAATCACTTGTTAAACATGACACAGCTCAAAAATAATCCATCCAGATACTTCTCAAATTCCAGATGTGCAGTAAAAACCTCCCCTTCACACTCTGTGAATCAGTTACCGAACAGCTTTACCAAACATGAACTTTTGTCCTGATTGGGCGTTTCCCAACAGCATCTTAAAATCAGCTGTTTATGGCTCTGCTTCTGTGAAAGAAGGAGATTTAACGAGCTGCTGATCACAGCTCATCACATTCCTCTCACCAACTACATAAAGACAGCCATTCAGTTTGCTGACTCCGTTTCCCGCTCGCCTCTGGCCCATCTCGCAGACCTCCGTCCACTTGTTGAGATGTGGGTTAAACCTTTCCACGCTGGAGAGGGACGCCACGCCGTCGTTTCCTCCCACTGCGTACACATAACTCTGAAAGAAAAGTGGAAAATTGAGCAGAGAGCAGGAAATAAATCATATATCAAACAGATTATCAAGATTTGACATAATTGGTACCCCTAAAGCAACAGATCCAACCCCTCCTCGGGGTGTGTTCATCGGCGCCACAGCACTCCAGCTATCACTTTCAATGTCGTAACGCTCCACATCGTTAAAGCAGGAGTTGTCATCCAGACCTCCAATGGCATAAATAGGACCCCCAAGTGCTGCCAGGGCGATGCCCCTCCTGAAAAACACATGCAAACACCATGAATGATCAACATCATAATGAAAAACCTAAAACTTCTTCACATTTACCTTTTAGTGTTCATGGAAGCTTTCATCATCCACTTGTTAGTGAGTGGATCAAACATCTCCATGTTCCCCAGGTGTTCGTTACCATCGTGACCTCCAACAGCATAAACTTTACCTACAGAACAAACAATCCTCTGATGTTTTGTCTTCAGAAGACGACTTTACAAAGTTTTACTCAATTCTAAATGACGTAACGTCATATGAAACACTTCTCACCTCCAACAGATATCACGCCCACATGGCGTCGCCTGCTGTTCATCTCAGGGCCAAAGAACCAGCTTTTCTTAGTGATGGAGTAACATTCGATGCTGCGGAACGGGTCACCAGAACCTCCCCGGCCTCCGACACAGAACAGAACCCCTGGAAAACGAGCAGCACCAGCAAAAACACAAATATCCCTTCAATCAGCTTCATGTTTTACACACTGAGCTGTGAGTTATCACTTTAAACACGACCTTGAGTCCGTCACCACACATTAACCTGCAGGAAGTCATAACGAGTGAGCAGCTGTTTGTTTTTAAGCACGATAAGAAGAAATGCTGAATGTTGCTATAAAAGCTGTATGATCGGAACAAAACACCACGAGCTGACGCTGTACCTGCAGTGTGCTTTCGGGGGACGGTGCGGGATGAGTACTCAAAGTCAGGGACCACCTTGTTGCTCAGGTGGAGGTGGAAGTTCCTGGCTTCATCCATCAGGTCGCGACAGTTCAGGTTACTTTTGATCATCTCCTCTTTTGCAACCGTCCCTGTCAGAAAGTCAACCGGAAGCAATGGAAGCCGCACCTACAGCCAGAAACAAGCATACGGTGTTCGAGGTGTGAAGCGTGCAGGTAACTTAGCTGTTAAAGTCAAACACATTGAAATGCATCTCTCAGACCTGAGACAGAATCTGGTCCAGCCAGGCTTCGTGGTGCTGGGGGTTGGCTTTTAGCCACTTCACCGCGGCGGTGTACACCTGCGTCTCTGAGTGGATGTTGAGGTCACTGGAGGACAACAAGGTGTGCAAGTGTTGGGGTGACACACACGTGAAGTCCTCACACTCCACCACCTCAGTGAAGTGCTCGCAGGCGTAGCGGTCGGCCATGTCCATCAGATCCACGCGATTGTGGCTCTCAGCGAAGGTTCGGACCGCCAGACAGTTGGTGGGGTGAAAGTGGGCCTTCATGTACTCACAGCAGGCTCTGGCCACCAACTCAACCTGACAGTCATCCATCACATAAGTGAATATAGTTTGATGTGCATTACACGTGAAAATGTTATTCTTTGAGTCTGTGTTTATTCACCTGGAGGATGCAGGCAGCGTAAAGCAGCGGCTGCACATTGTCCACGGTAAGCGTGAGTTTGGAGGAATAAGCAAAGTGCACCAAGTCCTGGATGGCGTCTCCATCAAAGTCCTTAATCTCTACGAGCTCCTGTTTGGCCTCAGACATGTCTGACAGGAACATCGCCCTGAGGGAACAAACGCAGACACTTAGACAACTATAATAACTTCCGTTTTGAGGTTTTTGTGATGTAATTTTCAACCATAAGATTTTTTTTGCCTGATAAAAACAGCAAGTCAAAATCCCAAATCTGATTCAATAAACAACAGAAACTCCTTTCCAGCTCCACCTTTAAATGTTATTATTAGAAAGATTGTTGTGGAAAAGTTTAACATTTTAGTAAAATAATTCCAGACATTCCTTAGAATACTTTAAACCTGTGTGTTTTACTAACGTTAAAAAAATGCACTTGTGATGATTGCATGAAAAAATAAAAGTAAAATACTGATTAAGAAGACTGATATGCTGCTGCAGACACACAATAAGAAGTCAGAATAAAAGAGATCATGGAGCTAATGCTAAAAGTGTCATTATAATTCAGACAGATGTTTGAACTACAAGTTTTATGAAAAAGAAGTAGAATAGAAATAGATCAAAGAGTTGCTAGAATTAAACAGACTCCACAGACTGAACCAACACACCTGAAATACGGGATAACACAAGCAAGTACCAGCTTGTGACACAGTATCAACTTACTGCCGACCTATAAAGAGACAAACACAGAGACACGTGGCACAAGAAACATTTTCAGATAATCCCCAAAAGCAGAATTCTTTTTTTAACTGACTAATTGTGAAATTAGAAATTATTTTAAAGATGGTGAAAAATAAGCAACAATCAAAAGATTAGACAAATAATTCTCTTTCCCACCTTCAGTGTGACATCACACAGCTCGCCGACCTCGTAGAAATGCCTGAGGGAATTATGGAAGTCCTTCCAGGCTTCATTAGCCTCAAAGACAAAGGAGCCATCGGGCTCACATTCGGCTTTCGGTGTCCTGTTTCCTAGACGCTTCTCCTTGGATTTCAGCTGCTTGGCATGATCTGGCACCACGTCCCCTGGTGCCATGATGGGCTACATGAAACAAACCCTACAGAGAGGCAGGATGTAGAAATAAACACACCACAACAGAGAGTGGGCAGTATGGAAAACTATCATTTTAGTGGCACTGAAACAGATCTGAATAAGAGAACACCTTATGAGAGAACAAGAGAACTTGATGTGATAATATTTCTATGCACTTTGTTCGTGTCCCCACTTGGTTTCCCGTTAGGAGCTGTGCATTTTTCTTACAAGCAAAGAGGACAAGCAGCTTTTGCTGATGCATTATTGCAACAATAATGACAAATCCTTTTAGATCCTTTTACAATACAGATGTAACAAATTTGACCAAAGTCTCAGTGCAGATTTTCATAACATTTAAATCTGACTTTGGATTTTCTGAGAGGAAAAGGTCACTGACTGACTATAAACCTGTTTACTGTGAGTTTACAGCCCAAACACTGATACCGTGAGAGGAGCCTGAACCATAAAGTTGGTCACACTAAACACAGGAAGTCATTCTGTTTACAGAAGCTGGAGCCTTTAGTCGCTCTGATCTTTAAAACGAGTATTTATTTACCGAGATGCTTCTGGTTCTTATTGCTCAGATGGACAAATCATAAAACTGATTGTTCATTTATTGCTTGACGGTGTGTCCCCCAGCTGATTTGAAGACTTTAACAATTTTCTGCTTTCTTGTAACTCTTTCTTCTTACTTTTCTATTATGAACTAATTCATGAACATCACAGAAATGTCTATATTTAAATGCACCAATTGTACAACACAGTAAAATTCGCTAACATTTATGTTGTTGGGAGATGCTGCCTACCAGCAGTGCGAGTATATTCATCCCTGATGAAACTTCCCTTCCAAAAAACAGAGCCAAATGTGAGAAAATACAGCAACTATCTCCCCCAAACCAGTAATGCACCTATTAAATAAGACTGTGCAATAAAACAGACTTCTACTCACTGATGAAGCCGACCTCCTTATTTGATGTCTGCAATTCTGAGACTGAGAGCAGACAAACAGCTCAGAGACCAAAGCTTCACCCAAACCTCAAAGATGACGCGCTGCATCTTTAAAGCTTTTGCCTCCAACACTGAATAGACTCAGTGTCTCTGCCCTCATCATCAGTCCTCTCAGCTACAAGAGCAGAAAGCATCTGATTCCATCATCAAACACTTCCTCCGGTTCAAGATTAACCCTCGTCCTCTTTGTCTAAAAACCATGAAATCTGGGTCAGAACACTTTCCTGGCTTTGCGTAAACAACATCCGCAGACTGTTATATATTTCATAAGGAATAACTGAGCTGAGACGGTCAATATTTAAAGATGGGTGATTGTTTTTTGTAACACAAAAACACATTTAAAATCTGTAAACTGCAAAAATGTCACAGAATTTAAAATTTTAAATGGAGTGTTCAAATTAATTCATACAACTCTGAACAAAACTAACTAGATGTTATGTGATAAAGATTTTGTTTTTTCATAAATAATAATATATAAATGAATAATTGTGCATACAAACAGAACAAATCTCAAACCATATTTCAAAATAAAATCTCTAAAAACAGCAAGCTGGGAATGATTCTCCCTCTCTCTCCTTGTGTATTATGTAGGTCTCTCCAACTATAACATACAGTTATGACCAGCTAGCTGTGGCAAGTATAAACAATGTGTATGATTGACAGCATAAAGGCCAGTTGCAATTGTGCACCCAGAGGGTTAAGGGCTTGTGATCCAAGTCCTTGGTGCACATCAGAAAAGTACAGTAGAGTTTGTATTAAAGTGGGCCAAGTTTTAGGCTAAAAGCTATATCAAACATTTAATGTAAAACTTTGTCACAAAATCCTTGTTTCTGTTTGCTGCAACTCATTAAAAATAACAGCTGGAACATTATTAGAAATTGCATTTTACTAGGTAAATTAGCAACATAGTTGTGTATAACTTCATGTCTGGAAACACATTTGTAACAGTTGAACAATATAATTATAAAAATAAACCAGCAGCTGAAATTTGATCTTTTTTTCAAACAAACAAGAAAGTTACGAATTCACATACTTTGTATCACCTATACCTTTTTTCTGTATGTTAATTTGTTAGTTAATTAGTTAATTAGCCTGCCAAAAGCTGCGTTTCTTCTCCTAAAACAACTAAACTCCCACCAAACGAATGAAGAGCTGGATAATGAAGAACAGGAAGTATTTCACTTCAAACACACCTATCTAAAACATTTTTAAGACATAACATTGTTTTAAAGTTTCCTAATGTCAAAATAACAGCTGTTTTTACAGCTGATTTGTTGGACATGTACTATTTTCAAACTCACAAGCAGTATTGTCTGTGTACAAGTGTTGTTTTTATATAAATAGACAATTTTCCCTATACAATACTTATGTAGAGACTAATGTTCAGCTTGTTAAGCAGCACAGAAACTTGTGATCTATCCTATCCCTTTGTAAAATATATAATACGTATTTTACGTTACATTTCAGTCACCACATAAAAAAAATAATCCAATTTAGACTGTATGTCCAATAAGGCCTTTTTATAAAATCCTACAGGATTTCCATGTTTGTAATAAACTGATTTAACAGGGATTGTGGATCTAGCTGGCTGGAAAATGCTAAGATTGTCTGTCATACACGATTTTTTTACATGAATAAAGTCTTCAAATGCACAACGGGTATGTGAAAATGTCCTAAATGTGATCAGTAGCTGAAATAAAGTGAAAATCACATCAAGAGTTTCATCGAAACGAGTTTCAAGAGAGTATGTTTAGCTAGTTTACACGCTGTCTACAAAATATTTCAAAAAGCTTCTTATTTCACTATCAGAAACTAGGTGATATTAAACGTTTACACGTCAAGAAACGTGTTAATAAATAAGTGGATACGACAAAAACCAGGTTGACCATTTGTGTTAGCTTGTCCGCTAAAAGCAGTGTAGCATCGGTATGACAGTTGGGCTACCTGACAGCAGACGACAGATTCAACCAGCAATTTCACACAAAAAATAAATGTGTATGGCTGAAATTTACAACTCAAAATTAGGCAAATTTCTCCTAATTTGAAATGTATTTAGGTAGAATACCTCATGTCGCAGTAGTAATTAAAATGCCGGTGTGCGAGTCTTCTCCAGAATGGGATTTTTAGCACGTCTGTTGTGACGCTCGGTGCATCATGGGTAATGTAGTTTACCTTGGACTTTTTAACAGAGACTGACACATTCATGCATCTTTCATTATTCAGTTTTTTTCCCCAAACTAAGATTAACTTTAAATATATTTATACAGAATTAAAATCAAACCTTTTCAACTTACTAAAAACAAAACTTAGATAATTTTAAGCTTAATCAAACAGCAATATCCTGTATAACTGTGAGTACAATTACACAGAAAGGAAATGTTTGAATGTAATTAAAATATATTTCTGTATTCTGCAATAAAATCTCATAAAAATGTCAGATTCCACACCTTTGCACCCTGCAGGAATTTTCTTCACTGTATAAAATTTCCTGGTTTAATTTTGAAAACGGGAATCTTGAATTTTATAATCATATAAAAATAAGCAATAAAATACTGTCTATAAGGTCCAAGTCCATAAAGGACAATTTAACAGAAATGGAAAAAGTACCCAAAATTATAAAATTTGTGTAATTATAACTAAAGCTTAAGCACAAAAAAGCCCCTGAAACACAAATGTAGTTTCAGTACTTCGGCTCTTGAAAGCTTCATATTCAGATACATTTTAGTCAAATACAATTTTTTTTTTAAATAAAAATATCTGTGATATTTAAAATAAAATCAAACACAATGATCTTTTATTTCAGAATAGTGTAAATATACACAGTTCATTAGTTGGAAAGAAAATACAGCATGTACAATTTTATTTGACACAGTCAAAGTTCAGGTTTGTGGACGTCGTCCGACAACCATGAGGTGCAATTTACTTGTACTGCTTCCGTTTCTTTAGGAGCGCGGTCTGCAGAGCAAGCTGACAAGAAACACAAAATATCATCAGTACCATAGGGTTTTCATTCTTATCAAACAAAAAGTTGTAGCAACCGTGATTTACCTGTTTCTCTCTGAAGGAACGTTTTCCTTTGGTTCTGACGTTCTGACTGTGTTTCATCATCATGAAGTTCTTGGTTCTTTTCTTCTCCTTGTTGCTGGTGCTGGCATGCGGGTTCAACTTGGTCCGCTTCTTAACAAACTCCTTTCTGTCGGTTCGCCCCGCCTAGAAATTAAACATTAGAAAAAAGAAACGCTTTTAAAATGATCTTTAAAATCTTATTTAAGAGGTTAAATCTGACACGTTACCAATGCTGTTGCCAGTCGAGTTTCTTTGTCTGTTTTCGGTTTTTTATGCAGTTTTTCGATGTCTCTCAGCGTCAGCAGCTCCCCTCTGAGATTTAAGGAAGAGATACACAAGTTATCACAGTTTCATTGTAACCATGTTTTATACCCAGTATTCTTCTCACTTGTCGTCATCTTCATCGCTGTCCACGATTTTCCTCTTCTGGCCCTTCCCTGGAGCAGCGTTGAGCTCCTTGGCCATCTGAGCCAGACGGATTTTCTTGAAGTCTTCCTGAGTGAGGAGCCTGCTGCTGCTGACTGCCGCTGCTTTAGCTTTTCTCTCCTCCGCCGGGATACTCTCAAGCTTCTCCGCCTTTCAAAAACAGGATTGTTTCATAATAAACCTCAAGAAGAGGTACAATGTAATGTATCCAGCTGTGCATCTTTACCACTTCTCCTGCATTTTCATCAGAGGAGTGATGAACGTCCACCCATTCTCCATCCTCATCGTCGTCGCTCAGACTGGCGCTCTCCCAGCCATCTGATGGAGGAAAAACACACCTTATCCAGATCATTCCCTTCGACAGAGTGAGCAATGATATGACCAATCAATGACCTTCATCTTCCTCTTCATCTTTGTTCTCCACCTCCAGGATCTCAGCACCAGGGATGTAATCTTTAGCTTCAAGCTCGCCGTAGTCTTTTATTTTGGCTTCGGTTGACGCCTCGGTTGGTTTCCCCTTCAGAAAAGTGGGAGTTTACGATTAGAGTGATGCAGCTTGGTGAGTTGTAGAAACAGGAAAATCTTTTGGTTTTATTTCCTGAACGTGTCTTGAATGTTTTCCATCATGAGGTGTTTTTATTTGTTTTTCAGTAACTCACCCTGTCCTTTTTGTGCAGCATCTTTGGATTGAGGTTCCTGAACAGATGAATCAGGCCTCTGGCTGACATCATCACATCTGGAGAACACACAGAGTATTAAAACAGGCCTTAAACACAGTCAAAATCCTGATTAATGACAGATTTTTAGACTATAAATTATTTTTTATTCCCTCACTTTTGTCTTTGTGGGTTTTGTACTGGGCCAAATCCTGCAGCAGGTCTTCATTGATGGCAAGAGGACAACGAGCTGCAACTTCCTTGATTGCATTTATACTAAAGTAGAGAACAAAAAAATCTGATCAGTAAGAAGAAAAGTTGGATCATACCTCTCTGGATATTTAAACTAGTGTGAAAAAGCATCTTCGTACCCGACTGTCATGGCCTCCCCAGAGTTCCTGTCTGTCACAAAGTTGTTAGTGATAGTCATGATCACAGGTTCAATGATCTGCAAAGTGAAAACAGACACGTGGAGTCACATTACTCAGTTAAATAATGTGTTTTCTAACATGTTGCAGGGTGAACGTGTGGTTACCTCCGGGGGGACGAGCTGGTGAGACGCCTGGGCGGCACAAAGGAGAATTTTCGTTACGTCTGCAGAGACGACAGATCGTTAGCGATATCTCACAATAGATTTTCACTTGACTGTGAATCAGCCAAAGACAAATAACCTCCAGTAACATCAGTACTGAACTCACATCCCACAGTCCACAATAAAGATCTGTGTAAATGTTTAACCCTTTAAACGCCAGTTTCCTAATGACACTCATACTTTGACATTTTAAATTTAAAATATTAAACGATAAAAGGATACTAACAAATTCATATCATATGACTTTAACACGTTTCTGTAACTGCAATTATGTCAAAATAATTGGAAATCAGTAAAAAATATTCAAATAATTTAATTTATGTGCATAAAACATCTAAATGATTTCAGAAAACTACTTATATGTGATATGATACAAAATTTAGGATGTTTGTACATAAAAACAGATTGAAACTCAATGAACTGCATTTCACAACAAATCTTCTTACATAGAACTGTTTCCCTGCACGTTCAGGTCGCACAAATTATAATGTTTTCATTGAATAAATCTCTAATAACAGAATGAGTCCATCCCCCTCTCCTCTTAAATCCTTTAAGCCTATCTACCCGCCTACTGTGCACGAGTAGCGTCTAATGGTGGTGGTAGAAACAGCATGTGGGATTTATAGTGTAAGGGCCTGTTGCAATTCTATGACTTGGTCACCCCTCGTTTCCACCGGCTGCGTAAGCAGCGCGGCGCGTTTTGCTCGCGAAATCAGTCGCATGTCCCGCCAGGAGCGTTTTAGACGCATATCGCTTGCAAAGGCGTTCCGTCCAGCTTGTCCCGGGAGGTCATGAAATCACAGGAGAATTCAGTACCAACAACAACAATCAGGGAGAAAGATAAAATGTGTTCAGATGGTATGTGGTTTATTTTCACACCACCTACAGACTTTCAAACCCGTCACAGGTCATGTATTTTACCTACACGTGTCTTTTATTTTGAAACTTTCAGGTATTTTAATTTTCATAAATGCCTGATTTCCTGTCTGGTCCAAACTAAACTGCTGAGCTTGACGCGTTTTAGAAACGTAGCGCATAAAAAAATCGAACTGCTGCATAAAGGTCGCAACTCTACGCTTCTGATACGCGTCCGATTTGCACACAGTGGAAACTCTCCCATTGACTTCAATCATTGGGACAGTTTCACTGATGTTACGCACCGCTTACGCGCCCAGTAGAAAGTAGAGGTTACCCACAGGGTAACAGTGGGAGATGTCTAACTTCCTGCAGCAGTCAGCTGTGCAGAAACACTAAGAATGTGCAGAAATAAAAGTCGAGGCTGAGTTTATGTTCTGTTATTTTAATTTGACTTTCCATCTGCAGCTAACTACACAGTGCTACACTATTTTGGTTCATGTCTCTGCATATTAAAGATTAAAAAGTTTTTGCTGCTGCTTGAGTAAAGTTAATGTTAAGTTGCAGTTTCTTCCAGCCACCACGAGGGGGAGCCACAGCTCTGGTTGTGAATGTTTCTCACCTCTTTGGTGAGGCTGAAGAAACCTCTGGATGAAGGGATAGAAATTGAAGAGGAAGAGCTGAAAAGAAAATGGAATTTAAACTTAATGCATCGATTCAAGTCTCAAACACACACCAAAAAAAATTATTTGTAGATTAACTTCAGGACATTCCAAAGAATCACAGACACAGTTACTATTTACAAAACATTTAACCTGACAGATCCTGCAAACAAGATTCACCAACCTCGTGGATCCCAACCAGCCGAGAAATGAGCTCCATCATCATGATCTTCACCTCAAAACGCTCTTTCGAGCTCTCCAGCTGTTTTAAAAGTTTCTCTGAAAAATCTTAAGAGCAAATAGCTGATGGTTAATAACTCTGTGAAATATAATACAGCGCTAAAATGTAAACATCCTGATTTAACCTTGAGGATCATGTATGAGGTGAATCGCTGAGAAATTGAACACGTCGACTTTCTTATTTTTCTTGTGTTTCTGCGACGTAAACAGGTAAAAAAACGGAGATTATAAAGATGAAAGTAATTCATCTGAGAGCAGGTGGAAGTAAACAGTGAACTACACTGATACCTTGAGGACTTTCATAGCTTTTTCAAGCTTCTTCTTGTTTTTGGAGGTTTTCTTGCCTGTGGAGAACCTCACCATCAGGTCTCTGGATGACGGACCCTCGTTCTGAAAAACAAGACTCGTTTTATAATCTTTAAAGAAACCATTTTTGCCTTAGAGTCATTTTGTTTTTGATCCTTGCCTCTGATTCTGAATCGCTCTCATTTTTCTCATCTTCGTCTTTCCCAAGAAAAAACTTAAGGCCCCCAACAAGAATCTAAAAATAAGAAAACGACTGATTAGGTTTTTATTTACAGCTAAATTTTTGATTTTAACATGATAAAAAAAAAGACACACCTTTGTCACTTTAGAGAAACATGCTGTTGTGATGACATTAACTGTTTTGGCATCATTCCTGTAACACAAACAGGAAACACAATCAGATCTGAGTAACAACAGGTTATTTCCATTTTTAAAAAACAGACTTTTCTCATCTAATTTCAACCCACCATATGTTTCTTTTGTACAGCTCCGCCATCACATCTAAAGAGATCTTGGCTGCGATGGGACTGCTGTCTCTCAGCATGGTGTACATGAAGTTCTGCAGTGTCTGTAAAACGCAGCGTTTTTAGGTCAAACTGTGGGAGAAAAATCACAAAAACACGGAATACTCACCGTGTTGACCTTGTTATTTTTGTGTTTCGCGTTGATGTTTTTTATATCTGTTACGATGTGTGTGTACAGAGTCTGTGGGGGGAAAAAAAAAAGAAAGAAAAGGGGATATGAAACATTAACTAGAATTTTCACAGAGTTGCGCATAATGGATCGTGTCAAAAGGGGACGATTGAGGGTGTTTTTGTTACTATTAGAGGATCTTCACCTTCCGGAGTAATTTATCGTGACATCTCAGCAGCTCAAAGAAGAGCTCTAGGAGTCCAGTAGGCTCGATCAGGTCTTTGTTTCTCAAGAGGATCAGAGCTTTACAGAAGGTCTATTAACAACAGAGGAACCGCACAAAAACACATCAGGCTGGATGCACAGCAGTAACAAGCCGCACCGGTTAAAGGCAGATGATCTCACCATCCGTAGATCTGGCTCCAGGACGGTGTGGTAGCTCATCAACAACCCCACTAAATCCCGTGGAAATGTGTCCAGCTGCTGCATGTAGCAGTGAGCAACCTGAGCAGGAAGGGATTTAAACACACGTCACATTGCTGTTTATTTGCTTTTATTTGTTTTAAACACTCCACTTTCATCAAAATTACAAAGAATATTTACATTCTGTCACGTGTTTGACAAGGCAGAAGTAGAAACGTATGTCTAAAATACATCAATCACATCTCTATAAATCAAAAAGAAGTGCAATAAATTGAAGGAAAAGCAAAAACATAACAGAATATAATTAAAACAAGTATTTGATGATTAAAGACCTGTCAAAGATTTTTTTTACAGAACACCCCCTTTTGTGACACTTTTTTTGGCCAATCTGAGATAAAATTATTGTTCTTCATCTTTGTATTTATCTAGATTTCTATAGATTCTTTTATACTGGTGTTTGTTTTAGCTTTATTTTAAACTGTCAGACAGACTGTTCCATAATTTAACCCGATACTGATATACAGACTTTTTAATGCGTTTCTATTAGATTAATTTATTTTCTGACTCTGTAAAATAATGTATTTATTTCATTTGGAACCATGTTGCTTTACATAGTATTTGTTCTGTCTTCAACCAGATACTGCAAATTAATAGTTTGTGATTCCATGAATAGTTTGATCATTCTGATCGGTGTTTACTGCATGTTTATTGTTTGTATATTTGATGTCTGTGTATTTCCCCACACAGTAACTTAGATATGGTAGAATTAATGAGCTGTAATGTAATGTAAATGTGTTTGTTATTCCTAGAATATTCGGTTGTTTATATCCCAGAGCCTTCTGAGGACGTGAGCTTTACCTGAGACAGAAACATGACAAGCTCCGCCAGCTCCTTGTTCGCTTTGTCAGGCTGAAGTTTAAAGATCTCCACATTGGACTGATAGTGTCGATACTGCTGAGAAAACTGGGAAAAAAAAGACAAATAAATCCTAAACACAATCAGACAAATCCTAAACACCACTGAACCAGCGCACGAGACAACAACTTTAGCGTTGTTTGCTAACTACCTCGTCAACGTAGGATTGCGGATCTCGTTTTATCAGGTTCTGGAGTTGCGGTAAATTGTTCGGTAATTTGTTGTTTTGTCTCCCCGGCATGATTCCGGTCTATTCAGATGAATATTTTAAAAAAAAAAGTGTAATAAAAACTAAAGCGTGGCAGATGTGTACGCTGCCATTAAACGAATAACGGAAGATGATAAACGTCATATCCGCCCTGTGTAGCTTCCGCTTTATTTAACGCTTCCCTCAACATCAGCTTTCAGTTAATATTATTGTTATACAATTGTTATTATTGTATTAATATTACATATTTCCATACAGGTAGCAGAAGAGCTCGTGGCTTATTTATTTGTTTGATGATTTTTGTTTGTTTGTTGTTTCAGCTGTGCTGCAGCTGTTCAGTTCTCTGAGGTCTTCTCCAGATGTTTCTCCTTCATTATCAATTAACATGTTTTCAATTAAGAGGATAAGAGAGGCAGCTGATTTATTTACTGTAAAAAGACAGTCTGAGACATTTTATTGAAAACTATTTGTTCGTGTTGTGGAACTTCTTTTATTTGAGTTACCTGTTGAATCCAAAGTTCTTCTGTCTCCAGCAGCATTTCCTCCATCTCTTAGCTCTATCTTTTATCTTTAGTTATGAAACATCTGTGCAGGCTGTGTTAGAGTCGACTCCACCTGCTTCAGCTCGGCCCTGCTCAGTCGATCGCTTTTCTGTTTAGAGTAGAACTTTGAGTTGCCAGATGTTTTGCCCTCCGTTGGCTTCAAAATCACAGAATTTCAATCAATCAACACAACTGTATTTCTATAGCACTTTTCATGCTATTTGCAACAAAAAGTGCTTCACATAATAAAAACAATTAAAAACAGACAGTCAAACACAAAGACAACAATTCAAACCCAACTCCCTGCCACCCAAGTGTTCATGCTGAAATTATAAACTGGTATATTAAACCACAGCCTCATAATTATTAGAAAATACAATCAGAAACCCACCTTCAATTAATCTGTATGACATTTGCAGTTTTTGTAAATAAAATATAAACAGTATTTTCAACTAATATCTGAGATATTATGATATTAGAATTTATGTTCTGACTATTGAAAAATATAAAAATGGACACTGTATCTTCATCTGTTTCCACTTTTCACAGGTAAAATCAAAACATCTTGCTTACAGGGGCAGACATGTTGGGGTTTTGGAGCCAGAATCTGAAGCCTGCTAGTCCTCGATCAGTTTTAAGGATTCTTCATCATTATTAGATCGGGCTGTTTTTGACATATCTGCACAATAAATGATGCAGGTGCTCAGTAACAAAATACAGGGTGAGTTTCAACAGGTTCTTACCAAGGACTGATCTGGATCATTACAAAATTCCAGATACTTTGATCCGGAAAAGACAAAAAATAGGGAACAGTCTTATTTTTCCTCAATGCAAGAACAAATGATGGCAGGAACCTGCCACAAGCTCCTTCAAAAGCTCTGGAGCTCGATCCAGAAGAAAATCACCATTCCTGAATACCCACTGAATTAATAATGATATTGTCTGTTTAATTGCTGAATGTGTTTTCATGGTCAAGGAATGTGTTGACACAACAAAGAGACTCTTATTGTTTGGTGGGAACTGAGGTGTTTGGAGATCTGAGCTCTACAGGGGCTTTTAGTTGAACACGCAGCAACAAAATAATGTCTGGAGAAAAGTTCTATTAAGTCTATTTTTATTTGTTGGTTGGAAAAAATGTCAATTTGTTTAGATGAAGTGGGCGGGACTTGAAAGTTATACTGCACCCAGCCACTAGGGGGCGCTTGTTTTTCATGACTTTTACGAACTCCTGTCACCTTTGTATTATAGCCCTTTATTATAAGACAAACTATATTGTAGCTTTTAAAAAGCTGTTAGAGTGTTTTCTGTATATTTGAATAAACAATTTTGAACATGAAAAATATCCTAATAAAATGAAAATCTCTTATTTACGTGAAAATATACTTTTTTCAAAGTATTTTTGCTGTGGTGGCACAAAAAAAAATCTAAAAAAAAAAAACTTTATAAATTTTAATAGTAAATGAAATAAAATCTCTTGTATCTTTTAAATTAGATTTTTTTTACTTTATTTGGTATTTGTGTAGGAATTTTCTTGTAATCCACAGAAATACAAAATTGAATTGTAAACATATTACTTATATAAATTCAAGCAGTGCATCTGACAAATGTATACAAACACATGACAAGTTTAATATTTGATCTTTTTTTTGTTTTTAAGAAAATTTCCTCTACACAACATTTAAAAATGCATCCAGTTTATTTTTTGAGATGAATATGTACAATTTAAAGTTTAATATTTGCCTCAGGCATCATCAGTAACTGTATAAAATATTTTTACAAAGCAAATACTGACGTAGTATATTGTCAAGGCAACTTCCAGCATCAAAATACACAAAAATATCCATATAAAATATGGAGTCATTGATCATTTCTTAATCATATTAAAATATCCAAAAACCTGAAGGAAAAAAGTGATTTTTAATTAATAAAATCAGCAGCTTTCATATATGCACTGAAATACAACATCAGCCAGAAGGGGAAAAAAAGCAAATGTAAAAATATAAACTTCTTAAAAGGCTTTTACTCTGAAAGGAAACAAATAATTAAAAGCATTAAAAAGTAGTGTAATTTGACATTTTTTGCCTTTAGAAACTTGTTCTGTTTGTTCTTGTGAAGCCAGCCTGCTCTTCCTGCTACCCGGAGATGTTTTCCTCTGCTTGAAGACATCTAAGGACGTAGAGGATCACTTGATAGCAGAAAACATACTGATCCTATAAAATATGAGGTAAAAATGTGAGACCAAATAATTTAAGGTGAAAACACTCAATTTAATCCTTTTAAAATGTTAAATAATCACCTCAGTTTGGATCATCCCTTGTCTCTGAAGTCTCATGTTCCTGACAATATCTGGAATATCAAACTGAAGAAATATGGTAATTAAATTCTGATGATTTTGAACTAAAATAATAATAGAAAATTCCCTTATTGATAAACCTACATCTGCATCTTTACTGATGAGGCCCAGAACCACGTCGATACAGATGAGGGCCCCCGAGCGTCCAATTCCTGCACTGCAGTGTGTGATGATGGGCCCCGACTGATGAATGTGACGCATGTAGGAAATAAACGTGAGCAGATGTTCTGGTTGAGACGGCGTTCCGTGGTCAGGCCACCCGATGTAGTTCAGGTGAGTAACAAGATGGATTTCATTAGTCTGAAAACAGGGAAACTCTGATGTAAACATGTTGCATTAAAGAGTTCGTTAAGGAGAAAATTTGGATTCAAAGTTCACCTGAACGTCTTTAACCTCAATGAGTCGGATGACAAAGTGGTCCAGATGCTGATCTTTGATCAGGGTTATCTGTAACCTGTCGTCTACCATCTCCGCTGTCCTTGGCGTGTCAGGCCAGTACCGCTGACATTTCACCTTGCCCCCCTCCACCTCCTGGGTCATCATGGTGATCACGTTGGACTTCTGCTCCCACACCATCTGCCAAAAGTCCCCCAGTGTGGTAGGTAGCGGACCCTGACAGGCGATGTACTTGAAATACTCATTCTTCACTTGCATATTGATGAAGTTAGCGTTGATGTAGCCGCCATCTTTACCGAGTTTTACACGAGTCGTATCGACTAGAAAGAAAAATCCGGTTATTTCTGGTCTGAGAGAAGAATACATGCTAAATATTTCCAACATAAAGAGAAAACTGATGGGAGGCTTTTCTTACAGGGGATAATGTTCTTGTAGCGGTTCTTCTTCTTGTTCTCCTTAGTCTGTCCGATTAAGCAGTCATCCAGTGGAGGGAGATTCAGAAGGTTCTGCAGAGAAGAAACAGATTTCGAGTTGTGAAACAAAGAAATCTGCATGTTTATATTAGTTCGTTTTTCAAACAGCTGTTAAAAATAAAAAATTAATTTAAGGATCCCACAATTTTTGAGAAATTAAGGTTGTCATAATCTCCCAGCTTTTCAACAGTGTCTCTCTGCGCTGGTGCAGTTTGCTCACATGTATATGATGTAATATCTGTGATGTTAAAGGAAAACACACACAGGTTTATGTCTCAATCTCAAATATTTGTGCCTTTCATGAAAAACATTGACTGTCTAATATTTATCTTCTCTTCTGAGAGCTGATGTATCCTAGGAGAAGAAACAGCATAAAAGCAGCAATCGGCTGCACTGCTGCTTTAACAAAGAGAAACGTGTCAGAAAACTAAGTCCTCATCTCTTCTACTGATAAATGTACTTAAAAACAAATAAATTCTTCTTCTTTACTTCATTACTTCATTCATTCATTAAGACCTGGATCTCATTGAAACAATGTTTCTCGTCTTATTGTTTACGTTTCTGACGTCCATCTTTAGAATGTGCAGCTGGATGCAAACGCCTCACACCTGCTGAGCTTGATTGGCGTGTTTGTGTGAACATATAATGTTCCCCAGGTTTATCAATCTGACTCTGAGAAGAAGCAGATGGCAAAAAACAAAAAGCAGGTGCGGCACATTCGCCAACCCCATCCACACAGAGCATTAAGACTCCATGGCATGATAAAACATCTGAGTCCCACCAAAAAAGCCTCTTGAAGGGACGGCCGAAACCCAACAGGAAGTCAGCCACCTTGGAAAAACTGGTATTTTTGGATGTTTTCACATCAGATTTTCATGTATCAACACCAAACTTGTACAGTCTCAAGACACGGGGGATTAAAAGTTATCAAAAGACTTAAGTTTAACGGTGTGGGTGTAGCTAAACCTCAAACTCTGACTTCTCGCCATATGAAGAAACGGGCCTGGGTTTGCAGAATCATCTTGAATTTATTAGATTTTTTTAAAATTAGATCTTAATATTTACTAACTGATTGGCTTTGTAAAAAACAAAAAACAAAATCTAGTGATTATCGATAGGAATTAAAACTTAGAATTTTACTTCAAATTCCTGCAGCGGGACTTTCTGATCTAGAAGTCCCCTCATCATGCGGACCACAGAGCTGAGCTTTAGTCCTGAATACTGGCCACCAGCAACCACTTTGACAAGAGGTAAACAGGTCAAATCATCCTTGGTAATAATCGGTCCATCTGTGTGAACAAAATGAAGATAATCAATCTTAGATCGACCGCTTGCACAGAGTGAAATGTATCAGTAGTAGTCAGAAAGACAATCTCACCATCTCTGGAGTTTATGTTCTCAATAGGGAGTTCATCACTTCCCCACGTGATTTCATCTTCCTCTGGCTGCCCGGCACTCATCTGCAGGTAGCTGGTGTCCAACAGAGACAGTAAACGGACGTTAGCGTATTAAAAACATTGTTTTCTTAAAAGTAAATCCAAAGTCACGACCTTACTTTTCATTCCTTGGATCGTCGACACTCTCTTCAAACCACGGTGCTTTCCGAGAGCTCTGATAGGTTCAAAAGGAAATCTGAATTAGACAAAATAATGTTTAAAAAGTGTTTATTTAAGTGTGATTGATTAGATTTGTACCATAGAAGAGTCTTCAGGTAAAGACGATGTGTCCTCTGAAAGCTCGGCTCTCTTCTCCTTCAGTGGACCGTTGTTATAGTCTGTAACACCACATGGTTATTATCATCAAACTGAACTGCTCATGCTCTGGTTTATGTATAAGACTGTACCTATAGGAGGTATTGCAAGGGTGCTGCTGGATTTCTTCTCATCATGTGACGTAGTCTTCGCATTAACGTCCTCACTCAGGTCTAAAAGTATGAAAATGACAGACTGAAAATTTGATAAAAAATATCTTAAAAAGTGTAAATATTAAAGAGAATCTGCTGATACCTGAGCTGCCGTTGCACTTCTCAGAGCTGATAGGCAGATACGCCAGGTATGTGTTGGGGTTCTGATCAGGCGGCCTGGACACGATGAGATGCACCAGACCTTTTGCTTTTCGGACGGTGGTGACAGCTTTGGTGTGGGACATCCCCGTCATTAGCTCATCATTCACCTGCAACATGAAGAATTAAAACGCGTGTGTCGTCTGGAGCATTTAGTGAGTAACATTAATGAGAAAATTCTCAACTAAAACAACAAAAACAGGAAACAGTACTCACTTTGAGTAGCCGGTCTCCAACCTGCAGCTTGCCCGAGGACTCCGCGACTCCTCCAGGTGTGATGGACTTCACAAAGATTCCTCTCTCCCCTCCAATTAAAGAGAAACCCAAACCTTCTGATTGTGGCTTCTCCAGGTCCATCTCTATGATCTCCTCCTGATGTCTCAGAAAAACAGACATGTGATTCACAGTGACCAGTTTTCATAAATTCACTGACACGTGAAACTGAGCACAATGAACAGACTATAAAATAATCTCCTTAACTCACCTCTGAAGGACAGAGTGCAGTGAGATCTCCATCGTCTCTGGACTCGTTCCCTTTAAGAAAACCTGAAACCAAAACAACAACAAAAAAAAACGGTGATGTATGAAAAACAAAGGAGTCATTTTCTTTTTTCAGATGATAAACAAACCGTTCATGTTGGAGGAAAACTTGGAAGCAATACTGTTCTTGAGAAAAGAGAGACTTTTCTGTTCAGGAGACACGGGCTGTCCATCCCTGTGAGACGAAGAACATGAAAGAAGAAGGTTTTAAAATGAGCTTTAAACTCTATCTGACACAATTTCAAGAAACTTTAATACATTAAAGCTTAAAAAATAGATTTTATGCTTTAGGAATCCTCAATCCTACATTTCAACAAAGAATTGTGTTATTTCGTAATTGAGTTTTGAATTTAGTGCCCACTGGCTGAACGCGTCATCTCACCAATGTGACATCATCAGTTGAACATCCTTCCTTTATTCACACCGTTTGGCTAATGTTTTATCTAAAAAAGAAGCTGACAGCAGGAGATTTAACTGAGGAGGACGGTACGTGAACTCAGCTCAGAGAGAACAGGTGAGAACTCAGACCGAGAGAGAACCATCAGGTGACTCAAACTTTTTAATAAAACTCTGTTCGTAAACTGATTAAATTTGTACGTCGTCTGAAGAATGTTTCCAGCTTCTAGATGCAAAATGAGTCAAATATTATTAAACCAACAATCCCAAACATTAAAACACAAATTCATTTTCTTCTACTTCTCCAAAAATATCCTTTAATTCTCTGCTGTAATCTCTGACTCTCCATCTTTGTTTACATCCACAATAACACTGATCAAACCAGGAAGTGGTCAACCGATGACATCACAACATTTTCAACTCGTGTTGTTTGATGAAAATTTTAAATAAATGTTTCTATATTAATAATAAGAAAAAAAATGGAAGCTTTTTTAATCTACTTTGTATTCTGTTTTTTAATTTTTGTGCTGATCCTCTTTAAGTTTTCATGCTGCTACTGAGACCAGGATCTGTGTGGTTCTGTGTTAAAGCAGACTACCTGGTGGCCTTCAGAGTGAGGTCATCCATTGAGAGCTCTAGCAGTCTCATGCTTTCATTAAGTGTTAAATCCTGAGTGGGAGCTCCGTTTATGTAATGGATCAGGTCAAATGGTTTCAGGCTTCCATCTTTAAAGGCCAGTGAATGAGGTATGATGTCTTTCACAAACAGGACCCCATAAATACTGTCTCTACCGCCATCAAGGACCAATCCTAAAGACAAAAAATATAAAGATTTACATATCTAATAAGAAAAGAAACATCGGCTCCTTTGTTGAGTTAATTTAATCCTTTCTCACCCAGCGGTTCCCGGTTGCTCCTGAAAGAAATATCAGGCAGCAGGTGGGCTTCTATGGGGGGTTTTGGAGCCTCCAGAATCCTCCCCACAACTAAATCAACCACTCGAGGGGCTGCACGCACGAGACTGACCACCTCAGTGTGGCCCATGTGGCTCACATCTGTGTTGTTGACCTTTGAGGAGAAAATAAACAACTAATTAAAAGGGACTGAGACATTTAGAGAAACACGAGGCACTAAAGCTGCTTTTATTAGAATGTGGAGTTTCATCTTAAAATGTTTTAAATTTCTGTGACTAGAAGGAGCATAAACAAAGTTTACCATGATCATTCGGTCTCCAGGTCTAAGCCTTCCATCTCCTTTGGCTGGATCCTGAACGATATCATGGATGTAACATCCCTGATCGTTGCCTTTGGTGAGGGTGAAACCGAGGCTGCCCATTTCTGACTTCACCAAAGAAACTTTAAGTTCCACTTCCTAAAAACACAACCGAATCTTAGTTACAGGAATTGTAGGAAAAAGTGTCGATCTGATCTGATTCCAAGATCGCTTTCTATTGCTGAATCCTTACTGGGACCAGTTCCTCCACATCCTGTCTGTTTCCTGGTAGTGTGAAGTTTAAGGGGACGGGCATCGGAGGGGGGAGGGGATCTGGGCTTGGACCGCTGGCGGACGGCATTGAGGGCAGAGAGGTTGACTCCACATCAGCTGCTACTGGTGACCTATCAGTTCATTCACAAAAACATGATTACCGGCCAAATTCAGAAAAAATAAACACATCAGAGTTTCTCATGAGATCAGGTACCTGTTACTGAGATCTGCCCTCGTCTTCGAAAGGTTTGGGGAATAAAAAGCTGACTGGAAGGTGTCTTCCTGCTGACGCGTGCTGTCATAGCTTCCCAGTCCTGCGTTGCTGCCGTAGGGCTGATAAAGCCTCTCCCAGTTTTGCCTGCCATGCTCCAGACCGCTTGAGGAGAAAGCTTCTTCTACCTCCTCATCCTCATCTGAGCTGTTGCTGTAGCTGTTTTGTCGGGCGGGGGATTTGACTTGCAGCCTCCCCAGAGCTTCTTCCACTGGATCTTGTTTCCCTGGAGGAGACGCGGTCCTGCTTAAGTTCATGCTGGGCTCTGAGAGGTTTATAACCTGCCTTCTGGGTGATGGTTTAGGTGTCTGAGAAGGAACATGACAAGCTTAACTGAAGATATTCAAAGAATTCATCTTTAAAAAGAAGTAGAATTAGGTGACTTACCAAAGCTGAGGTGTCCATCTCACGTAGAACACCTTGCTCAGGTCTACAGAGAAGTAACGTCACCTCCTGTCCGGTTCCTCGTAAGGCTGATATGACCTCCTATAAAGCAAATAAATTATTCTAACAAACAACTGGAGTCTAAACGAGTCACATAGAGAAACTACAGTACGAACATGTTGCGTTAGTCCTTTGAGGGGGGTCTGATTGACCCGTAAGATGACATCGCCAACTTTGATGCGACCGCTCTCTGCAGCTGGTTGACCCGGAAACAGTTTCTTGACTCGCACCATGCTGGAGCTGTCCGATTCATCCGAAACGTATTCCTCTCGACTGAAACTGAAGCCGAGTCCCGACGTGTTCTTCAGCAGGCTCACGTCAAACACGTTATCTGTTGGGACAAACACACAGAATTCACGCTCCAGTTAAGTTCTAGTCTAAAAGTAAACTGAATAATTAGCAAATCATCTTCCGAACAGAGAGACACTGTTACAGTATCAGTTTTTCTTGTAACTATGCAGCATTACAAGAAATTTCCACTCGGCTACAGATTTAATTATCAGATAAATCACAAGTCGCTCGGCCATTTAAATACTCTGGTTAAACTTTTACCGCAGTCTGGTGGTTTGATTAGTCACAGAGTTGCACTCAATTACAGCCTCATGGCTGCAGCACCAGAGCATCAAGCTCCGCTTTAAATCCACTTCTGTTCAGACAGAAATTAAATAAAAGATCAATAAAACTAATTGTAATGAAAGTAAATTTTCTCCATTACAGCTGAACACTGATGTTGCTACAAATTGTAAAATAAATTAATAATAAAAAAATAAAATCAGTAGCAGATCTAGAATCCAGATTCAGCCTTGACGGCTTTTATTATCTCAGATGTGAAATAAGGCCAGAATCTTTTTTTGTCCAGTTCTAGGAAAGAGGAACCCATCCTTAATAGCTTGTACGCACATGCTCATTTCCTTTCAAATGAAATTATCAATGGCAAGTTACGTTGTTTAGAGTGAGAACAGCGACGTCTCAGTTTTAACACAACCGAAAAAAAATCACTTACCAGAATAATCTGTGTTTTCTTTTAATAAACATCAATGTGGACATTTATGTTGTTATATAACCAGAATCTAAACCAGCTGAAGGTCCATTCATGCTGTAAAATCCCTCCACGGTTCATCACCGTGTTTCCTCACCTTTTGTGATGAAGTTATATTCGGGTTTTTCTCTGGCTTCATCGTCACTGGCTGCTCGAACTGCAGTGATCTGAGGGGTGAGGGGAGCGGCTGCGCGGTTCCTCTCAAGTACCAAACGCACCGTCTGAGACACACGGGACACGATTTACACAAAGTTCAAAGACATCCGAACATCATGCCGTTGATGTAAACACCTCGGCTCACCTGCCCTGTATCTCTGAGGATGTCCACCGCCTGCTGATGAGTTGCCCCCTCCAGACTCTTTCCATCAACAGCCATTACCCGATCACCTGTTTATCAGACACACGCAAAATTCAGTTACTTTAACAGTTTAATCTGTTTAAAGTCAATTTATAACCATCTTTAATCATTTGACCTTTCTGTATCCTCCCATCGAGGTCAGCTGCACCTTTTGGTATGAGGCCTTTGACATAGATCCCACCATGTTGAACGGATGTGTTGACTCCTCCCTAATAAATTCAACACATATCTCAGTCTGATCAGCCAACAGGAAGCATTTTAAATATATTATTGAGGAGGTTTGATGGCAGATGTGAAGGTTTTCCCACTTTAACGAGAAACTGTAATCAAACTGGTTTGTAAATAAAAAACTCTGACGTGACGTCATGATGAACCACTCTCCTCTAACACTTTGTATATTTCATCAGCTCTAGTTGTGAATTAACAACCAATTGCTACTTTTTTCCACTAACATCACCACACAACCATAAAACGTCTGACAGCAGTGTGAAGAGAGTCAATTGGTTTGTTATTAACACCAATCAATGCTTCAAGTCTGTTAGAGAAAAGTTGGATTAATTACACTCGTCAGAAGTCTGAATAAAAGCACAGCCATAAAAAACCCCACAGATAAACTTCTTTACAGCTTTTAAAGTTGTTTTAGTCACTGATGTGAAGCTGCTGACGATCTTCTGTCATTTTATTAGTAATATTCACATTAAATTAAACACAAACATGCAAAATTAGTTGGATTACCACAAGCTCCTGCAACAAAAAGTGAAAAGGACGCAAAACGAGAATCGTATGAACAAAATAAAACAAAAAAGATGAGCTGAGCCCAAAAAAAAAAAAAGCCCAAAACAAAGCTAGAGAGTATCAAACAGTACCGTGACTTTTATGCCCAGGCTGCTGTCTATTTTGGACAGCTCAATGTCAAATAGTTCTCCCGTAGGGAGACTATTGACCCCTGGGGCATTACCATTTACATTTTCCGTGATGTTTTCCTGCAAACAGAGAACAGGGGCATCGGGGTGAATTTTTACAGGGAGCATGCAGAGAAAAAGTAATCAAAGCCAAATGAGGGGGAAGAATTGGATGACGCTGTGAAGAAAGTGGGTGGATATTGTAAACACACTCATGTTATAACATGCAGGTAAAATCTGCAAAACATTCACATTGTTACTGTAATAACAGGTCAGGGGTTAACCACAGGCAGTTAGTTGTGCCAAGCATCTGGCAAGTAATAAATAATACTTGTTCATGCAAGAAACTTTTGGTTTCATGAGGATAGAAATGGAGCTTTGGGTATTTTAGGTCGTGGATTTCCATAAAAGATTATGGTTATTTTATTTAAAAAATGTGTAAAAATAGAGAAATTATTCACATTAATGAATTTGGAATCATAAAGAACAAACCTTTTTGACCTTCAGCTTCTCATGACTACTGGAACAAGTCTCCTTGTCCATGTTTGTGTCTCCCCAGTCAGACTGCGCAGAAACTTTGGGAGTTTCTGAAAGTTTAACTTTTCTAGTTTTAGGTGGCAGAGCTGGTGGAGTGGTAGCAGAACCCGCAGGCTTCTGAGAAGTGGTCTCGGTTGTGGCTCTTTCCAAGGCCTTCTGAATCCTGTCGAGAGGAGACGGGCTGCTTTTAGCAGTGATGCTGGTCCTGGGGTCCTGAGATCTGAGGCTGGGCTGCTGCTGGACTGAAGGGGAGGAAGATGATGATGTCCCAGTACTGCGAATAGGGAAGCTGGGACTTCCTTGTTTCTCTGGTGATTCATCAGAATCCAGTTCTCGTCTCTGAGAATTTGGTGCCTTAAACGAAGAGCTGGTTTGGTGAGGAACAAATTCTGGAGAATAATCTGTCAAAACAAGAAACAGAAAAGTGATATTGGATAAAATGTTTAAATAATAAGAATAAAACATTCGTACTTACAAAAAATATTCCTACTTTTACCTTTATAGAGCCTCTCTTTGGGTTGTGACACAACTAGAGTAACGTCATCGGGAGTATTTTGAAGAATATCAACCGTCTCAGAATGAGAAAATCCTTCCACGTTTAAATCATTCACAGATATCAGCCGATCACCTGAATCAACGTTACCACAGTTACACGCATGGAAAACTAACCAGGGAGAAATCTCCAATACGCTATCATCACAAGACTGAAACAAAAACAGAACAGAATCACAGGCCTACCGGGTTTCAGGCAGCCATTGAGATCAGCAGGACCTCCAGGAGTGATGGAGCTGATGATAGTACCGAGATCGGTATGACTTGAGTTCTCCCCGCCAATAACCTGAAACCCTAAAACACATACACACAAATATCTTCTTCACTAAACAAAGTCTATCACATACAAAAATAACAGCTGGTTTGAATGTTGTGGAGTTTTCTGCTTGTACTCCATTGTGTACACGCTAACCTAGTCCATATTTTACATCCTTCTTCAGGTTTACAGATGTGATTTCTCTCTCTGGAGACGGCAGCTCATTGAACTTTATCTTCAAAGAATCTAAAAAAAATCCAAAACAAACAAAATATTTACGTTAATCAGGTATTTTTGGGGATCAATGACATTCTGATTTGACATCGTTAAGGACCCACTCCGAGGAAAATCGTGTTTTTCGTGTTGTTAACATGTTCTGATGCTAGAGGACGTATCTAAAGAAAATTAAGCTCAAAATTGCATTTGTGAGTATTTCTGCATTCAGATCACTGTGAATCAGTAGCAAATGCTAAAATGCATTAAAAAAGACTGTTTGTGATGTAGAAAAGGCACTGGGCGGGGCCACAGGCTCCTGCTCCACTAGCTGTAAACTAGCAGTAGCATTAGCATAAACAGAGAGCTCTCAGCAACAGGGAGAGGTGGGGCGGGGGGGAACCTTCGCACCAACGGTTCCACCCACAGCGCCAAGACAAATTGCTAATGAGCTACTGCCGATATACAGAAACTACTTCCTATAAAACAGCACAGGCTTTGTGATTTGGGGTAAAATCGTCATAATCATAATTTAAAGGCCACTAAGAAGCTTTAAAATATCTCAAAAAGATGATCAGAGAGGGTCTTCAAAACATGATGAGTCTGGCTTTTATCCAGGGCTTTTGGGGGAGGGTTTAGGGTTAGATGGGGGGTGAAAGATGGGGGAGTTTGGTACCAAAAAACTAAAAACACACAGAAAACACAGACTCTGTATTAAATCCTTCAGCGATGAGTGAAAACGGTGGATGAATCATTTGTAAATTCATGGTTAGCATGAGATTCAACAAGATTGAAGAGAGGGTTTACAGTTAAAAAAAACAAACATAAGATTTGTTAAAGTAAAATTAAATATTTCCTAGAATAAATCATTTAGAAAGTGCTGTTACATACGTACCATTAACAGAAGCCGGGGTTGAAGGCGCTCCAGAGGAACTGTGCACACTGACACCTGGAAACATAATCTGTCTTTTTATTCAATTAAAAGATTTGGTTAAACTTCAGCATTTATCATTAAACTATGTCAACAGTTACACACTTTTTGTATGAAAGTAGCATAAACAAAGTAAATAAAACCAAATAAACTAAATATTAAATCTAAAGTGTAACACGTGTTTATTCATCAAATCCCTCCAGCTATGTAAATTACCTCGTTTGTTGTGGTAAACTCTTTGTTTCAGAGGTTAAATTCCAAAACACCAATTTGTTGAAGTTCTTCAAAAGAATTAAGACCAAAAACTGAAGTTATTGGCTGTAACTTGACTTCTATGAAGAGCTAATAAAAGTTTAACACAGACTTTTATAATGGATAACAACAAGGCTGTGAAGAAGAAAGAGGTTTCTGGGAGATGGTTAGTGGCTTCTGACTCGACTGAGACTATAAAACACGTGGCGTCACATGTAGAAATCTAAATGTTCTACATCATTATCATGAGAAAAACCTGATAAAATAGTAGTAATATCTGTAGGGTGGTACACGACCAGCTGTGGACAGCTTAAGACTAAAATTTAGGGCTTTGATGTTTAAAACAAAATGTTCAGATTCCACTTTTCTATCCAAGTAATTCTAATTAAAAACTAAATAAATTCAGGTTATCCAGGTGTGATGCTGGACAGTCAGATCTGTCTCACTGGGTTATTTCATCAGATTTCAGTTGTTTTGATTGCTGAAATAATTTGTGTTTAGTTGTGTAGTAAAAGTTTGCATAGCAGAGTCTAATCGACTCCGTCTCCGAACGAGGTAAACACAGAGACTATGAACAAAAATTCATCCAGTGTAAATAAAAACCTCTAGTGTCCATCTCAAATGTCCTTATTTAGTGACAGCCATGTCTATTTTTTATCAGCTTCTCTAGCAACAGGAAGAAGAATGGATGCAGCTTGTAACTGAAAATTTGTGACACTTTCTAGCTACTAAACTATAGGGGCAGAGCAGCATCCTTACCAATAACATGTGCTTTGTCTGTATCCTCTATGGAAGAAGAGTCTGATTCTTTTGCAGACTTGTTGAGGTTCCAAGCCTGGTTGAATATAAATGATCTGAGAAGAACACGAGGTGATTAGCCACAAAATAAAAGAAAAACTCAAACTTGTTTTCTGTATTCAACATTTTCTTTCACAACACTTTTTAAAAAGTTTAGGACCTTCTTCATGCACACAGAGCCAATTCCAAAAGGCATCATGAATTAAACAGATCTGCAGTGTTGCATCAATCTCACAACAGACAGACAGAATGGAGCGTGTGCACCCACACAGAGACCCCCAGAGGGGCAATTAGAAGATGAATGTAGACTTCTTTGTGTCTCCACAGAGCAGGTACGAGTTAAGTTCCAGTAACAAGTCCTCACTAAGTAACCTTACGCTGTCCTGAGGTCAGCTTGCACATTCTGTTACTGGATCATTTCATTCAGGGAGAAAAACTTTAGCTTTAAATATTTTATTTATCAAATCTTACTTATTCTGTTGGTGAGCAATGGAGTCTGTGTCTGAACTGGCTCTCTGATGCTGCTGCAAATAGGAGGCCATTTGGTTGGATAGTGGTTGGGTCACCCTGCCGTTTGACTCCTCCTTTTGATGCTCTGCAAACTCCTGCAGCTGTGCCAGGTTGTGGTGGGAACGACTCATTAGTCGGGGTTTGGAAAAGACGGTGGTGGTTGTTGGATTGAAACCTGGAAGGTGGAGCTGATCGTGGATTAATACTGAGCCTGAAGGTGCTTTGTTGAGGGTTGCCTCTGAATACGAGATCCTCTTCAGGTGGTCTGGGTTGGAGCGTGTGGATAAGCGAGGAGCCAGGCTGCCCGAGGTCGCCATCCTCGTGACTGCATCTCCACTCTGAGAGTCAAGGGAATACTGCATGTTGCTCAAGGGGTTGTTTTCTGATAAGAAGAAACAGAAAATAAATAAAATACATCCGAAAGAACACGACAAACACAAAGTCTTGGTTGCTGGTATCTTTCTGAGCCTGAGGACACTTTTCATGCACAGATTCATGTGACCTCTGGTTTCTACGGTACCTAGATCTTGCTGTTCCTGGTTGCTTTGGCGCGCCTTCGTCTGAAGGTGGAACTTGTGCTGATCAGTGCACATCTTCAGCAAATACTGACACGTCCTGTTGCTGTCTGTCTGGAAAAGGTGCTTAATCTCATCTGAGGTGTTCTGAAGGCAAATCTTCTTTTTCTTTAGGATAAAACACAATCAAATTAAGGATAGTTTGAATTATTTATACTGTGAGGTATTTATTTCTTGAATTAAGAGAAACTTGCATACTGCAAAGGAAATCTTTTTGGTCTCCCTCCAGGGGAACCTTAGAGCCGGGGTACGATTTCCATTCAGGACTTCAAAAATGTGCACCCCTTTAGAATAGATACCCAGCATGATGCCCGTCTGAGATCTCTTCTCTGGAAGCACTCGATGGAAGTGGACTCCGTACTCCGTCAGTCTCTGACTCACCTTGTAGACAAACAACACAAAGTCCTCTTAAATGCTCAAAAACTGAAGTACAGAGAGACGAAATGTAAATTAACACGAAGACTGAACATCTCCATATTCTCATTGTTCCAATAAACTGTAGATGATGCTCTGGATAAATTGTAGCTAACTTTTGGCTAAATGCTACAAAAAAAGTCTGACTAGACATTTCAGCATGTAAACAAATAGAAAACACAGAGATTTCAGATGAAAATATCAGCAAGAGCTCTAAATATCGGCATTCGAAAAACTAATATTGGTCGACTTTTAGTTGGAATTTATGCATAAAAAGACTCTTTGGAGGAAAGGGGTTGTCATTTCTTTCCGGCTTCTTGCTAACCTTGAGAAAATCAAACTCTGCTTCAGAGTCTGATGCTCCATAAAAGCTGCTGTGCATCTTTGGCAGTTCTTCCCTCAGAGCGGTCGGGTCCTCCTTGTCCAACACAGACATTGGCATGTAGTGCTCCAGTCTGAAATAGGTCTTCCCATGAAGCTGCAGCGCGGGACAGAACAACAGATTTATTGTTAATGAAATAGATAAAAGGGAAAAAGAAGATTTTGGGACTTATAGGATACAGAAAGAATTGAGCACCTCAGGTTGGTAGTCACCAAATTCAGCCTGTAGAGCCAGAGAACCAAGCAGCAAGGCATTTTCTGTGTTGCAGCGCAACCTTTCCTCTAATATATCCTTCCTCAGCTGCAAATAGTACTGATGTTTGGTCATAGGATGCCTGTTTTCCATAACAACAACAAACATAAACAGAGACATATTTTGTTAAAATGACCTTTGACCTGCAGGTAAACAGATTCACTGTTACTGAAATCTGCACTAACTGTATGAGGTTGACATCATCGAGGAAAAATTTGACGCGTAAGAAAACAGTAAAAGAGAGGTCAGATCTTCGTTTCTTAGGATCCTCCTTCCATCCCTCTGGGGCCACTTTGGTGAGTTTGGCATCGGGATCGATGAAGAAAAACTCGTCGTCTGTGCAGTTTTTTTGGGGGGGATTAAAACTAGTGTTAGTGTAAAAGCACAGCAACGTTCAACACTGATACAGGAACATGACCACAAACCGCAACACGTCATTACCTCTGAGGGTTGCGAGGCCAAAGAGATGGTGCTCCACGAGCCCAACGTGCGCCACCACCATGTCAAAAACATCTTTACAAACTGCCTTGATGTCACAGCTCAGCTCCAGTTTTTGTCCGTTAAGCAGCACCACATCCACCTTCCTCTGCACCTCGTCCCCCTTCCCACGTTTCTTGTGTTGGAATAAAAAAAAAAGAATGAGGCAGTAATTAATAAATAGGAAAGAAAGTTACAAGTACATGTCAACTTGAAAGTAATATTATGTACTTACCATTATCGACGAGGGCACAGTTAAAGGAATGCAGGGCTCACTGGCCATCTTCACAAACTCTGGACCAGGAAAGTTCTGATACATTTGCAAAGACAAAAAAACCCTAAACTATTAAACAGCTTGTATCGCTCCGCAGTAACAGAAACCTTGTTAATAGAGAGATACATTTTGAGACGTTTCAGGGTCACTAACTGCTGAGTCACCTTGTTTTTGCGGAGTGATATAGTGGAAGGGTAGAGAGGGTCTTGAATGTCCACCATGGGCTCATCTGCAGGGTAAAAGTTGGCCCTGGACAGCCTTTTAGCCAGATGTGTCTGAAGCCGCTGCACCTCCTCTTCTTGTCTCTGCAGGAGGACTTCAGCTCCAACCAGACCTTCATCTGCCATCCCCTCATTTTGCCTGCAGAGAAACAACCATGAGCTGCAGAAATCTGTTTAACATATATTAAGCACAAGTTTCAGTGTCAATACTTCCACATACAAAAGACATAATATTCCAGCTGGTATTTAGGATGCTGACAGGTTGAAAACATTTTTATTTTTGTTTTTCTGAGAGAAACCAGAAACAACCGGCTGCTCAGGTCTGTAATGCCTGAGATTTAAGAGATTGAGAATGTGATTGTGACATTAGATGACCTCACTAGTGAAGCATCCTGCTCTGCAACACCACTCGTGTGTGTGTGGCCGAGAGGACTGAACGGGACAGCTTTGTCTGCGTGTCTGTGGTTTCCCTGCTCAGTTGAGGGTTTTGTAGAGCAACTACAAGTTCAAAAAAAAAAAAAAAAAGCCCAAAAAGAAGCAGACATAAACACGACAAAACTACTGCTGAGTGCTGGCAGGATTTTATTTATTACCTACTGAATCATCCAGATGAGTCTGTAAATCATCTTTTCACATGTGCCACAAATATCCAGGAGACAGCTGGAACAGTAATTACTCTGAATGAAGAATTAGCTGCCCACACATAACTAATGGATTTAATATAGAAACGTTTTGGTTTGGTGCAGCTGATTGAACAAATACTTAGTGACATAACAGAATAAAACAGCTATAGAAAACCAAAAGATGGAAACTGATATCTATTTAAAAGAACTAAGAAAACCGAATGGCTAAAGAAAATAGTCAATTGTACTAATATTATCGTATTATTAATATTATATCAGATTTATGAACATGTTGGGAGTGATTTAAGATGAGATGCTGTAAACTGTTACCTGTGTCTCTTGTGATTTGTCAGAGGCAAGGCGTCTGATGAAAGTGCCAGCTGAGAGCCGTACCTCGTCACCTCGGCAGGTTTCTTAGCTGCAAGACACAAGAATATCAAAGGCCTTCATTCTGAATCAAACAGACGCAGCCACCCACCAGGTAGCGCGATGACACCTGCACGAACATGTTTCAGCACAACAGTAGTTACAGGCCACCTGTGTCAAGTAAAGTCAGAACCACAGATATAACCCGAAAGTCTGCATACAGACTTAAATAGATTAATTAGATTAAATCAGCTGATTGAAGTTACCCGTCAACAGCAAGCCGTTACTTATTTAAATAAAGAATAAACAGTTAATGAATGATAACCCTGTAGATTAATCTGCTAGATGGGATTTGATTCTGAGCAGAGTTTGCACATACTGGTCACATTTCATAAATGACTGATGATGTAAATGTGAGGAACATGAGGAAAAGCTTCCTCGTGTGTAACTGTTACCTAGCCTGTATTCTGGATCTGAGGAGGTCAGCGAAGGGCTTTCACTGGATGAGCTGTAATCACTGTGGTACCTTTGGTGGGTGTGAACAGGGTCTGAAAAGAAGAGGAAGTCAATCAGTAAATAACTACAAATAATACAGAAAATCTTTCTATCATGCACATTGTTACTCATCACTCATTTGGGACGGATTTTAAAGGAGCAATCGCTGTTTTTTTAGAGTCACATCTCAAACTGCATCACTTTTGACACAAAATACACCAATAATTTTTTTTTTTTTTTTTACAAAAAAAACTTTTTTAGACTGTAACACCAAGACAGGCATTATTAGTCATGCTGTTGGTAAACAGTAATAATGACAGATATGTGAGACGACATGAGATGCTAGATTTACAAAGAGTGTGCAGACATGCAGGGACTTTTCTTTGTGTTGTTTGTGCCCTGGTTGCAAGTTCAAACTAGTTCAAAGCATTATTATTTTCTTTTTCTATAAAGTACTGCTTCATAAACTTAAAGATAGACTAATTGGTTTTAAGGAAAAAAAAACAACACAGTACTAGATAAAGTTTCAACCTTACAGTTTTTGGGGGTTTTTTTGGGTCAAGAGGCAAAACTTGAAAGTCCTGCTCTTCAGTATCAACTACAGCACACATACACAACATTATCCAGTCACTGCTCAGGAATTTTAGCTCAGTTTCACAATGCAACAGACCTCTCTTTGTAATGACGTGCATCTCCAGTAAACATCTTAAGTAAAAGCATTTCAGCCTGTCTGTGGCTACAGTGTTCCTCAGAGGCAGAAATACTGGTCAGACTGTCGCCCAAAATAGTTTTCCCATCTTCCACCGATAAGTCATGAGTTTTTATCTGCATAGTGATTCTGTTTGAAATGATTCAAAGTCATTCTTATTTGGCACTTTAAAGCAATATGTTCTTGCTGTTACTTAAAAATATAACCAAAGACATACATGCTGTAACCTGCCCATTACTGATACTACCTGATGTGTGAGGACCTTTAAAAGCCTAAAGGGTGGAAAGAATAAAATAATTAAAAGGGAAAAATATTGTGAAACCCATTTCTGTTTTGAGAATCACTTTATTTTGAAATATGCCACTAAAGAATTGTGAAAAAAGGAAGTCAGGAAACAGAAGCAAAACAAAACAATCCCCCTCCCAGAATGAGTTTTAAGTCCCACCCACTCCAGGAATAAAATTTGTTCTTCCAGGTGTTGACCTGTTGATTCACATTCTTACCTTGAAGCTGTATGTTCTAAAATTTTTGTAATGACTTATTTAGTAATGACATCAGCTTTTCATGGCGAAGCATAGACGCGTCCTCCATCTTTATATTCAATCTAGGATTTCAGCTGACAGTGAGCATGAGACAGGTCTATGTCCTTTGATTGGTCGTTCTTAGAGAACCACACTTGCTCTGTATTTACCAGTTTAATATAAACTACTCAACTTTGGACAGCGGAGCATCATGAACGCTTGTTTAAAAGATGCTATGAATTTATTCCCAAAGGGGCTTCAGTCTTTCTGATTAACCTAAATACACATTTATCTACTTAGACATCTTAAATTGGGATTATTTTAAATCTGATACTTTCAGTGTAAAAGAAAAAATTCCCTCCAAATACACAAAGAAAAACCGTCATGTTTCCAATCAAGTTAAAAGACTCAGAGGGAAAAATATACACTAAAAAATTTAAGAAATACTGAGTTCAAAAATATAATAATGTGGCAGAGTCCACTTAAAAAGCAACATTTGGAAAATGTTTAGTGTTTCATTTTTGACATCATTCAAAGTAAGATGAGTTTAGTCGATTTACTGAAATAATTATAAACTTTTTAATATATTTTCTTCCTAACAAAGAAATCTACAAAACAACTGTGAAAAATATGAGGTTAATGTTTTCCAAAACGGAAGGGAAAAACTTCTCCCAGCTTCCTTAAGTCTTCTCTCCTTCAGTGTTTTTCTTACTGGGCCTGCTTGAGATCAAAGCTGAGTAACCTGCTGCCAAGAGCCGGAAAAGTCCAATAATGTGAGGAATTCCACCATCCTCTATGCATGACTCCAATTACAGACTCCAGGTCGACCAAAGTTTCTACTCATTGAAGCATCTTGGCACAAAAACAAGGAAGGGGAGGAGTTACCAAGTCACAAGAGAAGATAGAGGTAGTAGGGTAGGAACATGCCTCTGCACACAACATCAACATCTGCAAACACGTACATAGAAGCACGAGAAGCGATGTGTGTGTGTGTGTAAAACTCTGAAACCACTGCAGTTCCATCACTTTCCTGCAGAGGAAAAAGAAGCAGGAAAAGGAAAGAAAGTCTTTGCCAAGTTACACACTGATGTGTTTTAATAGGACCAATTATGCAATGACAAGTTAACTCTGGGATGTTAAACAGATACATTATGGCTCTAATCTTTAGAGTAATACTGAGGTTGATTTGGAGACATTTTTATCATAAATGTGAAGCTTTCTGCGTTAAACTTACACTAATAATTCTCTAATTCTTTTAATCCAGAACATTTTATAATAATTTGGTTAAAATGTGTGCAAGAGAACTTGTTCCTGCACATCTGTCTTCCTGTACAGCGCTGGTCCAGATTCAGAATTAAAAACAGTGTTCAAACAGCTTGATATATGAAGATGTGACTGAGTGTGTGATGGTTAGGGGGTTCCCGGGTTGTGGAAAAAGCAACGCATGATCTTTGAAGGTGGATCAGCTCAGCAGCTGATTCAGATTTGGTAACAACTCACTGTGCAGGTCAGGTTAATAAATCTTTAACGTAAAGTGTTTAATTTTAATTTCACACAGCAGGAACATTTCAGCCATATTGAAGTGTGTTTCTGTGTAAAATTAGACAGTTTCGTGAATGGCCTCAGTTAGGAAAAACAGAGTTTACGTCCAATAGGACAGTTCAGCTAGCGCCTAGTACAAACACAGCTAAGATTAAACAGGTTTGCTGTCACCTGAACACTGAAGGTGATATTCCTGCTTCTACATAACAGTATAATGCAGTTTGGTTTTGGCCTTGATGCATTCCGAATTCCCAGTTTTAGTTGATCAGTGTTGTTGGACATAAACTCTATTTTTTCCCCAAACTGAGGCCTTTCCATTAGCAATCTACACTAGCCGTGTTTACATGTGCAAAATGTCTTTAATCTGATCATTGTTTGTTTTAGAATTTGACCGTGTCCAACCGTTTACATGAGCCACACGTTTGATTGGGTTAGCTCATTTTGACATGCGCAGAACTATCTGAAATACCGGAAATGGCCGTAGAAGAAGCAGCAGCAGACTTGCGTTGTAAACAAACATGGCTGCATCTTCTTCTGAGCGTGTTTTTATTTGTTCTGGAAAGATTTTTACATCTAAACCTCCAGCAACGCATTTGTGTCCTAAACTGGCTAGTTTTGTTTAACGCCCGCCATGTTTTCATCCAGCATCTGTAAACGCCAACGTAAGATACGTCAATGCAGAACGTAACAGACATGACCTACATTCGGAATAAGCATTTACATGGACAGAGCTCGGATTAACTATCAGCATAACCTTCCTGTCTCGATTGGGAAGAAATTTTGATCTGAACGAGTGTAAGTAATCTGAGCAGCATGTTTACATGAAGCTTTTTTATTCTGATTAGGCTTTTATTCTGATTAACTGTGTCCATGTAAACACCACTAATGAATATGATGTTAATAATTTGAAACTTTCCCACAAAAACAGACTTAAAATTGGCCAAAACATTTAAAAATATTTGACTTTTTTGTCAAATCTTCAGCGAGCTGTTAGAAGAACTAATGATTGAATCCATTAAGGCCCTAAATGTAAATAACAACCTGGGGGTTAGAAAACAAAAGGTTCCCAATGTTTACCAACTACAAAAAGTAGAAACTCATTACACACATCACAAAAGTGCGTTAACAGTAACTTTAAACTGTTACAACTTAAAACTACATTAGTCAAAGAGCTGATATCGTGTCATTGTAGCATTTTATCAAACAACAACATTCTGTAAAAAGCAAACAGGAAAGGGAGGAGGAAGAGCAAAACTCACTGGAGGTGAAAAGTCACAGTTGAAGAAAATTATGCTTGCTTGGTGGCTAGCTCAGCATTAAAAATAGCAGCCAGAAGAAGCAAGGAGGCTGAAAACAGATGTGGAAAGGAGGGGGGGGGGTAGTCTGGAAGAACAGAGAAATGAGGGAAGAGAAGGAAAGACAGAAGACAGAGGTTTATTATATGAAGCTAACCAAGCTCCTCCCTTCTTTCCAGGTGGCCTTCAAGCCCATGTGGCTACACTTCTTAAGACATTGTGTTAAAGCAGCTGCCTGTGGAGATTTAACCAAGAACGCTACAGGCTTATGAGAAAAACATAAAGCTCTTGAGGCTGACTAATAGAGTACAAACAGTATAATGAGGAAATACTAAATAGTACATGGGCACACAGGTATGTAAAGAACAACAGAAAATAACACAGAATTAGACTGGCCTGTAATTAGAATCAATTTGGCAACCTTCGTGTCACCGACTCGTTCCCTGTGCAAACACAACTGCCTGATCAACACCAACGACGCGTCATTCGAGCCAGATTTCAACCCACATAGCAGTTACACACAGCTGATTACAAGTTCAAGTGCCTGGCTGCTCACATTATACCGCCGCGGTCACCGTTTCCCTTTAAAAACCTCCCAGATTCAGCAAGTGGATTTACCATCTGCTCCACACTTTAATCACAAGACAGATTCATTTTGACTCATTCTTTACATGATAATAACGTTGTCTTCAAGTAGATTTATTGCAGATGAGACAAGAAGGTTTTTGTTTAGATTTGTGACCCATTGGAAACATAATGCCTCTATAGACTACGCCATTTCTTGCACGTTCTAACAATGTACTGTTCATTAAGGTGTGTCTACACAATCCTGATGTTGTGCAAAACTAAAGACAAAGCATTTGTCATGTTTGATGAGTTACAAACAGGAAGAGAGCAGAATGAAGTTGTTAAAAAATGCTTTGAGATTTGTAGACGTCACCATATGTAGGATGTGTATATGTAATGTGTTTGGTTTACTAGCAGCTTGTCATTGTGTGCTTCTATGCTGATGATGTAAAAATGTTCATACAAAAAGCATCTTTGTTCAAGATAAAGAGAATTTAGGTGAGATTCAATCAATATTTACAAATTTTATAAATAAAAGCAACACACTTTGGAAAAAAACAAAATATTTAAGCTAATGTCATCTGGTGTCGAGTTAAAGGAAGTAGAACAAGTTCAACATGAACTCATGTATCAAAACATCACAGTGATTCTGAACAAACCCAAAAAAACCTGAGTGGTTTTATCTTAAGTTCAATATATAAACAGTAAAATTAACAATAAAGGTTATAAATCTGGATTGAGACTGTTGAACCAAAGAATGTTATATTGTTTTGATCATTACAGAAATATTAAAAAAAAATGTTTCATTCATTAAAAACACCAGCTGGATATCATGACAGTTATTACTGCATGTTCTGCCCTACTCGAAGCTAAAAATCTGTCATTTTAACTAGTTTATGATCATGTATGTGTTCAGTCTAAGACACCTAAAGCAAAATATGGGGTAGAAATACAGTTAAAAGAGAGAAGTGGTGCTAACGCTAACACTTTAAACTCCTGGGAAAAAACCTAAATTTCATCAAAATGTACATTAGTTAAAGATTTTATTACTCACCATCAACTGCTTGTCGTAGTACTTCGAGTTTTCTCTGTCTTTCCTTGAACTTGTCATAAGCACTAGGGAGTCCTGAGCCAACAGACTGGGCCGAGAAGTGATGAGACCTTCGATTCTGAAGCCCACCAAACTCAGAAAAGCGATAATCCACATCCTTTGATGTTGACAGAGGTGATTTGCGCATGCCCACAGAGTGCGTACTTAGAGCAGTGCTGCCTCTACGTGCATCCTCCAAAGCCCCAAAACGAAGAGCTTCTGGGTCAATATAAGCCAAATCAACAGAGGAGGCCCAGTTCTTTCTGGGCTGGCTTGGCCCTCGGTCCCAATTTTGGTAGGGTAAAGACCTACGGTCCAGTTCCACAGGGCGGCCCTTCATCTGGGGGTGAAGAGGGTGCAGATGGGGATAGGAGAGCTGCTGCTGCAGTGAAGGGGCTTTGGGGTAAAGTTCTGAGGGGCAATCAGGGTTTGTGTGATATTCAGATGAGGGTTGTGGACCTAAACTCTCATCCCCTTTCAGCAGCAAGTCCTGGATTGGCAGCGATCCCATAGAACGACTGAGACCCCGATTAAGAGCTGTCTGTTCCTGTGTTCTGGCTTTGTAGCGCTCCAAAACCCTGGGGGCGGCACTTCGCCCTGAAAACAAGGAAAACTTTATTAAAGTCTCAACAAAAGTTTAAGAAGTACTCACACTCTTTAACTAGACTATAAACACAGTCATATAAACACTAAATAATGAATGTTGTTTCTTTCAAATGTCTGTAACCTTTAAGTCTGATTCAGATATTATTCAAAATCTCAGTTTTTTAACAGGAAGCGACACTTCAGAGGCCAAATGTGACTGAAAAGGGGCAAAAATGTCTGTGTTTATGTCTTTTGCAACTGGTGCACATATCAAAAACTGAGACTAAACATTTTAAGGAAACTCCAAATAATGAGGCAGAGTAAAACAAACAAACAAAAAGGAGAAAAGCCACTTTTTAACTGAAGTACACCATATTTTCATCCATTAATCCATGATTATACAACAGGGTGGGACACTTTTCATGCTGACACTAGTTGAGAGGTGTGGTTCACTCCACAGAGGTCAGGCTGTAAATGCTACCACACTTCACTTCTCAGTTTTACTACTGTGATGTTGCCATCATAATGTCACCAAACACAGTACTAAAAAAAGAAACTCGAAGAAATCTGAGCAGAAAATGATTCCTTCAGAGGAAAGATATGAACTCATGCTTGTAGTTTCCCTTACGGGTGCCTGGTGCTCAACCAGAACAAAGTACTGATACAAACAGCAAACCAGCCGCTTCACTGGTGAATAAAAAGCATGTATCTAATCAATATCACGCTCTGCTTACATAATCAGGATGACAACCATGGTGCTCATGTGCTCTGCTCTTCTATCCCTGGCCTGAACAAATTCCAGAGTTCTCCCAGAAACCACTGAGAAGGTTTGCTCATATTTTCCGAAATTTAACCCGAATTTGAGGTTGTGGTGTGTTTTTCCTTGTATGCTTCTTTTTTTTTTTTTTTCTTCCTTTCTCGAAACTCAGGCTTGAGAATGTTAGGGATGAATGGTGTGACAGCAAAGGAAGTAATTTACTTCCAATTCTCTTTACACAAACTTTTACAATACAGTTTATCCAATCAAAACACACCGCTGAGCACTTAATGTCCAAGTCTGTTATGAAAAGGGGGAAATTAATAAAGTCAAATGTTATGATAAAACCCTCCACCCACCTCCTAATGTGCTGTAGTGCCAAAACATTTCAACATAAAGATAAAAGGTTTAAGATGCATTAAACCTATCCTGTGGTTTCTGACCTGTTGAACAGGTGGTAGAAACCCATCAGAAACCTGCTGACTAAAAGCAAACAGTAGCTTTGATATTTTAAGCTACTTTGATTTAGTTGTTTAACAATAAAGTTTAGTCAAAAGTTTATTTAAAAGGGCTAAAACAGGGGTGTCCAGGTCCAGGCCGCATATTTCCCTGATTCAACAAGCCTGATGCAAACCATCAGCTTGTTATTAAGTCCTGCAGAAGCCTGTTAACGACCTCTTCATCTTAATCAGGTGTGTTAAATCAGGGAAACATCTAATACACGCAGGATAGTGGCCCTCGAGGCGTGGATCTGGACATTCCTAGGCAAGAAGAAGAGCACTTCAAGTGTTTTATCACCAGAAACCACAGAGGAAGATGCATTAACATCCATGTTTAAGTAAATCTGCAGATGTTTTCATTCAAAGTGATTTACAAGTGGGGACTAATATTAAAGCTTCAGTATAATAAAGCTATGCTTTCCTGTTTATACTGCAATCCTGGTATTTTTTTATGCGTCTAAAAAGTTGAAAGTGAGAACACAAATGTCAACGATATTCTTCACCCAACTCTCAAGTAAAATGTCCTGCTAATCACCGTGTTAGATGATGTGCAAATGTTGCAGGAATCTTCTGGAGCACTGTGATAAAAACATGGAGGTTCTGCATTATGTGCCCTTTAAACAGACACTTCCCTCCATCCTCATGTCACTTTTTATATTGTTATAAGGTTATATCAGCAGCAGATTTATTCTGAGGAGATGAAGTCTCTTGTGGTGCACCAACAGAAAAGCAATAGGATGTGAAAATAAGTTCCAGTGAGGTGAGATTCAATCTAAAAATGTGGCATCCTCAAGATATTCATTTGAAAATACAAACAGAAGGATGTTGTGGTTTATAGTGCAACAAGCTGCAGAAAGTTCAGGTAAATAACTTGTTTTTAAAGCCACTTAAAAGACTTTCAGCTCATAGCTGCAGTTCTTCTTTGTCTTGATCAGAATGTGAGTGCTGGTCTTCTTACCGGGTGGCAAACCTTTGCCTCTCAGTCTTTCTCGGATCTCTTTACTCCGCTCTGGAAGAGACTCTCTATCTGTCAGCAGACCATCCAGCTGAGAAAGAAAAACATGGAGAGAGTTAACGAAGAAAAAACTGTAAAATAAAACTAAATAGGCCAAACAAGCAAGGAAAAGTATGTCCACCTGACTGTCATGATATACCCCGTAATGTTTTATCAACAAGAGTTCTATTGTTCGTTATGTAACCCAAATGTCTACTGTGCATAGAACAGAGCATGGAACTGTTAAGGGAAGATTTGCAGTGAAACATTTCTTATGAGCTGTTAACATGATGCTACACCGTGTTTCATAACTCCACTGTGTACCTGAGAGAGGCTGCCGAGCACCAACCGGACCAGTTTTCTGACGCAGGAGAAGGGCGGGTCATAACTGGAGTTTCTGATGTGTTTGCTGCAGATGTCCAGCACCGTGCGCAGCGTCATACGACTCATCGTAATATCATCGCACATGTTGAGGAGCAGACTGTTGAGGTGCTCCCCCAGCTTCATGGGCTGCAAAGGAACAGAATGAGAGGACATTAATAAACGCAAAAAAATACTGTCAACTTTTATTTAATTACCCAAATCTAATATAATCTTGTTGTTTTAAAAGGATCTCTGTATTCACTTTTTTAATTGCGATGCAGAAACTACAAAGTACAGACGGAAATAAATTCATGTCTTTTATGACACACAGTCATTCCAGGTGTGATAAGGACATTTTAAGGAGCTTCCTCATAGGTAAGTGAAGGGTCATAGTCCATGAGAATGAACCCTTCAATGAGATGAAATAGTAAACCTGAGTGTGAGTCACAATGTCACAAGGTGGCACTTTTTCACGAACGTGACCTCACTGTGTTTTACACCTGACTGATCTTGTAACTCTGAAGAAAAAACTGACCATCTCCACATTCTGCTACATTCCCATCTCTCACTTCTCCTTATCAAGATCAGATGATTAGATAGAGACTAACTTGAAACTAGCCTGTAAACACTAATGTATCAGGTATTTAGCTGTGAAACGGCATGTTTCAACCAAATATAACAAATTACTGACCCGTGTTATAAATGATCTTTCGTTACACAGCAACCCCCCAAATTTCTACTGAATTATTAAACAGCTTCTGCTCTTTAATTTAAGTCAGGTGTGAAAATGGTGTCATATTTGAAGGTTTTGCCGGGGATGTTTTACCTGACTCTGAGGGATCTCGTAATCTGCTCCCCAGAATAAAGTCATTCCCAAAGAATACATGTGAACCTGTAGAAAGAAAGAAAAAACTCTTAGGTGAAAACTTAAACATTTATTTAAATTCAGTCCAATTAAAGCAACAAGAAAATTAATAAAATGGGCGGAAACACAACATAAAGGGATGATGATTAGTAAAGTTAAATTACTCAGGTGAAAAAGTAGAAACTAAAACTGTAACATACAGTCAAAAAGAGCAAACGCTTAATTAATCTTTTCCACACAAAAGAAACAGATGGAAGTTTTCACCTTAAATCCACCAAACATTTTCCATTTCCACTGCTATGACTCTCCACTCACTTCTTAGGAGAGAAAGAACTTTCTGTGAATGTTGGGCTTGGTAGAGGAAAGAATAATTTAGGGATTGCCAAAGAATGCAGAGCAGCTTTCAAGGTCTTTTAGGGAAAAGATCTCCGAGCGCAAATTTAAGGATATACTAACACTTTCAGGAAATCTGGAAGACTAAACACTGATGATTAAAAAACAACTCCACAATTCCAGGTTGAAAAAGTCAAGAGAAACGTTGACACGTGTAGCCGACGTGTATTTACCCTCAATCTTCAAATGAAGGAAACAGATTATACCTCCTGCACTAAAATAACTCAGCTGGGGAGTCGGATCCAGGGCTGGAAAACTGAGTCAGCACTAAACCGTGTTGAGGTCTGCGGAGCTGTGCCAGAGTCGGGTTTGCAGTCATGCAAGCTTATAGCTATTCTACCAGAGTGGCAGAGTCAATGAGGGGATGTGGTGATTCTGTTCGCTGCGAGAGCAGAGCAGCGTCCCACAATTTCAGTTATAGATGCTACAAATGTCCATGTGTGGGTTTTCAATGATGGACAAGCTCTAACCAAACTGACCTGCCAATCACATTTATACTGTTTATTTTTGACCTATCATGGCTAAAAGCTGATTTTCAGCAGTTTTCTTTTTATTTCAATAGAGTATAAAATGCAGCGTTTTAGAAATCCACGTCATCCAAACCGTCCCAAAATATGTAGTTCGAGGACGGAGGTGTCGCCACAGAATTAATTTCTGAATGATTATTTGTGGGGCTGTTAGCAGGCACAGCTCTAAAAAGTAAAAGCCATGTTTTATCCAAGTTTACAGAATAAATGTGTGAAAAGAAATTCTGGAGGCTGGAGCTGCTTTAAGGCAGCAGTAATCCACTTTGACTTGACTGCATTCAGACCAGCTGTAGCTAATCAGTCTTGTTGGGTGTAAACTTCCTTTCTCCAAACTGAGGCTGTTCAGAAAGCTTTCTACAACTTGTTAGATGGTAATTTTCCAAAACTTCTACACAAAAACAACTTAAAATGTCCAAAATATTTCTTTAAGGTATTTATCACCATGTGCGCCTGGTTATATTGGTATATATTAGGGTTGGACCAATACCAGTATTGGTATCGGGTATTGGGGTCGATACCATTCTAATGTACTCATATTGGTTTCATGAACCGATACTTAAAATGTAGGAACTCTGCAATAATTTCACAAAAATAATTCTTTTTCCCTTAGCAAACTCATTTTTATTAATAATTTATTTGTTTTATCTAGTTTACCATCATTTGTTGTAACAAGCAAAGAAGAAAATAAAACCTGTCTTCCAAATTCATTACATTTTTTGTGTGGCAGAAGTATCAGCATTGGTACTCGGTATCAGCAAGTACTTAGATCCAAGTATCGGTATCAAATTAATTTTAAAAAGTGGTATTGTTGCATCCCTAGTGTTTATACCTTCTCCATGTCAGAAACTGAATCCAAGGAGTTCCCTTCCAGGACCTCTGGAGCTGTGAAGGCTCTTAGGTCCTGCTGGGTGACGTACTCGTCTGCAAAGGAAATGTTGCCAGAAGGCATGAGCAGGAGGGACCAGGGTGAGATGATGAAGCCCATGGCTGCAGGATCTAAAGATGGAAACAGACAATTCAAATTATAAAGATATGAAAACCAAGACACGATTCTTCATTTTAAAATAAACTCCAACACGTGCACAATAAAACAAAACAAAACCAAAAAGTGTTTTAAAGCTCAGTTCTTTCAGAGCATTTAAAGCCTGGAAGCAGCAACCTTTGACATATCCAACCACAGTGGATGTTTCAAGCTAATGGGTCTGGCGTTTATGGTTATTGACTGACATAAACAAAAACACATGTTGCTTTCTTTGCCTGCGAGAAAATCCCGGTTGAGGCATGAGAGCGACGCAGTACAATTCTCTTTTTGCTGCGAAGCCACAACCAGTGCTAAGGCTGGGGAGTGGGTTAAAAATACACTCAGGAATGTTTGAGCAGCGCTACCCCGAGATGAGCTGAGAGGAAAAGAGGAACTTGATTTGAAGCAATAAATAAATGTTGGAATTTATTATGTAAATATCAGTTTCCTGTTTCATACTCATGGGATCCTTCAGACTCTAAAATAGATGACAGCGTCCAAAAGATTTTGTTTTGAAGTGAAACAAAAAAAGACAATTTATTCAGATGCAGAGGAGCTTTCCTGGTTTCGAAGCTTCACTCTACACCCTGTAATAAACTGCTCGGCAATCGCTACAAATGCATGAAGGATTAAAAGCCTCAGCAGAATCAGACAAAGATCATAATCTAATTAAAAGGTAGATGCATGATGGGAAATTCCTCTGACAAATTACAAATGCTCACATATCACTTATTCAAACAAATCCTTCATGAGCAAACACACAGTAACCGCTGATGTTTACACACTGTGACAAAGTGTCAACATTTACAATCACAGAAAAAAAACTTTCAGCAGCAGAGATGCAAAATGTAAATATCTCTTTACTGTTAACCAGCACATCTAACTAACTGTCTGGAGAGGTCAAAATTTGGAATTGCCGTCCTTTAATAACCAATTCGTGTGGCAAACGGACTTCTTTACATAGTTCAGTGACTGTATAATAGCTCGGCTCAACATCTGCTATTCAAATTTTAGCTTGACTCAGCAGTTTAAAGCTCTACAAACCGCAGGCCACAATTTACACCATGTAGCTGCGAACTGGAAAAAAGAAGATTGGTACGTTAAATAAAAGGATTCAACAAAACAACATTCGAGGACAAACAATGAAACATCCGTCAAGGTTTCAGATTGTGGAATTTTATCTGAGAAACCTTCACTTAAAAATACCAAACAAGAGTGTCTTGTGCACGATCCTGTGACCTCACCATCACGGGAATGTTCACAAGCATTCATCGATAAGAGAGCTGTTTCTACGGCGTGTCGGCAAAACCAGAAATTGAAGTTGAGCTGGTTTATGCAAAAAAGAAAAGCAGGCGGAGAGATTAAAGCTGTTTCATGGAAATTTACGATGGGCAATGATGTAAATGACACAGTTGTGACCCGTGTGATCAGGTGTACTGGAATCCTGTATGGAACCAGGAACTAGGTCTTTTTTAGCTGATTCACATCCTCTCCAGAGTTAAACACTTCAATACTGAACAAACATGTTGTGGAATCTGAAAACCTTATCTTTTTCTGCTGTCAAGGGCATTCGCTGACCCAAATGACTGACAAAAGTGACTAAACCCACACAGTTACCTGTCTTAGTAAACAAGACTGAATGATACTTTATAACAAATATTTCTATTTAATATCTGAAGTAATTTTGTTTCAAAAACAGTAAAAAAAAAAAGTGGCAGAAAAAAGTAAAATGTTGCAACACAATCTCTTAAAAAAGCTGAAGCCTTTAGCTTATGAGTCTCAAACTTTGGTCTTCGAGAGCCACTATCCTGCAAGTTTTGAATGCTTTCCAGGTCCAACACACCACATTCAAATAACTGAATTACATTTTTTAAAAATCAGGTTCATTTCAGGTTCAAGATCATTTCTGAGAATCATTTCTCCACGCTTGACTTCATGTGTTCTTACCTTTGTAGAAAAGGTCTTGGAGGCTCTCTGCGCTCTGACTGAGCAGTGCCCACACCTCCTCCTCCTGCAACGGGCCTCCCCGGACCTGCAAGGCTTCTGCCAGAGACACATGCATCTTCCCTGCAGAGGTGAAAAATTAAAAGCTGATTAGATCTTCCTAGTGCAAGAAAAATCCCTGTCTGATACCAAAATAAAAACAGGAACACGAATGCATCCTGATTTAGAAGATCAGGATGCATTCGTGTTCCAACTCTCCAATAAGATTCCCTAAAAGTTGCTAAATCTTAGATTAATGAAAGAATAAAGACTGAAGAGAAATATGTGACATAAATTCAAAGCAAATTCAAACTCATGTCTGATTTCATGCTTTCTTTGAAATCTCAAACATTATTGTGCTAAATCAAGTTTTACCTTATAAGAAATCCACATTGTTCATTATTCTCAACGGTCAAGAATTAAAGCCAATAAAACATGAAACACCACATTTACTCCCATTACTGCTTCTAGATTAAACATCAAATCGTACTCTTGTGAGAAAGGCATTTGAATTATATTTCTGTGAGCATTTCTTATAAAATGAAAAGTGGACGGATGTGCTTAAACCAGCTGAGCTGCTGTCAGGAACCACTCACACCAGGCTGTGAATGGAAAGAAAAAGATACATGTGACGAGTCACAGCTTCTCTCTAAACTTTAGCTAACGTGCTGAAGTGACAATAGTTTCTAATCTTTCCAGTTCAACGATGGTATGAAACCAATGTGAGCAAAACAGGAAGCTCCAGTTCTACAGACACCAGCAGGCTGAGCAGAAACTATTGACACTGAGAATAAATTCACACCTCTAGAAACAAAAACTTGTAAACTAAACACTGGGAATAACAACTCTAATCCATTCTGATTGTTTATGTACGAAAATATGAAGTTAAAGTCAGTTTTTACGAATTATATTATGACGTGTTTGCACATGCTACATGCAAATATCAATGCAAACGATTCAAAAGTAAAACGTTATTTGTATATGACGATCATAGAAAATCAAGCTAAACTCTTCAACCAAAAACTAAACGCCGCAAAAAAAAAAAAAACTACAGCAAAAATACCCAAGACTTTACTTTATTAAATACTGCTATAAGGATTTTTAAAAAGTACCTGTGTACTTCTATCAGCTAAACTACATCTATAACCTCATTTGAACCTTTCTTCTTCTGCACCTGAAAGTTTTAATAATCATCCTGTAGCACCATCAGGGACCACCAAAGTCACTAGGATATGTAATTCAGACAGCTGTTGTGATATTTCACCACAGACCCTCCCAAAAAAAAAAAAAAAACTGAACCCACTTTTAGTTTCAGAGTAAAATCTCTTGGGGTCGCAAACGCCTGCAGGAAATTTCAAGCCAATCCATCATATTAGAGTCCACATGCTTCAGTTTAGATCAAAGAGGTGAACTAATAACTGCAGTCCTCCCTGCTTAAAATAAAAAAGTAAAGCACTCTCTTTAGCCTAAAACCTTATAATATTTATCTTTTAATTTCTGCTCTAAACTGGGCCAGCGGACTCATTAGCACTCAGATTTCTTTCTGCAAGCAATCCGTGAAACAATGTCCTTTCTATGAATTAGAAATCTGCGAGGAGAATTAATGATTAAGTTGGTCGGGGGCTACATGTATATGCAGGAATGCAGGTTAACCATTCTAGTCAATGAGAGGCGTGAAGTTTGAGGCCAAGTGGGATACTACCCATCTAGTTCAATACCCTGAGAATGAGGAGAGCGGGTGCTGTGAAGGCTGATTGTTTTGTGGGTCTTGTTATTTCAACAGAGACCTACAGTGGAATGTTTTTATCCACATTGAGTCTGTTGCGCGGGCCAAGTCCTCTCATTGGACCGCGGTCCTGCTCATTACCGAGGGTGCTCAGAAGTCTGCAGTCCAAACCATCAAAAGCGAAAAAGCCTTCGCCATTTCTGCGTGAATGTTCTCAGGTATTACAACATCTGAAATAGAGAAAAATCCCGAAGCAGGCGTTAGGCCGCTGATCTTGTTTAGCCTTTGCAAAGCTTGACCACGATTACAGGGATTTTTGAGAAATAATGCTGGAGACGTGACAAAGTCCTTCACGCTGCACTTGTACAGATTTTCCTCTACACCCACCTTCCTGTCTGTGACACAGCTACATGAGATAGAGCTGAAAACAGTTGGGTGCCTCTTTAAAAACTTTCATACCATCCAAAAAAAATCTCTTGAAAAAAAGCTAAAACTTTTAAAGTTAGCCAACTTTTTAAAAAACTAAAATTCCACTTCTACGTCAGGTATCATAACTCGTAACAGAAGCTATCAGAAAGAATCTATTCATATCCTTCAAAAAATGAGAAGTGTGGTTTCAGCTGGCAAACATCTGGTGCAAAATCAGAAGCTGCTGAGAAGCTCCGACATTAGAGGTGAAAATCTTCCCAAATTCTTGCCAGGAAAATTCAATAACAAACCTAAAGTGAATCATAAATCCAGTAAGGACTCGCGGCCTAGACGGGGTTATCTTTTAAATAACACATCTAGTGTCGTGAAGGGACATATTTCCAATCCATACAGCAGATTATAACCAGACTTCACGTTACTGAGCTAATAAAATGCACATATAGATGTGCAACTTTACAGTTGGTATTTAACACGTGTATCACTTAAAGCATAAAACGCAGAGTTCGCATCGTCCTATAGTTTGTTCTTTAGCATGTTTGCAACACTTGTGTCAGTTTATGTGGTTTGTTTTTGTTCTGCTGCATGTTTTTTATTATTATGATTATTAATATATATGGACTGTTTGTGGAAATGAATTACATCTTCCTATTTTTATACCTTGTATTGTTTTGTTATGGACTGTCACCAAAAACACGTTAGAATTTGTACTTCATATAGCTTTATATAAAACTGGATCTTCTTTTTTGTAAAACTAGAACTGTAGTTGTTTAGTTGGATCTTATTTTGGTTTCTTATGAAAGATATAGTGGGAATGCAGCAAACATAATGGCTACTGTCCGTACCAGGAAAAACCTGATGGAGGCTTTGATTTTTTTGTGACCTACATACAATTTACAGCATTTGCTGATCAACATTTCCATATTTTGTAGAACACAGGTCAACACAGCACTGAACCTGCCACCTTTCACTAAAACAGATTTGTGTAACAAATCCAGTGAACACAGAATGTTTTTGTTGTTCAGAGAAGCAGAGGCACGATCATTTCCTTGATTATCAGCCCAGTCCTGGACCAACAGCCTTCATTTCTCATTTTGGTCTGGACATGATCCACTCCCCTTCAGTTAATCACAGGGTTGCTATGAGTACCGTGACATGCAGAGCATGAGTTTTTGCAAAAAACGTCACCCCAAACCTCCCCTCTTCCAAACACACAATCCCCCCTCCTTATTTTCTGCCTATGATGATGCTCCGATTTTTTACCTCTTTCATGACCACTTTAAATAGGAGTTTTCACATTTTTAGCATAGCTACACAGTGACCTTTGAGTAAACTTTAGGATATTTCAATGGTAATGAAGGGGGATGGGGCAGGAGCTTCCTTCTTACTTACATCCCATAAAACATCCAATGATTTAATGTTGCTAAAGGTTTACTTACCAGATGAAAATGTGGATTAAAATATTGTCTATGCTGACCAAAGTTATGTCAAATGTGCAAGCAGGCTGTTTGTTATTTTTGCAGAGGTGTCTCCCACCCCCAAACCAAAAAAATGCAGTCACTCATGGTGAAACCACAGATGTCTTGGTACCTGTGTATCCTAAATATGTAAAAGTAACGCTTGTTAAATATCAACAAGTAGCTAGCTTCCAGTTTTATCATTTTTTTGCCCTTTTAAAGATAAATTAAGCCCTTTAACCATCTCAAATTTTCCAGTTTCATAATTTAGCTAAAGTTAGCCAAAGTACAACAATGTTATTTTATATTACAAGTTTACAAGAAACTTACCAGGAGAAAATAGTTAAATAAACAACCAAGTAGGAAATGTTCCGTCGAGACTATGAGTGCTCACACAAACGGCACCAGACGCCATCCCATCCACAAAGCAACATCTTGGATAGTATTTGACTACACGGCGAGGCAGTCGGACAACAGGTTTACCTTTCCACACACCGCTATAAGAGTCCTCAAATTTAAAGAAACTGGAAACCGGAAATCCTAATAAGAACAATAATGATGGTAAAAAACACTGTTCTTGCTACGAAGTCGCGTTTGAGCACTCCAGCACAGTTATGAGTTCTCCTGAAACCAAGTTACCATTTCTGTGGAGCAGAGTGGAGGAGCGGAATAGCCCCGCCCCCTGCCAACTCGCGTGGGCTGACTGGGAGTAACCAGACACCTCAGCGCGGCCGTTCATTGGCTATCTGCTGGGGGACTGTCATTTAACCGTTTCTATGGTAACACACAACCGGGAGCAAAAGATACAGCGTGCCGGTGTTACGTCGAGATGTGTCCCCCCTTTAAAAGGGTTTCTCCACACTTTAGCTTCTATTTCCCCCTTAACCTTTGATGATTGACGTTATAGTATTGTCGGAAAGTTGCGAAAACAAAAATCTTTATCATTTGTTTCTTTCATGCAAATTTTAGAACAAGAATTATCGTGGTGGCAGCTGAATGTCACCAATTTGAGGATGCATCACACATTTAAAAATACATATAACCGATACATGCACGAAGTACATATCCTGGGATTTTTATTATTATACGTGAAAATGTCAGTTTTAGCAGGTGAAATTTATCTAGATTACTGAAAACCTACTTGAACAGGCAGTAGGCTACTTAAACTGTCTGGGCTACACATCTCGACATAACATCTGAATCATGGAGGTGAAAAGCAGTTAATTAAAGGTTTATTTAGGGAACAAATACTATGATGAAAAAAAAGATAAGCAGACCCAAGATAAACTAAATGTTAACTATAGTGGCCTATAAAAGCAAAAAACAGCATCAACTTTAGACATAAAATGTCCACAAAAACACTGTAAACAATATAAACGTTTCAGGTTTGTTTTTAAGTTTTAAAGCTTTTTAAATTCAATATCTTGAAATGCACAATTCTGTTGTGTTTTGTTTTTTGTGTTGTTCCATCAAGCATCTTGAGAAGCATGTCTTCTTTTACAATTGATCAGTGCATTTCTGTGCATGTGGGTATGTCTGCTCTCGTAATAAATCAAAAGATGAAGTCAGTACCATTTGTAATCAGGTGAGCAACAGGATGTTCTCTAAAATGCATACTTGTTCAATATGTCATGTCCCTTCACTCTGCAGTTGTGTAAAGAAGTTTGGATTTCTTTGAAACTCAGTGAAAGAAATCAAGATTAACCAACACCTGCCCACTGAGTCATCTCCAGCCAGGAAACAATTTACAGCCGAGTACTTCCTTTACAGACTGCTTTACAGAAGCCATATTTATAATCTGTCTTTCCCCATCTAGTGGTTCTTAGTCTTCATTACAGGATGCCTTTCTTCAAAAGAAAAACAGTTCATTTGAATTTAAAACAGGTGAAACAGGCAATGATATTTACAAACACAGATTTTTCAGAACTAGTAGTTTATGTATTTGAGATGTATAATTATTTCTGCACTCATCCAAAGTTATTTGTTTATGCTGAGGACAATTCAATATTTAAATTATTTAAAAACAAAATGAATTTTAGCTTGCAGTTGCACTTGTGTCTGCATAAAATAAAATCTTAAAAGCGTGTTTATTTTCTCACGTGTCATGAATTGTATATAAAAACACATTTCTTTGTGACGTACTCTATTCTGTTGAATATTGCTGAATGGCAGGGGTCGATTAGAAATGAGACAACTGACCAATAACAAGAACACTCAGTTCCATGTTTCTTATTGGCGGGACAGTTGGGAAAGGGATGGGACGCCCCCCCCTCCCCATCCTGACAAATAGCCTCCATGTGATGTTTCCTTTCTCTCTCCGTCTCTGCTCAGGCTTTGACGTCAGACGTGCTCCTGAGCGGTTGCTACAGCAACATATTTCCCTATGCCCCTTTTCCTCTTCCCTCCCTCTCCGAGCTCTGTTAGGTCCACAATGGTACAGCCAGCATCTTGCAGCACAATGGTTGCAAGGTGGTGAGCTGGAGAGTGATTCAGCATCAGCAACCCTCGGTTCCGTCCACCTCTGCTTTTATTTCATTTCCTTTCATCATCGCTCCTCTTTTCTTTGTCGTTTCCGTCGTTATCTGCATGAACGTCTTCATCACGCCTTCAAGGATGATCTCCGCAATGTTTCTCGACGGGATGTTTTGAAAAGGACTGGCACCGGACTGGGAGCGTCATCAGCTGGCACGGAATGGTAAGGCCGCTTCTGAAAATGCTTTCGGACCCCGTTGGACAGGAGGGTGAGGGGACGTTTATTGATCGGAAGGGAAGGTTAATGAAGTCCACCAGTGATGCTTCTGTGGGAAATAGACAGCGATTTAAATAATGACACCCCCCCCCCTCCTCCCCGCCCGCACCCTCCCCGAAAGCCTCAGCTGTTGTTTTATAACAACTCGCACCATTATGGCGTTAGTCCGGGACCTGGTACTGTGTTGTCTGTCTGCACCTCCGAGCTTTTTGTCCCTAAATAAACACAAAGAATAGTGTCACTGTATAGGATGAAACATTTCACATGAAAACAGGATGAATCTGCGGGGAAAAGACTTTGTCTTTTGACGCATCCGCAGCTTTATGCAGATTTGCGAAAGGATGATGGATGAATGATGCTCTTCAAAACACAGGCTACATACTGTAGTGTAGGCCTTCATGCAGGGCTGCCCGCCCCCCCTTCAGAAGTCAGCTGCGCACCTTGTGCATTATGCAGAGCATCACTACTTTACCAGGACAAAACCAAACTCAGATCTGTAACTCTACACGTTTATATCAGTTCTAGTTTTTCAGTTCTTTACCGGCAAACAAACACATTCTGAGCTGAAGACATTATATTAATTATAGATTCATATATTTTTCATCAGCTATAGTTCTAATATTTGAGCTGTTTCTGCTTGTGTTGCACATAAATAGAAGATTTTTATTGGCTTTGCCAATGATAGTGAACTTGAAGCAGCAATCTGGATTAACGAGTTAAGACTAACAGAGGCAGGTAATTTCTCCAAATCAGCTCTACCCACACTTCATTAAAAGGCACCTCATTAGACTATAAAACCATTTGATCCATTACATTGTTGCACAGGTATGCACGAGGTAGACTGTGATGTTTATGGGGCCTTTACTGAGCTTTCTGTTCTGCTAATTTTATTTTTTAATGCAGTTGTTTGATGCAAGCTCACGGTCATGAACCAATTGCTGTGAAGTTAGTAAAGGTTTATAAGTGTCACAACAAACTCAAAGACTGCACCGGGGCAGTTTTTAGTGCTGTGACCTTGGGTGCTGAATAATTCAAGAGCATGCTTCCATGCTTGTGGGAAGCTCTGCAGGGAACAGAGCCTAACACTTAAACAAAGCTTTATAGGGGTGTTTCTGCAGGGACGAATGGAAGTGAAGCAAAATCTCCCTTATACAATAAAAAAACTCAATTTTCTTTGTTTACTTTGGGAGAAAAATGCCTGTGAAAAAACTTTTTCCAAAAGTAAAAAGTAACATGCTTTTGCATCATGAAGCCATTGCTTCTTTTAGTGTTTCACAAACAGAAGATTAACAAAATCGAATCCCCTGCTTGTATTTGCAGAGGAGAATCATTAATAGCCACAAGCAAACTCAGGGTATGTTGCACTAAGACGATTGTCTTTCAGTTCCAGTTCTGATTTGCAGAGTCGGGAGCATCAATGTGCTTTGTTGTGTAATAATATCAGGAGATATTTTAGAATCTGATAATGGTGGGAAAGCAAAGCATCATCTTATTATAAGAAGACTTATACCTGCATGTGCTGAATAGGAAGTCTCTCAAAGAAGATGTCATTTTATTATCATCTTTTATCAAAACTGGACTCAAATCTACCAAATAAATGCAATTTACAATAAATCAAGCTGTCAAATAGAGAATGGGGGGGGATAATCTTCCTTGGCATCAGTCACTTTAATATCCTCATTAGTCTTTTACTGGCATCAGTCCTTTAATTATAAGTTCAGTCAAAGTCATTAGGAAAGAATGGATTAATGAGGAACTCTGACGTTGTCTGTCATTATCCTCTGACCCTGGCTAAATATTAATCCTAGCTTGATTTAGAAGAATTAAAATCAACATTTGTTTAATAATTATTAGTTAAACTTTAAAGTAAAGCAAGGATAAGATGTGGGCTTATTTTGAGATTTATTATCGCTAGAAAATAAGTCATATTTTCCAAAGAAATTGCTTACTTGAAATAATAATATCATTATGGCGCAAAAACCAAGTCTTTTTATGCTCTTTTCAGTTGAATTTAATATCACTGTCACAACACTTAGAGATGTTTTTAATATAAAGAGCAAATCAAAGCATGAATCATGATTCATTTTTAACATGGCAAAACAAGCCTTTCTTAGTCAAAACAATTAGTATTTCTCTTTATATCAAGAATTGTTGAGAAGAGATTAAAAAAGTAGAAATAAGTATAAATAATAGAATTGTTTTGGCTTTGTCTTGAATCTGAAGTTAGAAAAAATATTCCTGTGTCTCGAGTTTGAAAATAATTTGTGTTCAGAAACAGTATTCACTGCAGTGTTATATAATTAAATCTGATCAGCCCTTTATGCAACTTTTATTTAATTATTTTACATAGCATATATATATATATATATATGCTATGTAAAAAAAATAAATTATATATATAAACATATATATATATATATATATATGTTTTTTGGGGCCTTTACAGATAGTTATGTGCAACACTTAAAGCTGAGTCAGATTTGGCTCCAATCTCCCAGCACCAGCACATCTGGTGGGGAGAATTAAGGGTTACCAAAGGTCAGAGATTGTAGCAGCTCAGGGAACGTGAAAGGATTTTAGAGCGGCATAAAAAACACCAGGAAAAATGCTGGAGCTGCAAACCTGCTTCATTCTACTAAACATTTGGTGATTTTCATATGGACTAAGTTTTGGTGGTCAGGTATGCAAGTATAATACAATTAAATGTATGTGAGAGATCTGGGCCGTGCAAGCTAGAGTTTAGAAATGATTTATTTTTAGGCAACAGTAGGCAGATTCATAAAAACTAAATTGTGATTATTTGATGTAATCACAGATAATGAGGCCCTAAAATGAGAGTATTTTATAGACAGCTCAGTAATTTCTAGAGCTCCTTCTCTTTAAAAAAGATTAGAATAATGTGCTCAGCACCTGTCAGAGGTGTTGTTACCAAGCAGCTTATCAGGAAAGTGCAGTGAAAGCAGGTTATCAGCAAACTTGTTTATTAAAAGTAAATCAAGAGACACGAGAGGCACCAGTGATGAACTCCTGCTGCTGTTTTGTTTTCCTGGCTCAGCCTGCAGCTAGAAGTGCTTCCCTTCCCCTCCCCTGAGCCCAAATGGGAGGCTGCGCCTCGTTTGGCTCAGGCTGCACAGTAACGGCGAGGCAGAGCTGCATACTGCAGGAGTGAGCGAGGCTGAGGCTGCTGATCCAAACACTCTCACTCACAATGGAGCTTCGAGGGAGGGGGGGGGGGTCGGCTGCAGCGAGGCTGGGAGCCTGGCAGCAGAAACGGTGGGAGTGACGGGATGGACAAAAGAGAGGCAGGGAAAAGGGGGAGGCTTTCTTGATTAGCAAAGATGGAGGGAAGACATGGATGGATGTGGACAATGCTGTGGTGAGCATTGTGTGACACCCACAAAAGAGTGCAGCTTTCAGAATTTTGACAGAAGGAGAAATATATGACGAGAAGAGAGGAAGCCAAGAGGGGATATTAGAGGGAACAATAACAGCAGTGGACATCTGAAGCAGCACTTTGTCCATTTTTTCATCCCTCTTAAAACACTCAATCAGATCATTCAATGCAGACGTTAAACACGGCCAGACTAAATCCTGTGGGATTTTACCGGAAAAGAGTCACAGTGATGAATAACAGAAACGCTGTTTTTTAAGTGTTAAAATGAGGTGGCAGAAATAGATGAAATCTTGTTTGACTACAGCAAGTACATGAAAGGTAGCTATTTTAAAACAACTTTCAATAAAAACTGGTTTTAATGTGATTGAATCCCTTAATTTTCACCTTATATCAAAGATAAACTAAAAATAATTAAAATAAACTTTGTGCAAATGTATAGTTACTAAATTCAGGTCTGTGCAGTTTTCAAGCATAACAAAACCAAACACAAACCTCATACGCAGCAAACAGTTCAGCGTTGCACTGTCACTATGGCAACATGATCTGGTGACAGCCTTGTCAAAAACCTGGCTGTCGTGACTGATGTGATAAATGTTCTTTTATTTTTATTATTCGGCTCGATGTGTCAATCACTGGTGCTCAGACTGAAGTTTGAACAAGCTGCAGAGATTTAATAAGAGATCGATTATTGGTCCAAAAATTTTGCTTTATTTTGTTACAATGAAATATTATATTTTGTAAATAACTTCACTAAATACAAAATAATTTGAAATTCTGATTTTATTTGTTAACTAAGGTTTAAAAAATGTATTATCAAAGCCAACCAGCTTTTATGTGAGAAAGTTAACTTAACCCACCTAATATCTGGTTTTACTGCAATCAAGTGTTTGTGATTATTGACAACAAGTCTTTCACATCACTGTGGAGGAATTTTGACCCACTTGTATTTGCAGAATTGATTTAATTCAGTCAGATCAGAGTGTTTTCAAGCAACAGCAGCCTGTTTAAATTTATGTTTATGTTAGTTTGACCCTTCCAAAAAGTAGCCCTTTGTTTGGGTTTGGTTTGCATAGATTTTTCTAAATTAAAAAAATGAAATCATCTATTAAAATCTTACATTTACTCCAGTTATCTTTGTTTGAGATTAAAAAGGCTTACTTGAAGTCTGGGAAAAGAAACACAACCAGAACTGAGACTTTCATCTTTTTACATTCAGCCATTTTTTTTTTGTCCTTTGCAAATTTGCATTTACAAGTTGCAACTTTAGAAATTTGTTATGACACATTTTAACACATTTTACCAACATGTTTATATTTCTCATCCTCACCTGTCATGATGATTTTCATGGTCTCAGAGTGGGTGTGATGATGTTCGCTCTCTTACCTTCACTGTCCATGTACATGAAATTACTTTGACACAGGAACTGATTTGTTTACTCAGACTGGAAATTTAGAAGACCTCTATCAGACGTCACTTGTCAATTCCAGAAAAAGGGACATGGTCACACTTCTAACATCCTCCAAACTTTGACAAATGGGCACTTCTCCCAAATAAATCCTAAACTCAGAGTAAACACAAAGTTAACTCAAAAGGTACAAGAGCAAGGACGAGTGAAACATTTTCTGTTTCTGTAAAGCTAAAATTTCCCAGTGTTACAAACAGTTGACAAAAAATGCACATTTTGTTGCTCCAAATAAATCATATGCAACTTCCTACTTATCTAAGAGCTCTACTTCTTTAACAGGGAAAGTACTTTCCTTAAAAGCCTTTGTACTGGATTCTCCATGTGGTGGATGATCTAACTACAGGTGGCAGATAGCAATTGTATTGTTTTCATCACTATCACATTATCTAATTAAATATATTAGAATTAAAATAATATTGAAAATAACAACATCATGCCATGTATGAGGCTTTAAAGGGTTAAAGGGGCCATTTCATACACATTTCAGGACTTTGTGGTTATTTCTTAAGTATTAACCAGTAAAATGAAACATTTTATATCTAAAAACCGCATTAAAATTCGGGTGGTTCCGGCTCCTTCCGTCAGGCTGCTTCGACTGCTTCATCAGCAGCTCGTTCATATTCATTGTTCGAATTTGCTGGACTCTGATTGGCTAACAAACTAGCCTATGAGAGCAAGGTATACTGTTTACTGCCCTGCTGCGCATGGCAACGTCAGAAGCTGTGTCTTCCTGTTTGCTACGTACAGCTTTTTAGCTAGCAGCATACTAGGCATAGTTTCAACTGCGGGAGCTGCCGAAAACTAACAAACAAAGAAGTTGTGACGAAACAGATACAACAATTCAAACTCGGGAGAACTCGGGTGTTATTGTCACCTGCGTAGTTTGAGATGTTAAAACTGAAAGAGAAGTTGTTGACCTGTTTTCACACCCACTATGAAGGTAAGAACACCTGTGGAGCTAAAATATTCAACAGAAACGTCAGAAAAAAAAAATATTGATACACTTGATGTACACTTGATGTATCAGCGTCGGAATTAAACTGGACTCCAAACAGTCCGCCTCCTTATATTTTTTTCCTTCTCTTTGAATTCTTGCTTGTATGTTCTCTCAATGTAAGTCGCTTTGGATAAAAGCGTCTGCTAAATGACAGTAGTAGTAGTAGTAGTAGTAGTAAAATGAAACATTTTATATCTAAAAACCGTCAGGAAACACTGATTAACAGACCTTTCAATCTGTCTGCGTTAAAATTCGGGTGGTTCCGGCTCCTTCCGTCAGGCTGCTTCGACTGCTTCATCAGCAGCTCGTTCATATTCATTGTTCGAATTTGCTGGACTCTGATTGGCTAACAAACTAGCCTATGAGAGCAAGGTATACTGTTTACTGCCCTGCTGCGCATGGCAACGTCAGAAGCTGTGTCTTCCCGTTTGCTACGTACAGCTTTTTAGCTAGCAGCATACTAGGCGTAGTTTCAACTGCGGGAGCTGCCGAAAACTAACAAACAAAGGAGTTGTGACGAAACAGATACAGGCCGTTCAAACTCGGGAGAACTCGGGTGTTATTGTCACCTGCGTAGTTTGAGATGTTAAAACTGAAAGAGAAGTTGTTGACCTGTTTTCACACCCACTATGAAGGTAAGAACACCTGTGGAGCTAAAATATTCAACAGAAACGTCAGAAAAAAAAAACGTTTTTAATGGAAGGGCCTCTTTAAAATAAAAAGTTCTCCATAGATTGTCACATTTAATCTGACATTTAAAAAAACATGTAAAACATATTCAACTGGATTTTGAACCACATGGATGCCACGTCTTATTATCTGTCCCTTCACCATTCACTCTGATTTTAGCGACAGTGTTTGTCTGGTATCACGAGCACTTGCCATTTTTCTGCTAATGGTTTGTCCTTTTGCCAACTCACTCCCACCATTCAACACTTCCAGTAACTCTTAGTGTTGGCAGGTTATTACAGTTTGTATAACACAGCAAGGCTGCACTGGCAGAGGACTTTAAAACATTCACATTTCTAGCAAAAAGGTATGTTTTTTTTGTTTAAATTTACCACGTAATGTTAAAATAAATGTTCTTGTTTACAAATGATAACATCAGAATTATTCTTACAAGTTTGTAGTAGTCACTATTTTTATTTCATATTTCAAAAGTTATTTTTAACTATTTCATTGAGAACTGGGAGCTCTGCTCTGTTGTTTGTAAACTTTTTAGTTTGATGATGTTTTTTGTAATAGAACATATTTGCTAGATGTTTTTTCCTAAATTAAAACAAGTATTTAAACAGTACACTGTCTGAAATGATCTTTTATCTTTTTTTCTGTGAATGGGGTAGGCTTTTAAATTGATGTATTTTTACTTATAAATAACTTTGAAAATATCTGAATTGTTGAAATGAAAAAAATCGTGATAAAATCGTGATTTTGAAAAAAAAAAACAACAAAAAATCGTGATATGTTTTTTTTTTCCCCATATAACCCACCCCTAGTTAGGGGTACAATCAATCCTTGTGGCCAGAGTAGGTATTACAAAAACACACGATGAGAATGCGTGTCTCCAAAAACTATTTTTTTAAATCTTGCTCTTCAGGGCTGTTTGAATAGTGGAAAAATATATTTTGTTTTTAAAAAGTATTTGTTTGAATTGAAGATAACCTTTTTTAGATGAAGATGTTTATTTCTTTCCTTTCAGGGCAAAAAGTAAAAAAAACAAAACAAAACAGTTGGTTAGTAGATTATGGGAGACCCTCAAAATATTTTAGTTTTCCTTGCCTCTCAGGGCTTCCATATTTACTATGACAGAAAGATGATGTATTTATTAGCTGTCCTCGTAATCTGACACATCTCTGTACATTATTTCTCCTTTGTTCAGTCTGTGGCTTTCTGGTCCCTTTTTTAATTTTATTTGATGAAAATGAAGTGACAAAATCAGACAGAAGGGTCTGTGCACAAGCATCACATCCACTGGTAAAATGTGAATAGCAGGAATGGGCTTTTTTTGTGAAAGGTCAGGAAAAAATAAGCAGAACTCTACAACCTCTGTGTCCTACATTCCTGCTTTTAAAGCTGCCTCACTCCATTTGGAGTGAGCTCAGACATTAAAGCCTGATCTGTGATGGTATTATGGGACTGCTGGGGCTAGATAATACATGTCTAGAAAGTTCTAGATATTCCTCCTTAAAGCAAAAAAAGCACATAATCTCATTTGCATTTCTAAATTTTATGAACGATCATGAAAAACTGCTGGGAATGTTGATCTTGGTTTTATGATAATGTCAGTTTGATATACAGTAGCTGTAGAAGATATCAACTTAGATCTGCCATTTTATGTTATTTTACTAACTTTATTATAGCGAGACTTTCAGATGAGATTGGATTGTAATCAAGAGAAGCAACTAGAATGAGAAATGACAACTCTAAAGTGAAAATCATGGTTTCACAGTCCATCCAAATTTAGTCTCCTGGTGACCCAGTCTTTACTTAAACCAGGACACTTCCTTTTGCCCAGAGTTTTTCCTGTGTTAGCTTAAGTACTATAATTTTCTATGAAGCTGTTAACTTTCTTCACACATGAATAAGCCATAAAGAGAGTTCAAACATAATCAGAACATTAACCCTGTAAATGTAATTACCGAGAAGGGAAAAAGGTAAGATCTTTAGTAGTCTGACTGCTGAGTGTTCTGGGAATCATTTTTTAATATAGTTTTGTGATTTTAATGACACAAATGCCATAAATTGTGCAAAGCTGAATAAGGTCAATGCCATCCATTTGGGTCCTTCAGTTCCGCAGCTGAGTATTTCCAATTTAATATGCCAATTATACATTTGGTAATTCAGCCACAGTGAATAAACTTTGTTCAAAAGGTACACACTAAAAACAGTTGGGTTTAAAATAACCCAATTTGGGCTGTTTTATAACCCAACCGCTGGATCAATATTGCACCAACCCAGCAGTAGTTAATTTGACCTAGCAAGATGTGTTCCTCCATTTAACCCAGCAGATGAGTTAAATATTCCACCCAAATTCTGGGTCAAAATAACCACATATCTGGGTAAATTCAACCACACATAGCTGTTATTTATTCTACCCAAATGCTGGGCCAAATTAATTAAAATTCTGGGTTGTTTCAACTAATTATGTGTTATTTACTCTAACCAAATGCTGCGTCAAACTAACTACAAATCTGGGTTGTTTCAACACCATATATTGTTCAGTAATTAAATGTAAAGTACAGAACTGCCACAGGATTTTTAACATGTACAAAATAAGCAGGCAAATAGCAGTTTACGAAAGTCACAGCAAACCCACGCGCGCTGTTTGTAAAAGGCTCATGACATCGGCTACATGGCTAGCTACATTGCTAGCCAAACCAACCGGCCTCAACAACATACAGAGACCACTTCAATATGTAATGTAATACAGATGTGATGGGAATTAGATGGTGTACACGGCCGTGGCTCAGGCAGTAGAGCGGGTCGTCTGGTAACTGGAAGGTTTCTGGTTCGAATCCCTGCTCTCCCCAGAAAAAGATCGCTGTGTCCTTAGGCATGACACTTAACCCACCTTGCCTGTTTAATGGTGGCCGGAGGGTCCGGCAGCGCCAGTGTCTGGCCTCGTCTCTGTCAGTGTGTGTCCCAGGACAGCTGTGACTACATGTGTGTAGTTCATCATCACCAAACGTGTGAGTGTGTGCATGAATGGGTGACAAAAAACTGTAGTGTGAAGTGCTTTGGGGGTCGTAGGACCTGAGTAAAGCGCTATACAAGTACACGCCATTTACCATTTTACACAAACCACTAGGATAAGTTTTCTTGTCCCAGCTCAGATCACAGCCAAAATGGAGCCTAGCATGTGGATTCATGGTGGAGGAAGACAACCCAGGTGCTGAGTCACAATAACCCTGATGCTGAGTCACAATAACCCAGGTGCTGAGTCATGATAACCCAGGTGCTGAGTCACACAACCCAGATGCTGAGTCACGATAACCCAGGTGCTGAGTTACAATAACCCTGGTGCTGAGTCATAATAACCCAGGTGCTGAGTCACGATAACCCAGGTGCTGAGTCAACCAATTAATGTTGGGTTGATTGATTTTGACCCAGCGCATGGGTTGCACAAAAATAACCCAAGTCCCATACAAACAACAAAAACAAGGGTACAAAATGTGTTGAATCACAGACTTTATCTTTTACATCTGGGCAGTTGACAAATCAGGATATTATCATCAACTATTAGAATGGAATGAGTTAAAAATTCAAACGCTGGTGCAGTTGACCTAAAAATAAAACTCTGACCTCGTCAGGGTCAGAGTTTTTCCTCTTCCGCTGGAAATTGGTTTCTGATCCACTAAAGGTGATAAACAAAGTTTTTGACTCACATAAAGGAGTCTAATGATCTGAGTGTTGTTTTCAGGTGGGTAATTGAATTTCGGATTGACAGGCAGGTTGGTGTTGCTCAGTCTCACCATCAACAGTAGATACTTGAGTTAGTTCAGGCATTTGACTAACACATTTACTCATGGAAGTGTTTTAGGTATGCCACACCACAAGAAGGGTTCAGGACACATCCAAGATGTGTTGGAGACTATATACTGTATCTCCCAGATGGTTTGGGAATGCTTTGTAGGCGATGAAGGAGGGGTGAGGAGAGATGTAGACGTAAAGGAGTCTTTCTTAACTGTTGAGCCATTAATCTCAGATGGGCAGGAGAAAATGTGCCAGTATATTTCTGAAGAAAAACTTTTAAAAAATCAGTGAAATTATCCCCTACTGAAGGTTTAATACAAATGGGGGTCACATACATTTTTTAGCTATCAATTTATTGACTTTAAAGTTAGATTTACTGTAACAGTTTAATTATAGCTGTGAGCACCTACACTGATCACATTTTCACAGCTACAGTGTTATTCTGAGCATCGTCACAAATAAATTGAGATTTTAAGTAAAATTTCTTCAGCATTCGTGGTTTACATTTTACTTATCTTGTTATAATATGTTGGTTTCATTCCAACATTTTAATAATATATGTATGTCAATTTTTACACAAACATTTGTCCTTCTAACAAGTCATACTGGCATAAAAATAAAGTTTCTGCATGTAATTTTAAACATTCTTAGATTTGTCTTTGTCAGTAATATGATGTTGTACTAATGGTCTAAATATTTGTTAGACAGCAAACAAACGGAAAATGTTGCAAAGCTATTTATGCCCCTTTTCCACCGACAAATCGGCACGGCGCGCTTGAGAGCGGTACAGTATAGCGCGGATCAACCCGCTTCAGTGGGTGGAAACATAAAGCGGACGTAAGTGGGGATAGGGGCGTGCCCATCTGGCTATGAAAAGCGGCGCGCAAAAGTCTTTGTCCGCGACGTCACGGTGCGTGAAAAATAACAACAATGGCGGATATATGTGTGTTTTTGTACTTTGCACTCTGTCTGTGGTTCATTTTGGTTGGTTTGATTTTTGGTTCTTGTGGAGGAAGTCACCATTGTCCAAAGTCAATTGTATTTTAAAATTAAATATTTATATGGTTGCCGGGAGTTTTTTTTAAAGACTTTTGCGGGAGCGCTTCTATATCACACCACGTGAACGCCACACACAGCCGGGCCAATCAGGGGCTACCACTACGTAATAGTCGTGTCACTGGTAGCAGTTTACTGGACCAATCAGTAGACATGTGGGCGTGTGGGCCTGCTTTGGGCCGTTTCGGACCACCGAGGAGGTGGTCTGAAAAAAGAGGCCGGGTTGGCGCGGAATGACGCGGTTAAGACCCGAGAAAGGCGGTGGAAAAGGGTCCGCAGGGGGCTAAAGTGAACCGAGCCGCATCGTGTTCTGTCGGTGGAAAAGCGGCATTAGAGGCCCTAGCAAAGCCAATGTTTTACAAATGTTGGACAGAAATAAAAAAAAAGGTTGTCTGGGGAAAAACTCTAATTTCGTGTTAATTTGTGAGATTTATTCCTTTTCCCACTATTTTTTTTTTTGTCTTTATGGTCAAAAGACTGTTTATACAATCAACTGACGTCTAAAAGCACATAGTGTGCTAAAAACATGCATTTTTATTTTTGTGTATGTTTAATTTATTTAAGCAAATGTCCCAGTAATTTACATTGAGTGGGCCGGACTTAAAACTTACATTACAGCCGGTCACTAGGGGGCGCTCCATTTGTTTTGTCTTTAACTTCCATATTATATTTCTGTGTCCAGTTTCTTTATACAGTTTAAGACTTCAACTTAAAAGTGGTTAAAAAAAAGTAGAAAAATAATGCTAAGTAAAGATATCAATTTTATTGCATTAAAATAAGTCATTAAAACATCATCATCATGTTTTTAGCTCTTTAAAGTAGCAGGTTTTCCTTTAAATTCATCATCACAGAGTGCAAATGTCAAATTCCTGCTGCGTTGCTCCCAGAGGAGGAATTGATATATTGGTTGGTTTATATTTATAGAAGAGTAAGTGGGTGGTGATGGCTTGCTGGTTTTCTGATTTTTATTGAGAATGATGAAGACAGAGAAGACTCAAAACAGCTGTAAACAGCTGTAGCAGAAAAAAAAATCCAAGAATCTCAGATGAATGAAGATGCTAAATTAAACTTCTCTCTTGTAGTTACTTATTTTATTCTAATAATGAGCCGGATGAACCAAATTAATCACAATTTACACATATGTAAAAAATGAATTCCTCATGTCGTCTCCCTCTCTGACTCCGCCTCTACTCTGTGTGTCTTGCAGGTATTTATGAGCAGACATTTCTTATATAACTGCAGCCAACCAGCCCTGGATGTAAAGCTAGCCTTTTGTCAGGTGTGTGTTCCTTACAGGTAAAAAAGGTACAGTATTCATTCCCTTCCATTTTCCCTTTCTTGTGCACGGTATGTGTTTCAGTGTGGTTTGTTCTCACACACACATTAGCATCTAATTAATAATAAAAACAAAATTCTGCAGAATGTTTTGAAGTGATGTACATATCTGTAGGGGATTTGAAGTGTGGATGAAACAGAGAGATTAAAGAGCCTCATATTGATAATTAACTTTGCAAAAACAAACTAATTCTGATTCACACCCTATTTTCGATGAAAGTTCAACACCTCAAGTGTTGAGACGTTTCCTAGAGTGAGGTTTAATCACTGGCTTCTCATTGAGCTCTGACAAAATAAAATCCAAATTCATTTATAAATTGTATAATCTATAAATCCAGTATGTGTGTGAAGACTGATGCCAACCCTTCAACTGTTGCTCCAATTCTGCAGCAGCTTTGCATGTTGTGTTGCATCAGACGTGCACAGATTTTAAAAATTCCATTACAGTCTAATGTATTGAAATAATGTACCTGTCAGCCATGTTAGCGTTCATTCTATTCATTCTGTCAGCACACTGGAGAAGTGTTTCAGAATCAGTATTACACAGCTGAACTCATTATTAGTTTGTTTTGTGATCTGCATTTAATTACAAAGCCGAAAATTAACGTAATTATTTTTATTGGGCCATGACTTTTATTATATCTTCTGGTAAGTAACTGGAACTTACTAAGTCTGTACAAATTTGTAAAATGAGTGAGTCTTCTAGTCAAATGAAGCAACTGGTACATCCATGGCGATTAGAAACGGTCCAGGATTCAATGTTCAAGGAGCTTTTCTGTATGTTCTGTCACAATTTCACAATATTCAGAGTGTTTTAGTATAAAAAGCTGAGAGAAATGATAGACTAATAATGTATTTTAAAATTCATTTTAGGATTTAAACCTAAAACATGAAATAATAGTCAGAAATGCAGCCTCGAGCTTTTATGAATAATATTGTTTGGATAAATAAAGCAAAGATAATTTTTCTCTTTTTTTTTTTAAAGCTAAGAAACGTCTACCAACTTTTAAGTATAGGGTGTAACATTTTTATGATTTAGAGTTGGTTAAATGCCTTTGAGGAAACACACCTTGTTGTGATTGATGTCGATTTGAATCTGTATCATTTCAAAGCAGAAGCTGAACTTTAAGTGAACCCTTCAACCAAATAATGAACCTTGTCAGGGTTTTTAAAACTCAAGCACAGAATCAAATCCAAGTTAAATGTTGTGGTTATTTTTGATACAGGCAGAAATTTTAAAACATCTTGTAGCTGAATGACTCTTACATGAATATGATGATTTATGTTTATAAAAAGGTTAGCAAGCCATGACGCCAGACATGTTCATAAATATTAGAATTTAGCGTCTCTGTATTTATAATTATAAATTATATGATTTAGTACAATTTCTGAGGAACAATGTTGGTGTTTTGCGTGACTTTAACTGAGTATATGAATATAATTTCTTTCACATATTTTATCCTCTTAAGGCAAATTTAAATGTCCCTTTCAGTTTGACTAACAGGGTGTTTTTTTGTCATATTTGCCTGATGCAGGGTTTTGGAAAACAAGTGGATGTGTCATATATTGCCAAACATTACAACATGAGCAAAAGCAAAGTGGACAACCAGTTCTACAGTGTGGAAGTGGGAGACTCCACCTTCACAGTTTTAAAACGCTACCAGAATCTAAAGCCCATCGGCTCGGGAGCTCAGGGAATCGTCTGGTGAGTTCTCACAAGCTGCGCTTGTCTTTTAATGACCTAATTGAAAGAGCGTCACACTGTTTGATGTGCCTCTCTGTGATATTTAATGTTTTCATTGTCTCAGTTAAACCATCAGCTGTTTGCCTTAATTGTTCTGTAGTTTATTGCTTCAGGTGATGTTGAAAGACGGAGCGTAGACACAGAAGCATGTGACGTTTTCACACATATTTCTAAACAATTTGACAATAAGAAGCCTTTTTTTTTAACCTGATCTGTCCCTGCGTTTAAAGGAATAACTAGCAGTCAAATGTGGTGAATTAAAACAAATTTATATATAAATGGAAAAATAAAAAGCTTTTAAAAGTATTTTAATGATAATTCAGACAAACTTTGTTCTTTTTTTCTTAAGAACAAGAAAGATGGTTAATTCAAAGGTTTTTTAAAACAGTTGAACATCTAACACCACATGAGCACATCTGCTTGTTTGTTTTCTCTTATACCAGGGAATATTTTTAACTCTTTACAGGAAATTAAAAAAGAAATGAAGAATTGTCTTCCTTATATATATTTTTATTACTTATGGCAATAATAATAATAATAATAATAATAATAATAACTGGAATAAACCTGTTTTTCTTAATATTGCGATCATCTGAGTTTCATCTTTCATCATTGTAACTGATAATAATAAAGATCGTATCACTTATAAATAAATCAAATATTTTGACAGATTAGTCATAAAAATGTATATTTTTTCTCTACGTCTAAATCACCAGAAAACTGCAGCTATTTCATGTAAACAATGACTTACTCTCATTTTTTTGAGACGCGAACGATTTTAGTTTAATCTTTAATAGTACGCCGATTAGACCCAAAACGTGTAAAAGTAAAAAAATCAAAAGATAAATATGTCTGTCTTAAGTTATTCAGCTGTATGTGGAAGATCTTTAGTTGAGTAAATTATAGAAGGAGTCTCAGGTCTCCATAAGGACAGGTTGCTAATGCATATTGCAGAAAGAGGTTGTTTTCATCGTGAGTCACCTCACGCCGTCGCTGTCAGAGTGCAGAGGAATGACTGCCAAGGTTCTACTTACAGCAACACCTTTCACAGCCACTGTCAAACACATCTATACGTCATATTCATATTAACTCTGCGTCTCTGTGGTTACATACATCTCAGTAACCCTCACTCTAAAGATCCTAGTTGACATCTTTCATCTTCTACAGCGTTTAAAGCTCACTGGCTCTCAACACCCTCCACTCGCCTTCCTTTATCATCCTGCCTTGTTTTCAGTTTGCTGGCAGGATGTTGCTGCTGATGCTGAAACTGTGCACGTTATACTGATGCGATGGGGATTGGACCCGCTCTGATGTTGCTTGACTTTGCCCACAGCTGTCATCTGGTGTCATATGGTGGCAGTTTTAGAACAACCAAATTACATAAAACCCCAAAGACGGATAGAACATCCTGCACGTCAACGAGATCAAACATTAAAACACTCCCATTTCAATGTTAATATATGCATTCAAGATATTCTTTGATATTGCCACGATGCTAAAACGTTCAAAAAGTTCTGTTTGTTATCTTTGGCACAATCTCCAACTGGGTGACATAATCAGATTTACATAAACATCTGCTCGACATAACTCCCAACAGCTAACCTCAAATAGACAACAAGCACATAAGCAGAGAGATCCGAAAGCTTTAATGTTAGTCTACAAGGATGTGTTCTGCTTTTCTTATGCAAGCAGCAGACTTATTATAGCTCCAGTACATGCTAATGAGCGAAAACTTGTTCCACTCGCTTCTATTAGGAGTGATTCAGTAAATGTTATTGCTAAAAAAACAATCTGTGCACATGTTAAACCGCTCTAACTCATATGATTATTCAGGGAGAGCTTTCAGATGAAGGTTATAAGTAGTTAATCCGGTTGTGATGCCTTGCTAAAGTGTTTTTTGTGGCCACACAATGGGGGACAGGGGTGGAGGTCTCCTCCTGAAGTCCACTTCTATCTATACAGTTTTTATGATGTGCTTAAAGATCCACTGAAACTCATTTTACACCTCCTTAAGGCATAAAATATGCATTTTTTTATCATTATTTCTTTCTTTCTGCTGCTGTTCTTCGAAAGCCAATATAAAGTGTGACTTGGAGCATCTGTTAAAAAGGGTCTCGGGGGTCGGGATTGTGTTGAGCCAGCAGGGTTCTCGTTCTGCTGTATCAGTAAAAAAAATATGTATCAGCCAATTTATGCAAAGAGTTACATCTCATATTCCCTCCTTGATTTTAGTGCAATATCACAATGTTCATTCATGCTTTTAAATAAAAACATCAGAGAAACAGGAAATATTATCACGTGTGTTCAAATGCTAAATGTGTTGATGGGAAAAAAAAAATGCTCATGTTCAAGTACTTTCAAATGTGTCAAGGCAGTTTTTTTGTTTCAAAATTACATGGTGGTTTAAGTCTAAATAAAGGCTTTAAATAATTTGCAAATAATTTTACTCTGTTTTTTCAAAACAAATGTCTTTTTTTTGGTGATTTTATTTCTTTTTCTATATTCAGGGAAAATAATATCTGTTATTCTTTCTGCCTGCGCTGCAAAGTGAGTTCATAAAAACAAGAATAGATGGAAAAACTGTTCGTTTTCCTCTATAAATACATGTAATTGTATATTTAATTTGATTTTGGCTACTTTATTTAATAGATATAATTAAAAAAAGTATGTTTGACTGCATTTAGAGTGGATTGTCAGTGTCATCACACACACTCACACACACATCGACGATCCTCCAGCTGCAAATGCTTAAAGAATTCTAATTTGTTTTTTCTCTCTCTCTCTTTCTTGTACTGCAGTGCGGGCTATGATGCTGTCCTTGACAGAAATGTAGCCATCAAGAAGCTGAGCAGACCCTTCCAGAACCAGACCCACGCCAAGAGGGCATACCGGGAATTGGTGCTCATGAAATGTGTCAATCACAAAAATGTGAGTCTTCTTCTGACGAAAGGACGAAAGATCGACTGTGTGTGCTGTCACAATAAAACACAGTTTAAAAAAAACAAAATCCTATCTCTGCCCGAGTCTATTTCTGGCTCCGGTTAAATCCCTCTGCAACAAAACGCAGTCCAGCCTCTGCTATTTTGTGACCGAGCTAAATTCTGTGCCTGGAGACATGAAACAAACCGGTGAGGGAGTGAAAAAGAGAGAGCACTCGGAGGGACGAGCGTAATCACCAGTGTCACACTTTGTGCTCTTCTCTCTTTTTTGTTCCTGTCCGTCGCCTACTTTCCACTCCACTCATTTGTTCCATCTCACTTCTTTGGTTCACTCTTTCTCTCGCTCACCAGCGTCCTTCAGCAGAGTCATTACCGAGTTGTATCCACTTCACCTTGCAGTCACTTGTATTCATGTCAGTCACTAACTGCAGTATGTTAATCCTCTTCATGCTCTTCTCTGTTTCAGATAATCAGTTTATTAAATGTCTTCACACCACAAAAATCTTTAGAGGAATTCCAGGATGTGTAAGTATCTTTTTGTCAACATGTAACGTACATATTTTTGTGTAATATAATAATAAATATATAATAATATAAACAGCTTCTGGATGAATATATTATTTAGTCCTATCAGGGATACCAGAATATACAAATACTGTTTCTAAGGATGTACCAACACCTATTTTCATTTTTTTTTTCAATTTCTGCTTGAAAAAACTGAAAGAACTGTCTGTTTAACTTTTGAATCATCTACCACAGAAATAGGATTATTGTTTACATAGTGCATTGTGTGCTTGTTGCTCCTTCGTATGCGCAGTTGTAAAAACACAACCGTTGATGAGTACTCAGTGAAAGTACTACAGTATAGGTGTAATGTGAAACTACTGGAGGTATCATGTGCTCCTGCTGAATGATAAATGAGAACTTGCTCACCTTTAGAATAATCTCAATGTTGACTTGCACTAGAGGAGCTTTTCATTTTTCCTTCACTTATATTCAAGACGTTGCAGTTGCTATTTATGAAATGTCTAAAAAAATTAATAAACTCATCAGCTACTCACCTGACTGACTCGTGCACATTAAATAAATGATTTTCCCAGGTATCTTGTGATGGAGCTTATGGATGCCAATTTGTGCCAGGTGATTCAGATGGAGCTTGATCATGAGAGAATGTCCTACCTGCTCTACCAGATGCTGTGTGGTATCAAACATCTGCACTCAGCTGGCATCATTCACAGGGTGAGGAAGTCAAGCAGCTGATTGTTCATGTGAAACTGCTGAATATTGTCTGGATTGTGGGTGTTTTTACCCCTTCAGACATGTTTTTAACATGTTTGACCAACTCCTGTTTTTACATAAAATATGTAAAAATCAAGTGATTTTATATCTTTAACAAAAGAGTCATGGACTAAATAACAACATATGATCTAAATATATATAACTGTATATGTATTATTTGAACATACATATTTGGGACATTAACATTAAGCTATTTAGTTGTGCAGTATTACAGGTATTTAGTGTATTTGTATTTTAAGGTTGGCTAAACTCTCAAACTCCTGATGGACATTTATCTTTGAAAAAAATTTGATAAATTATTGATACACAATAGTTAATCACCTGAAACTGTGTTTTGGGTGTTACTATCAGCTAAAGTTGTTAAAATGACACCAAAGGCAGTTTTATTTAATTAACAATTACATAATATGTACTTACTCCTTCTCTCCTGAGTTTCATACTCCTGCTCGTCAAACGTCAGACCCTCTTGACCAATACTCCCAGTAAAATCCCAGGTTTTTTATTGGCTCCCAAAATATATCCTATCCATTCAGGTGGATGCCAGGTCTGAAGGGGTAAAAAAATATAATCAGGAAATCACAGTATACTTTGTAATAAAGACCAAACTCTACTGATTAAGCAGGACATGTGAAACAGGAAGTTTAGTGTAGAAAACTTAGTTTTTTGGCAGCTTAACTAAAATACATGTGACCCAAATGAACAAACGGGTTTAAAGAGAAACTTGATTAAATTGATTTTAACTCCATTTACCATCTTATAGCATCTCTTACTGCTAACCATGATATGGATAATAATGAAGTGGCAGCCAAAAATTGTGGAAAACAACCACAAATGGGTAAACAGATGTTCTTCCTCTCCAGGATCTCAAACCGAGCAATATAGTGGTGAAATCTGACTGCACCCTAAAGATCCTGGACTTTGGTCTGGCTAGAACTGCAGGCACCAGTTTCATGATGACCCCGTACGTGGTGACACGGTACTACAGAGCCCCTGAAGTCATTCTGGGAATGGGATACAAAGAAAATGGTAAAAATGACTGATATTTTGACATTTTAATGGAAGGTTTTAGCTGTTTTTTTTTGGCGGGTTGTGCTTCAGTAGGCCGTGTAGTAGAAGCTGCAATCGAGCACCGAACACGAACCTCTTCAACTTGTTTTTTTTCCCTCCTTTTTTGGGGGGGGGAAATTTACCATCAGAAAATAGGCAAAATCTCAGCCTCATCAGTGAGTTTGGTTGAATTGCACTTGAGTTTGAGTGAAGTGAAGTGTTGAAGAGGGTGAGTCACTGATTAAAAGCCCCCAGAACATAAAGACATGTGACTGGACGCCAGCCTCGCTATGATTCATTAGCCAGAGTCCTCTCAAGAATGAAAACCCGTGGGCTGTGTCACTTTGAATTTCCTGCAGTCAGTTAGACTTCCACAGACTCTGCTTTCCTGTTTAGTTTTATTATTTTTTGTCCCTGATGTTATTCTATACATAACATGTCTCTAAATATTTCTCTAGCTAATCACTGATGCTCATTGTAGATTTTACTAACATTTGCTTTCCTGTCTTCTCTTTGCCTGCGTCTCACCTTCACCTCTATGCGTGCAGTGGATATTTGGTCGGTGGGGTGCATTATGGGAGAAATGGTGCGCCACAAAATCCTGTTCCCTGGCAGGGATTGTATCCTTAATAATAAACAGACCTTGTTCGGTCATTTCGCACAGTTTTGGGTTTTGTGATGAACGTATTAGACTCAAAGTGTTTAGACAAGTTTCTTAGAGCTCTACTTCTTTAGCAGGATTAGTACTTTCCCCAAAACCCTGCTGTGTCATATCCTATATGTCTTCACTGTGTATGTGGAGTGGATGATCTAAATACTACAAGAGTATATTACACTTTTTTTTATTTTTAGTATTCAGTTTTTTTTTTACATACAAAAATAAATAGAAAAATATGTATTATTTTATCGTCCAATAAATCATTTAATAAAAATATTTTTTTTAAGTGATGGACATCTAGATCTAAATTGAAATCTTTCGTCATGTTTTTTTTTTATCTGATTTTGCTTTAAATTTGATCTTTTGACTCTGACTCATCATTCTGAATTTGCAGGCCTAATGTTAGCTGTATGTTATTGAGGTGAACTAAACCCCTCTCCCATCTGGCTGGCTTCATAATACACATTTATTCTATGTAACTTCAACATTTCTTCCAGCATCACTCCTTATATAACACGAATAACACCTTGAATTTGATCCTGTGCAATGTATTCTCACCTGAACGTGTCTATTATGTGTTTTAGAATGTTACCTCAACAAATAAGGTGTCTTTTTCAAATAAACCAATATTTTTGTAAAAATTCTAAATCAAAACTTAGATATTTAAAGCAAAATTAATGTGTGTCCATTGGCAGAAAAGTAAAAAAAAAACCTGTGATCACTGAAGCAAACCTGAAGACCCTTGTGGTTTTTAATCATCCTAATCACATGAAAATGATTGTATAAGTAGAAACAAAAAAAAATGTGTTCCCTTCAGAAACAGAAGAGGATACACAAAGAACAATTAGGAATCAGGACAGACTTGAAGTTGCAATCAGGGACTTCAAGAAGTGTTGTAGGACCTAATCAGAGTCACAGTGACTGTCCTCTTTTAAAGACCACAACCAGCGAGCTGTTAGCTCAGTCTGAAACATTCACAAGTAAGTGCTCACGATCATTCAGTTTCTGAGACAGTGTGGACAACATGACAAATGTTTGGCCTCATTTTTTTGGGAGAAATATTCAAGGAATGGTGTGAATGTTTGAGAGGATGACTACAGGAACCTTTGTTTCAATCTTATTTGTAGAAAAACAACCTAAAATCCCTTTCGGGTGAATAAATGACTTAAAGAGGCCATTTCATACACATTTCAGGACTTTGTGGTTATTTCTTAAGTATTAACCAGTAATATGAAACATTTTATATCTAAAAACTGACAGGAAACACAGATTAACAGACCTTTCAACCTGTCTGCGTTACGTTGGTTCCGGCTCCTTCCGTCAGGCTGCTTCGTCAGCAGCTCGTTCGTATTCATTGTTTGAATTTGCTGGACTCTGATTGGCTAACAAACTAGCCTATGAGAGCAAGGTATACTGTTTCCTGCCCCGCTGTGCATGGCAACGTCAGACGTCGTGTCTTCCTGTTTGCTACGTTATGCTAACAGCTTTTAGCCAGCAGCATGCTAGGTGTGGTTTCAACTGCGGGAGCTGCTGAATACTAACGAACAAAGGAGTTGTGACGAAACAGATACAGGTCGTGTTAGAGAATCATTTTATACTGGTGGCTTGATTTAGATAAACATGGAAACCGTATTCATCAGCAATATGTCTCATCATAAACAATAATGTTTTTTAAAAAAATACACTCAGCACTAAAGTCTGTAAGTTTGAAAGAGTAAGATCTGTTGCAGTGCAAAACATGAGAAAACAATAAAAGTTCATTAATAACAGCTCATGAGTCGTGCATGAAGATGCTCTCATCTTCACCTTCAGTTCCAGTCCTGCATCTTTTCGCTCGTCCCTGGCTTCAGCACACCTGATTTCAGTTGATGGCTGATTAACAGGCTTCTGTTGATTGAAATCATGTGAATCAGGTGTGTCGAAACAGGGAGACATCTAAAACATGCAGGATTATGAGTCCTGAGGACCCGAATCGAGAAACACTGCTTTAATCAATAAGATTCTTCTTCTGCTGCAGCCTTCCTGTGTGCCCACCAGCGTCTGACATTAAACACAGATTAATGACAATCGATGCGCACACTCATAGAGAACTTCACACGTGGGTGGAAACATGAAGCATTACACAAGCGATGGCTGAGAGACAGGGTTTGTTTTTGGATTTTTAATCGTATTTTTTTGTGTAATTCTCTGACTTCAGGAAAATGACCATTTAATTTAAGTACTTCGATGCATAGAACCACCAGGTGTTTGTGGGATATACTCTTGTCTCCAGTGGTAGATTAATGTTCTGGAAAACTAGAAAACCCTGCAATGAGCTCAGCAGCATTTGTTACTGAAATTCCTTTAGTGTAATATCTAATACCACATCACTTCTTCCTGTAGATCAATGATCTCCACACACCGTTTTTTTTCATCTCCCGTTGATCGGTGTTGGATCGGTACCTTTTTTTTTTGTCGCTTATCTTGATTTACTTCACAGATTTTTCAGCCTGAAGTATTGACCAGGTTGAAGTAGGAGTCTACATGTTAAACAAATGTTGACACAGAAAATCAGTCTGTCCACACACAGATTGGGACACAGGATTAGTGGTTGTTTGATGATGGATTAAACATATTATCTAAGTCTTTGTATTTGGCAGAAAACTGAGGGTTGCTGTCGTAGGCAGATTGTTGAAATGCAGAGGATTATTATATGATCTTACATCACAACCACAGCAGACCATGATTGGTATAAATATAGGAATATATTACATATTTAACATTGACTTCAAAGGTCAGTTCTATATTCAGTTTGATTTAGTCCAGTTCAGTTTTACTTTATTAATCCCCAAAGGGAAATTAGATATGAGGATGACATATGAACAAATTTATCATTCCTTAGTTATTAAACTCGTCATGGCATTCAGTTTTTAATTGAATTACTTGATCGGGATTGTAATTTAAATCTAGTTGCTGCATCATTCTTCTACTTGTTTAACAGGGTCAGTACTTTCCTCAAAAACTTGCTGTATATTTTTATCTGTGCTCCATTAATAATCCCGTGACCCCGTCACAGTTTTTAATGTGTATTCTCAAAGAATATTTTTTATATTCACAGTTCTATACACTGCTTGTTTTATTCAACAAGACAAAACCTCAACATTAAATGTTGAAGTTGTATATTTTTAACTTGTATTCTCATAAGGAACAGATACTCTTTGTAATCTTACCCCATATTTATGATTCATGTGAGTTATTTCAGAAGAAAAATAAAAACATTCTTACACAAAATGTCCAAAATCAACATGAAATTAAAGAAGTAAATGATATAAACGAACAACTAAGTTGAAAATTAACTAAAACTTTAAGAAATGTGCTTCGGAATAAATTTCTGGAATAGTATTTCATCACAACTGAATACAGTGTAAATGGATATAAAATCGAGCTGTTTGCTTTTCACGGCAGTTAAAGCAGCAAAAGTGATAAAATACTTTACTGTAAACGAGCCACGCTGGCTGGAGGACATAATCAGAAATACCTTGGGATTTTCAGTCATGGCTTCGGAAGGTAACAAAGTGTTTGTGTTTGTGAACTCAGTGGACATGTGGTCAGTCGGCTGCATCTTTGGAGAGGTGATAAGAGGAACAGTGCTGTTCTCTGGGACTGACCGTATCCTTCATCCCTCTGCTACCTCCTCATCCTGGTATAAAAAGTGTTGCATTGTTTGGATCAGACCCAATGACGACATAACAGAGGTGTGAAGTGTTTCAGCAAAGTGATGAAGTAGAGATCTCTGGTGGCTTTCGCTGCAAATTGCTTCAACTGGTACCATGTGTAAGAAAGTAGAGGCGGAGATGCAATCAGGCATGTACACAGCCAGCTACATGGAGACTCTATCTGCAGCAGTAAATCAGAATTAAATGTTTTTATTAGGAGATTCATAATCTTTGTTTATTTAGATGTTTTTAGAATCTATAAATGGGGTGGACTCTCCCAGGTTCCTGTTCCTGGTGTGTTTCTCTTAACCTTGACTTGCTGCTCCAGACATTGACCAGTGGAACAAAGTGATCGAACAGCTGGGCACGCCCTCACCAGAGTTTATGAAGAAGCTCCAACCCACAGTGAGGAACTATGTGGAGAACCGACCAAAGTACGCAGGCCTCACCTTTCCCAAGCTCTTCCCCGACTGCCTTTTCCCTGCCGACTCTGAGCACAACAAACTCAAAGGTGAGCAGCTGTAGCATCTTGACACGGGAACGTTATTCATCTCATGTTATCAGAATACGGGGAAAACATTTGTTTTCATGCAACAGAAGAAAATCTTTGTATCATGTAGTTCACTGACTAAACAAACATGCGGTTTGTGGTTATTTGCTAAAAAACCATAGAAATTGATGACTCAAGTCTTTTTTATATTTTTATTTAAGTGTTTAGGAATTTTAACCTAATAATGTCAAATAAATATTACATTTTAAGCTTATTTCCAATTTCTACCTCTTAAAGAGGATTAATTATTTTCCCCAAAAAAGCCTGTTATGTGCAGAATCCTCCACATTCTGTCATCTGGTGGATGGTTTAAGTACTACAAGTGTCTATGTTATTACAATATTGTTAAATTATAACACCTATAATAAAATATTAAATCATATAGTTATTAGGTAAAATAAAGTATTTAAAAATGTTTTTTTTTATTTTTATTTTTTTTTCACCTTAAAATTTAACATTTTGTTTTGAAGCTTCTTTATTAAAAGCAACTTTCAGTCTCAGTCTGCACAGGCGTCACCAACGTGGTGCCCATGGGCACCAGTGTGCCTCCATGGACCACATTATCAGCTCGACAACCTGTTTAAAAATAGAACAACTTACAAGTGAGCAGCCTCTAAAATGTCATTTTATCCTTTTGTTCTTCTTTAATCCCATTTGCGTTCATAAAGATTTAAAAAAGAAAACATAGTTTAAAAAAAAATCCTCCATAACATGTTTATTTTTGGGTTATGTGCTGAAGCAGAGTGAGAAGATGTTTCTTCTTCTTCTTCTTCTTCTTCTTCTTCTTCTTCTTCTTCTTCTTCTTCTTCTTTTTATTCAGTCTCTTCTTTAATTCCCACTAGAGTTAGTTATCTTTAACTTATTTCATCGTTATTTAAGTAAAAAACACATCCTCTCAAACATTTGAGATCGCAATTGTTGTATCCAACCAACCGCTGAAAATCAATTAAAGAAAAATGGATATTACAGCCTGCAGATATTTACTGTAAATCAGCTAAAACATTGTATCAATATGAGGGTTAAATTTAAAATAACTAAGTGTAAGCTTCATTTATTAAGAAATATAGTTTACATCTGGTATTTTAAGTTTTGAATTATATTTGTTTATCTCCTTAAGTTTCTTATCAGAATTTGAGTTATTTTGCCAATCATAGGTTTCTGTAGTTTTTTATACAGGAAGTGATTTTATTTTGACACGTTCTGTGAAAATTAAGAATAAACGAGCTACGGTAGAGCGACACGGTTGTTTTACTGTTGGCGTTGCACACAAGCCATCTCAACTCGTTTATTTGATGAAAGAAGATCATAGAAGGTATGAATACAAGCTCAGAGAACGACTCTTCGATCTAAGGATGCACCAATACTGAGACTGTATCGCGTATCAGTGCCAATAATGTAGCCTATATTGGTTAGTTAACCGATACCATGAACCGATACTTAAAATGTTGAAACTCTGCAATAATTTCTCAGAAAATGTTTGTTTTTCACTCAAAATTTTAGTTTTGTGGTCAATTTTACTAATATATTATTTATTTTTAATCAAGTTCACTGTCATTTGTTGTAACAAGCAGAGAAGGAAATAAAAATTGTCTTCCAATTCATTGCATTTTTTTGTGTGGTAGAAGTATCGGCATTGGTATTCTGTATCGGCAAGTACTCTGATCCAAGTATCAGTATCGTATCGGTTTGAAAAAAGTGGTATAGTTGCATCCCTAAAAATAACAGATCATGATTACAGTCTCTGTAGTTTTGAAGCTACTTAAAAAAACACAAGGTCAGAATGATGTCAGTGTAGGACAAAGTGCCTGTAACAAAGTGAACTGCGGAGTAACTTTGTTGCATTCCTGTAAATCTAGAAAATATTTATACATTTTTGTACAAAACTTACTTTTATTTTGTGCAAAACTTCCTGCTTAGCCCACAGTTATGCTCGTAAACACAAATCAGCTGTAACTGTTAATTTAAAACTATTACCAATAAAAACCTTCAATCCACATGATGCATTTTCTCCATACTACCAGACTTTGTGTCTTTTTTCCATTTAAATGTTAAAAGATGAGTTTTTTTCTCCTTGTGAGATCAGCTGGATGTTTTTGTTTTGTGTCTTTCTAACCACAGCAAGCCAGGCCAGAGATCTGCTGTCTAAGATGCTGATCATCGACCCCGCTAAACGGATATCAGTGGACGAGGCGTTACAGCATCCCTACATCAATGTGTGGTACGATCCAGCTGAGGTGGAGGCGGTGAGTAGGCAGTGATTGGTCTGCATCAATTTAAATAGCAGTTGAAATTGTTTTCATTTGTCTAGTTTTACTCTTTAGCTTTTTTAGGTAAAAAAATATATTTGAATTCAGTGAAATTACCCCTTCTATTTGCAGTGAATTTGAAAAAATGCCATTTTAAGCTCGTTCGAGCCATAAAGAGAAAAATTCTGCAGGATCATGATTGCGCTTGTAATTTTTCATCATTTGGAGCAGTTTTTATCACTGAGCACATGAGAGTTGATGTGGTGTGTTTGACTCAGCTATCAGTGGCATTTCAATGCATTTTCTGCTGTTTCCCCCCCTCTCTAATGTAATTTCATGCTAACGAAGGCCAAAGATTTCATCCATTTTTCCATGGTAAATAACAACCGCCCTAAAATGAAGAAAACTGTTCAATAGGGCACTGCTTGAATAAACTGTTATCAGTAGCTAAGATGTGTAAAAGAAAACACTGGACACATGTTGTTAACCAGGACTGATTTTTTTTCTCCTACATTGAAATATATAAAAAAATTAAAAAAGGCTAGAAAAAATAAAAATGGATTAAAATAAAATAAATGTTTTTAACACACCTATTTGAAAGTTTCTTGGAGCTCTACCTCTTTAACAGGATCAGCACTTTCCTCAAAAATGAGCTGAATCTGAAACATTTTTTCTAAGAATTACATGTCGCAAGTACCAATTTTACTATTTTTATTGTTACGTTATACTTGTAATTACATGAAATGTATAATTATTAACATTTTATTATTCTATTAATCTAATATGATCTAATTTAAACATCAGAGTCATGTGTCAGGCTTTAAAAGGTTCAAAACCGGTTTGATTTATTATTAATATTATCATCAGGAAATGAACAAATGACAAATCCAGATGTCTTTTCTAACATCTGTCCTGCTGTGGCTGACCTTTCATGATGCCTTCAGCTTATTACCTCAGAGCGAAGGGAAAGATTATGGTGTTAGACGCGGGGCCAGGATCACTATGACGGGATAATAAGAAAGTATTTGTCCTGCTCAGATGATAATCATGTGGGAGCGGGACTATAAAGCACGATGCAGCAGATATGATCTCTGTGTCTGTTAGTGGTTTAATCCTGATTGGAGGTCTGATGGCAATAAATATTATATTTTGATCAGGTGAGATTAATCAACTATTAATTTTTTTAAAGAGTGAGCAATGAGATGATGTTAAATCGTGTTGACAATCAAGTCAAAGCAGGAAGACTGTAATGTCTGTAGGGTTCATGTTATCCATTGCATCACTGCAAAATTATAGAAACTGTTTAGAAAAATGTTATTTGGCCCAAAAATATGCTTTTTAAATTAATTTTCAAGTTAATTTAAATTAACAAAAAATAACAGAGTTTAAAATTGATATTCAAAAATCATGATTTGTTTTACTTTTTGTCATATCCACACAAACTCAGCATGTTTTGTTTGTTTGTCCTAGTTATTTGAACATTAGAAAGGTAAATGTACTGGTAGTACTTTCCAGTACTTCGTCCTTCAGGAGGTTAAAGTCATTGTAATGCACCAAATTTTACTTGAACGTTTTTTTTTTTCAAATAAAAACTCCAAATAAAAAAAAAAATTGTGAATTTCAAAATTAAAACTTTATTATGAGGTCAAAAACAAAAACAACAACCTGATATTACATGATACGTTGTGGTACAACATGATACAATGCAATATTACTGTAATATAGTACTACTATAAAAAATTACAATAAAATAAAATATGAAATGATACAATATGATTCAATAAAGTACAGTATGATACTAATATGCAGTTTAAGACGTTATAATATTACATTTGAAACTCTATGATACAATAACAAGATACTTTATTGTCCCTTCAAGGAGAATTATTTCAGATTACTTGCTGTTTCCATCGCTGCATTTACTAAAGAGTGAAAAATAAACACATTTTTTGGATTTTTTTCATGTAAATTCCAGAGAATTCTCTGTTGTTTCATACAGCTTTCATGTTTACTTTCTCTGTGGTGTTTTTGTGTCCGTTTGTTTGTATGTGAGGTGGAAAAAGTATCATTTTCTCATGGAATTTAACAGTTGTCTCATATTTAAGAATTCTATTTAAAAAAAAAAAAAGACGTTTCACTCAATTTAAAAAAAAATAAAAAATTCATGTTCAAATGTTTTGCATCCTCATACTTTTACAAACGTCTCCTGTTGTTATGAGTTCTGAAGCATGATCAACCTAATTACTATAAACCTTTCACTGAAAATGTTTTTTGAAGACATTAAATCTCAGGAAATCGTTGGATTGTTGGATTTTCTACACTTTCTGAAGAATGGGCTCTCTCTCTTTACTTTAGCCTCCACCTCAGATTTATGACAAGCAGCTGGACGAACGAGAACACTCTATTGATGAGTGGAAAGGTAAAATCATTTCAAATCTAAATAAATAAATGAATAAAACACCATTCACTGGATACTTTGTGAACTTTACAACATGTTCTTCTCTAACTTGATAGAATTAATCTATAAAGAGGTGATGAACTTTGAGGAGAGAACGAAGAATGGCGTTGTGAAGGGACAACCTTCACCTTCAGGTACTCTCAGTGCATAAGCCTAATCGCTCTGTAAGTGAATTTAATATAAACTTAATGGAGTTTTCCCTTTTAAACAGAATATACCATTGTGCTGTCGACCATGTGTCTCTTGTTTCTTGCATCTTTATGTTGTTGAGCTCAGTGGTGTGGTTTTGATGTAAACTGTATAAGATTCAATCTGCTACTGCTAAAACTTCTTTCTGGCACATATTTATAGTATTAACAAATGATGTTGGTATGTTTGTGCGTATAACATGTCATATTTGAAGGTTTGGGTTCTGTGGATTCTGGGAATTTCAGTTTAAAGCTGCAGGTGACAGTTTTTAGTGTTCTGATAAGAACAGTTGTTTTTATCCACCACAAGGTGGCAGTAAAGAGTAAAGAGTTAGTTTATAACATGCTACTATGAGAAAAAAGGCTGTGGGATCACAGCAGATTAGTGGAGGGACTCAACAAAAAAGAAAATAATCTGACATCCGTGTTTTCTTGTCAAAGTGTGTAAGAAAACGGCTTTTTAAAAAATAAATGACCCTTAACTATCATCATATATCTTAAACCGGACTAAAAAAATGGCTTCTCTTTTCTTTAAAGAACAGAACATGCTATAACAAAACAAAAATTGATGTATTAGATTTTTTTTTTGATACATTTGTGCTTCACTTGATGCCAGTTTTGCTCTCTCATCTTTATTCATTCTCTGCATCCTCCCGTAATTAAGAAGATGTGATGCTGAGCATGTCCGACGCAGTGCAGAAGCTGCACGCAGCAGTTTTTCACTGCAGCAGGGACGCAGAGGTGCACACATGTTGCCTCAGTCAGAACCAAATACTGTGAATTAATGGGAAATCTATAGTCACATTCTTATTGTCATCTTTGCCCATTAAAATCCACAGTTTCCATCATAAATAAAAAAAAAAAGTATTTGTTGTTCTCGTTCAATATTTTAAATACTTTTTATTAAGAAAAATGAACGAATGAGAAACTGAAAATGTTGCAATGTGTTTGTAGTAACAATCTGTTCCTGGATCTGTGTAATTTCACAACTGAATTATCTTTAATAGCGAAATGCCAGCGCAGCCTAGCAGGTTAAATGAATATCCTTTTGAAGAGGTCTCGGAGAGTTTGTCGCTGACGGCTTCACACTTGGAAACACGATCAATATGATAAGATCAGAAAATTAAAAGACTTTCGAATAAACCGACTAACACCAGAACAAGAAAGAGTAAGTGATGCTCTTATAAAGATGTCAGTCGATAACAACGACTGCAGAATCGCTGCAGACTTGAATGATTTTTTTCCCGTGGAAGCCACCGAACCAAAATCTCAGTCATCCTTTCATCATCACACCTGTTCAATAATTACACCTCTATATACACATCTATATTAATCATTTCCTCTCACGGTGCATCAGTTCTGTGTGTGCTTGCAAAATACTTCTGGCTTGAATTTAATTTCATTTTATTTATTTATTTATTTATTTGCCCTGCTGTTGTCCCTCTTTTCCGTTTTAACCCCCCCACTGCTGTTGATTCCCGTAGCACAGGTGCAGCCGTGAACAGCAGCGAGAGCCCTCCTCCCTCCTCCTCGATCAACGACATCTCCTCCATGTCCACCGACCAGACCCTGGCCTCAGACACCGACAGCAGCTTGGAGACCTCCGCGGGACCCCTGGGGTGTTGCAGGTGACTATCCGCCTGCCTGCGTAACCCCATGTTCTTCAGAAGGTGAAGAACTCAACAGATATGACCAACAAAATATAAAATATTAAAAAAAAGAAAAAACTATAAAAAAAAATGAAGTTGAATATATTCTAAAGAAAAATACAGAATCTGAAACCATGAAATCTAAAGCCTGTGCATTGTCACTCCAAAGCAGCAGTGGTATTTAAATTGAAGCAAACAAGCTGAGATATATGTTAATGATCATCTAGTTGCTTTTGCTGCAAATCTTGTATATGGCATCCAAAACGACCAAGTGCTTCGACTTGCATCTGCTGTAAAGTGCATTTTGGCTCCTGATTTCTTCTGGTTGATTGTTGTGGCAAGGTGGGCTGCCATTGTGCTCATCACTACTACCGAAAACGCACTTCCTCCCCCCAAATTCTGTGGACATTTTCCCCCTCTGAGACACTCCCGCCCCCACAACCCACGATCTTGAATGTAAGGTTGCCTGATTTGTGTGTTTTTACGTCTTCAGGGATGCTCTCACTTGCAGTGGCGTCCCTGTGTTACATGTAAATACTGTAATTCTGTACAGCTGAAGGGCAGCCAGAGTAAGACTCATGGCCAGTACACTGGGAATTGTTTTTTTTAAATTATTTTTTAATCCTACCTAGCGCACACCTTGCCACATCACTGCTGTCCACCTCGGTTGTCCCTGCCTCTTGCTGTAGTCGTGCATGATTAGATTTAAACAGCGCTAATCTCACTGTATGCTTTAAAAAACAGTCTGTATAGAGACTTTTGTTGATGTACAATGTGAACTAACTCTGCTGCAGACATGAGGGGGAGGGGATGTCTGGGATTAATGCAAGCGAGCTTGTGTGTTGGTGAATAACAGGCAACCAAATCAGGCTTAAAAGGGCGATTACGCTCAAAAATAAATAACACTAACTCCGACTCTGATGCTGGAGTGATAGCTCTTGTTTTTCCTGCTGAGGTGTATGAGCGGTCCCTCGGACACCCCACGGGCCAACCCGCAGCCCTGCATGTCATCGTGTCCCGTTAACCCCTCGTAGTTAAAGGAGTTGAACTCCCCCTTCACTGTGGTGTGACCATGAAGTGACTTCTCCTATTTAAAAAAAAAAAAAAAAACTCCCGAAACACTTTGTTCACGAGACTAAAAGTGATGCGGCAGTCGAAGAGTGTTAACGTCGTAGCAACTTGTGCATCGCGTCAGCGCGCATCACACAATCATTCATCACAATAAAGCAGCTGGATGGAGTTTATCTGCCAGTTACGCTGACTTGTGATTTCTCTGCAGCTCAACTATTTATTTATTTATTTATTTAGACGGATGGGGGAGCTCTCAGTATGGCAAGTGCCTTTTAGAATAAAGCACTGCAGATGCAGAAATGGTTTTTGTTTCCTCTATGCTGTTGTTTTTATTTGTGTCTCTTTGCCTTAACATTTTCCAAAATAGCAGAGAAACCATAAATCTGGGTCCAAATATTTCGGTGCATTTATTATCTTTTATTTATTTGTTTGTTTTTAGCATTTTAGCACGTGCACAAATAGTTTCATTCACTTTTTGCATTGCAAGTCTTTGAAGATTCAGTTTCTCTTCATGCGTCATTCAATTATTGTTTGCTATTTTAAATCAATGGCAGATTGAAATTTGTTACAGCTTTTTTTTTTTTTGTCCAGCTGGAAGTAAATGAAATAACATTTTCATCTATTACACCAATATTTCAAGCACATCTACTGATTTAAGAGTTGTTTCAGAAATGTATAGAATTTTATTTGTGCTTCATTTTGATACTTCAGATCATCATCTGAGACACACACACACACACACAAAACATGTAAACAGATGCGTCTAGGATGGAATCTGATTAATATTGAGCCAGAAACAGCCAATCAATACATATGAAGATCTGTCCTCTATCATGTCATAATTTCTGTTCATAGAAACAGAAAAAACAGAGTAATTGATCATCCCTAACATCCTGTATGTTTTATGTGTTTTGCAGGTTTAACAGACATAAACATGTCTTTTGAGCTCTACAATTTTTTTAGTTTTTAATGTGCAAGAAACTGGGAGTTGTATGAGTCTGCATAAACAACATTTTGACACAATTTCAAAATAAAATGCTCTTTAATTGGCTTTAATTGATTGGTTTTACATGTCATATTTAGTTTGAGTGTTGAAACCTACCGGTTTGATGCTGTTCAGGGTTGAAGGAAGCTGCTGTCCATCTCCAGGGATATTTAGGCAGCGAGAAATAGAAATAAATGTGAGAGAACATGCAAACGCCATGCAGTCAGGAGCCGAACCCTGGACCTTCTTGCTGCAAATCAACTGCACCACCGTGCAGATAGCTTTCCCCACATCAGGGACACAAACGTTACGCGTTAACACTCTTCAAGCCTGCAGCTTGTACGCGGTAAAGAACCCACCGTTTCATTTCCGAAGGTGTCACTGAGGTTAGCGTCTCCAGAAAAAGTCACGGCGAGCTCGGCTCTCTGTTCAGGGTCTGGCCAGGGCAATCTTTTTCAAAAAACAGGGTGCAACTTGAACATTTTTTTGTGTTTTGGAACACGTCCATTACAATTTCGCACATCTGGAGTTGAACTTGGCTCCTGTGTCCCAAATGGTGTTGCATTTTTTTCCTACAGGGCATTTTGAACCTCACACTTCTTTCAGACATGTTCCTGGTCACTTAGTAGAAATAATTATAATAAAATGTCTAAATGTCTTTTTCCCCCAATTTTCTGAATGAGAATTGTTAATGTTTTTTATATGAGCCATCCATCGGGACAAATCTTATTGTGATAAAAGCTGCTTTTGGGCATCTGAAGGACACACAAACAGCTGATTTGTCAGTGCTGAATGTAGAAATGATCCATGTGATGAAAGTCATCGCAGCTCTGCTCAATGTGTTTCAAATTAACCAGCAATCAACACAAAACTGTGTGTCTGAGGACGTGATCTAACACCTGCACTAACGAGATCATGGCGATTTGCTTTGAGAATGTCGACGGCGAGTCAGCTCAGCTGTGTGTTTGGAAGTTGCTCATGTGCTTATTGACATTCATTCACGTTTAACCACTGATTTAGAAAACGTAACTGTCAGTCCTGCTCATAAAACGTGTCACAAAGGTCTTAAATGGATCTCATGTGCATTCAGGATGAGTAACAATTCATAATCTGCACATGACTGACTTGTTATTTAGCCACAAAAAAGAGAGACAACTCGTCACATGTTAGGAATTGTCTTGTACTTCAAAATCTTTGGATTCATCACTAGTGATCCCCGACTTGATTTTTTCTCCATCACAATTCCACTGTAAATAACAACAATCCAACAATGCAATAAACCTTTTATTGCACTCAGACAGGGAGGCGAGCTACTGCAAAGGGTCAGGTGATGCTACACAGTTCCGAGTCCTAACTGTGGAACTCTGTTCAGCTCATCTGAATCAGGTGATGTTGTTCTCTGGTTCTTTTCGGACTCCTTCTTTCTCTCTTTTACTCCTTGCTGTTTTAATGAATTACCCTTTTGACATTGTCAGGTTGATAAAACAAACAAAAAAAAAAAGAAACTGTATCTGTTTCACGCTGATCTCAAAGCTTCAGACTATAGCGTTTCGATTAAAAAAAAAAGGAAAAAGAAAAGTCAAAACAAATGAAAATAAAATAAATACTGAAAGCTGTTGCTGTAAACACGACATTTTAAAGGAACTGTGTATGTACAAATAGTATATGTATGTGATTGAAAATAAACAAAATTTGATCTTGAATTATGAACTGGAGAGTTTTATTTATTCCTTCCACACTTATTTTAACGGTGAATATGAAACTGTTAATTTCCCACAAGCTTACATCCAGTTTTGGACACTTTTAGTTTTGCAAGACGGAGGACAGTTGGAACAATTATTTATTATTCTTAGACAAAACGAGTGAAAAATTCTGAACTGGTAAAACAAAATGCAGTAAAAGTCAACTTAACGGATCCAACTGGACCTTAAAAGGGACCTTCTTAACACTGGAATACTAAAGTAAATTTCCTCTGCAGCTCTGAAACTAGTAATACTGTAGAATTATTGGGAAATAAAAAAATGTTGTTGTTCAGAATGTTAATTAACTGACTAATCTAACTCTTGCTCAAACAACAAAACACTCAAAAAGCAACATGTATAGTGTTAAAAACCCATATTTTTAGATTAATTAGTCAAATTTGTTATAATTTAATGTTTCTAATTGTTTGACATTATTTATTATAGCAGGGTTGAGACTTCTTGTTATTAATATTTAATTTAATTTAATTTTAATTTATAATAAATAAATAAATAAATAAATAAATAAATAAATAAATAAATGAATGAATGAATGAATGAATGAATGAATGAATAAATAAATAAATAAATAAATAAATNCCAACTCTTGCTCAAACAACAAAACACTCAAAAAGCAACATGTATAGTGTTAAAAACCCATATTTTTAGATTAATTAGTCAAATTTGTTATAATTTAATGTTTCTAATTGTTTGACATTATTTATTATAGCAGGGTTGAGACTTCTTGTTATTAATATTTAATTTAATTTAATTTAAATTTATAATAAATAAATAAATAAATAAATAAATAAATAAATAAATAAATAAATAAATAAATAAATGAATGAATGAATGAATGAATGAATAAATAAATACATACATACATACATACAAACATACATACACACACACACACACACACACACACACACACACACACACACAAGTGTGTTTTGGTATCCTTATGGGGACCGTCCATTGACTTCCATTGATTTTAGTAACTAGATTTATACCTAACCCAAACCCTTTTACTAACCTTAACCATTACTGATCTATAACTAACCCTAAGACTAACTAAAACTCTATTCACACCATACCTATAAACCTAACCCCTAACCCTAAAAAGGGGAGTCCCCCTCATGGGGACCAGGCTTCGGTCCCCACAAGAACCCTCGGACCCCAGAAAGATAGTAAAAGTCAGGAAACTGGTCCTCAGGAGGTCAGAAATACAAACCCACACACACATACATACATACACACACACACACACACACACACACACACACACACACACACACACACACACACACACACACACACACACACACACACACACACACACACACACACACACATACACACACACACACACACACACACACATACATACATACATACATACATACATACATACATACATACATACATACATACATACATACATACATAAATAAAAAAATAAAAAAAATTGATACACTTGATGTATCAGCGTCGGAATTAAACTGGACTCCAAACAGTCCGCCTCCTTATATTGTTTCCTTCTCTTTGATTTCTTGCTTGTATGCTCCCTCAATGTAAGTCTCTTTGGATAAAAGCGTCTGCTAAATGACAGTAGTAGTAGTAGTAGTAGTAGTAGTAGTTAATATTTTACTATATATTATATGATTTTATTCCTTTTTTATTTTTTTTCTGACTGTTTCTATAAACAGTGAGTTGTATATATATATGTGTGTGTTAATGCACATACATCCGCATGTCCAGAAGCTTTACAGAACACTTAAAAACACAGTAAGAAAATTAAAAAATGTGGGAAAATATAATCTATAGAATAATCTATAGAATTTTATAACTTTCTTTTTTTTTAATCAATGTTGCTGTTATTGATCCTATATAAAAATTTTAATAAAATTAGCACTGACTGTGAGTCATACTTTTTTTTTTAATCAATTTTAGATTTGTTTGAAATAAATGAAATAAAAGTATAATTGTTTTACCTAAACAAGTGATTTGTTTGTGTTGTCTGTCTTATGAAAAATGGAAATAAACATCTAAAAATATCTGATTGATATAATTAACCAGCAGGGGGGAAAAAATTATATTCTCCACTTTTACAGTCTCTTTATAAGCTCTAACTTGCAACAGTCTGGGTAATGTTTCTCATTTAATCACTCACAAATGCATTAAGTTTTATTAAATTATACACTGATTAGCATGGTAGAGGCTGGGGGGGGTTGTTTTATTTGTCACTGTACAGCTCAAGCCACAAAACTTAGTGGCACACAGAAGAAACTTCTGTTAGGGCTTTTCCTCAAACTCTTAATGAAGAGAGAAATACATATAATTCATCCCTGATCAACTTTTACAGGTGAGGATATGATTTATTTTAACTGATCTGTAACATGATAAGAAAAAACCATGTGAATTAAAGAGAATATAAAAAAAATCAAAGTAAAAACATCTTGAAATTTATGATATTAAGCAGCTTTGGAGGACTTTTTACATTGATACGTCACAAGAAGTAGCTGAAATGTTGGTGACTCAAGATTTCTCGGCTCTGACTGACGTTACTCATTCAAATATAATGAGTTTAAAATCCAGGCGGATCCTGAACGCAGACAAAAATAACAACTGACTCACAGTTAAAATTCTTCTTTATTCTTAATGTCTTTTTTTAGGTTCCCCTGAAACATTAAGCATCGTAACTTGAAAACATTTCAACATTCCCGGTCACCTTGTTCTGCTCTTTTTTGTGTGGAATTCAAAGAAGGTGGTGACAACGTCAGCTTGGCGAAGCCTATTATTATTATTATTTCCTGGGGAAGGTTGCAAAGTGAGAAGAGCAGGCTGTCTTCTTTTCTTTGGTTGTCCAGACACTCTCATCCCCAATCTAAACACACATTCCAGATGTCCTGCTATGACCAACAGCAGCTTTTTAAACAGGATGTGATCTCTATAGAGAAGCAGTAGAAGCAGTCATAAACTGGTTCTGTTCAGAGTCCAGATTTGTACCCATCAGCAAACCCATTTGGTTTAAGGCTACATAATTTATTACAGAACCACTTTCAGTTACTTTCATTTATTATATACATCAAGTCTTTAACTCATGCACCCTCATGCGCTCATCTTTTGCAACTGGACTATGAATTTTGTCAGCGTCTTGTTACCAAATTGTTATTTTTTTGGTTGTCATTCACTCAGAACTTGAGGCACAATTTCTAAAATAGCAAATTGCTGCTACACATCTAATAACGTGTAACATTTAACACGTTTCACGCAAAATCCTGAATTAAGAGATATTTGCTGTTCTTTACTGGGGAAATATGCTAATGATCTAACTGGGCGGGGCTTAAAATTGTTTGCCAAAAGCTATGAAGACTTCAGTCCACTTAAATTCGTACCTTATATCCCTCTGAATATCATTCAAACCACAGTGCAGGCTAACAAGTGGTGTTATCAAATATCTACAAAATATTTACAGATTAGGCTCCTTTTCTTTTGGTCATGAGTAAATATGTAACGTCACAGAGGCACAGGCAAATTTACAGCATACAGAACATTCAAAACCTACTTGCAGAGGCTAGACAGACATGTAAGTGCAAGAAATAGTCCTAATATAAAATATCACATTGATAACTTTAAATATCAATAACATTTAAGTTTTTATTTGTCTTTACACATAACTGCATTGTTTCCCTACAGTATGTACATACAGAACATGTTCCAGGTAACATATGAGAAATAGAATAACGTCTACGAGGAGTTTGATGATCTTCCCTGCAGCTTTAGGTCCGTAGTTGGTTTATTTTTTCTTGCAGTCCTTCACATTATTCCTTCTTTACCACCTATTCAGCCAAAATGGCTAAACATAGTACCGTGTGTCATCACAAACTGAGGAGAAGTGTATTTCTTCCTACTCCCCAGCCCCAGTTAGCACCTCAGCTAAAGAGTGTCCATGAGATCTTTAAATAATGCTATATACAGATAAAATTGCTCTGCGATCACTCCAGGTGATGCAACATTTATACAACGTGCCATTGCTCCTATAATCAGCAGTAACTTTTCGATTCTTCACGACATAATACTCAAACTCCAGTCTCCACGGGCTGTTTTCAGTCACTGTATCCAGATGGTGTTGCTGCGGTCCTGTCGGCGGGGATCGGTGGCTGCGGCGTTGCCGGCTGCAGTAAGGTCACTAAACGTGGAAAAGAACTGTTCCATCTCTTTCTGCAGCATCTGGTTTCGCCGCTCGGCGTCGTCCTTGGCACGCTCAGCGTTGCGCAGCTTGATTTCCACCATGGTGTACTTCTTCCTCTCCTGGTCCAGTTCCTCGTGGAGGTTCACCATCTCCGTCTCCAGCTCCAAGTTACGCTGCTCTAAACTGCAAAGACAGGCGGGACAGTAGCTACTCGTTTATCAACAAGATTTTATGTCTCCCAAATGAGTTTTGGGAATAGTAATAATTTCTCCTAATATACTGAAAAAGTTATTTTTATACAACAAAAATAATAACATTTGAAATAAGGATTGAATCTTACTATGTATCTCATAAAGTCATTAAGAATTACCCCTCATTTACACTGGACGCATCAGCGATGCGTAGCATTTTGCTCGCGAAATCAGCCACTTGTACCTTCCCATCGGTAAAAGGACAAACTAAACTGCTGAGCTTGATGCGTTTTAGAAGCGTAGTGCGTAAAAAATAGAACTGCCATGTAAATTTAGGGGAGGACCGCGACACTACGCTTCTGAGACGCGTCCGATTTGCGTTGCTTCACGCCTGGTGGAAAACGGTCCCATTGACTTTAATGGCAGCTATCAGCTACGTATTACACTTTGCTGACGTTACGCATCCGGTGGAAAAGAGGGGTTAGAAAGTTAATGTTAGTTTTAAGTCACTTTATAATTCTTTTTTATCACAAAGGGCTGCTTCTTTTAAAACATGATGTCTAACCTTTTTATTCTGGCCTCATACTCCGTCTTCTGTTTGTGCATCTCCTGTTTAAGACTAGCCACCAGACTGTGCAGAGCGCTGTGGCTGCCAGGTCCGTTACCGACAGTCAAACCCTCGCTGGTCTCACTACTACTGGTGCCCCGACTGCTACCCCCTGCTCCATCTCCACCTCCTTCCCTGTCGCTGTTCCTGCCGCTACCCTCTCCTCCTCCACCAACCGATTGGAGAGGCTCCCCATCCTGCACTGGTCCATCTAAGTCATCATAGTGGCCGCTGTAGAAGTCCTGCTCAGGGCAGGTGGTGGTGGAGGAGCGACAGGAAGTGGAGTTGTCAGGAAGGGAGATTTCACAGGACGAAGTTGACCAGGTGGCGCTGTCCACGCTCTGTTTGTCCTCACAGTTGGTGCTGAGACACGTGCTGGTGATCTGGTTCTGATGGTTTTGATGGTTCAGCTGCACATTATCGTATGTGGACAGACGATTTTGATTGACTATGTGATCCCCGTTGGAGCAGTCACGCATCTTGTTGTTCTCTCGAAGCATGACGCAGCCATTTTGTACCCAGAGACCATTGCGATTGTTCAGGCTTCCTGTGACCCCATCACACCCTGAAATGCCCATGCGTAAGATGCCTGACCCATTCCCCGCAGGACTTCCTCCACTCACCACACCACTGGTGCCCATTTTTGTGCCTGAGCCTTTGAGCGTACCACTTCGACGCACTGGTAAATTACCACCTCCTGACAGGCTCTGGCTCTTATCTAGAGCGGCGTCTGAAGATGGTGAGGAGCTAAAGGAGCCATTTGTAACAATCCCACTGCCTTTATTGAAAGCTGGGTTCTTTTTTATGGTCAGCGGTGGACTACGGGTCATGTCAAAGTGTCCTGGGACAACATTTCGTGGACTTGCTGACCGCGGGGAGCCTCTGTTGTCTACTTGTTGGCGATGTGAAAGAGACTCAGGAGCTTCCCAAACACACTGCCGCACCACCTGCGTGTTGTTGTTTTCAGTGTTCGGAGACACCGTAGCGATACCTGAGGTAGCTGTGGTGGCTTGTCGCCTCGACAGTTCAATATTGTTGTTGTTGGCAAGCTCAAGGGACGTTGGCTCGTCCTTGTCTCTTGGGAAAAGAACATCATGGCAGCCAATCAAAACAGCCATGAGCTGCTGGACCAGAACAGTTCCTGATAAAAACAAGACCATGTGTCATTGTCAACACAGAAGTAAAACATATGAAAACCACGTGGTTGATAATTTTAAACACAGACCTTCCATTATTGTCACTGGATCCTCGACCTTTGGCCTCAAGATGTTTGGCCCAAAGACTGTGGCCAAGTTCTGGACACTCATTTTATTCACTCCTGCATGAGACTGAACTTCATCAAGAAATCTATGAAAACAGGACAATGGGCCTTTAAACGTTAACCACATGTCAGAGTTTGAATTTCATCCATCTGAACAATAATTAGTACCTGCAGATGTACTTAAGGAGGTTGTAGTTCACTGGAGGTAGACTTTCCACAAGCCTTTTTAATTCTTTCATACCCTGCAGACAAAATATGCTCTTTAAGCAAAAATGGACTCATATTCAAAAATTTTGATATGGTAAAAGTTCAGATTCCTTTGACGTAGATTATTATACAACAGTTATGAACATGTATCGTTGTAGATTTTTCTTTTGAACAACCTCCGTTCAGTGAAACAGATTCATTTTGATCAGACTGATAAACTTGTGGCTTGTCACAGCAGGACAAAAGCAAAAGACAAGTGCAAAACAAGTTGAATCTATGAAACTAACATTGTGATTAATGCTAATTCATATAACCTGCCATCTATCTAAAATGACACAATTATTTATGAAGCATTTTATGATTTATTGCAGTGGGAATTAGCAGCAGAGCTAGCTAGCTGTAGCACTGTGTAACACTTAATGCTTGAATTTCAATTATATTTCCATCAAAAAATATGAAACATTTATTATAAAATTGATGGTCATATAAATGAAATAACACTGATGTGAACTGCTTTGAAACTTTTTGATTAAAGGTGTTTTAATCCTCTTTGTTACTGACCTTATTGTAACTACACATTAGCTTGTCAATCAGGTCATAATTAAGCTTCATTTCACCAAACTGAGGTTGTTCAAAGATCAGATATTAACTGATTATAACTTATCCACAGAAACCAACTTCAAAATGTCTTTACTATCTCTTTAAAGACCCGCTCTGATAAAAATCTTATTTTTTGTTGGCATTTTTTTGATGCTAAGGAACGTAGCTTAAGAAAATTAAGCTTAAAGTTGGATATCTGAGTATTTCTGCACTCAAATTGGTGTGAATAAGTAGCAGACATAAAAATGCAGTCTAAAAAAGACTGTTTGTGATGTAGTAACTCCACTGGGCAGGTCACAAGCTCTGAGCTACCATACGGGGAGGGGCGGGGGGATCCAATTATATTAAACCAAATTTGACCAAAAAATGAGCAAATATTCAGTACCTTGAAAGTTTTTTTTTTTTCCAAATCCTATTAATACAATCCTATTATGTCAATAACAAAAATATATAAAACACAGGAAGCATTTCAACCACTCCTTAGAAAACAGGAATCCACATAAAGCCTAAAAATGTGGGTACTCAAACTCTCACAGCGTGTCACGCTGTGAGAGAAATCCTATATAAACGTTAGAGGTCAAGAAGTGAGGAAATGTTTGAGCAGAACAGGGACGACTTGGTGGTCTGAAACCAGATTTAATGCAGCAGAGCAAGACTTATGTGGAGCTTTTAAGTGCAAACTTTACATAAATCAAACCCAGCAGATGTTGGCCCATTGGGATAAAGTCTGTGACAGGAAATATCTGGGGTGAAATAAAAAATACAAAAAAAAAAAATCATGTCCTGTTTCTTACCATTTCATCATCTTTGCTCAGGAGTTTGGCACAAGCCAAGAACTCTTCATACTTCTGGAAAGGGATAACAGGCTCTGGCAGTTCTCTGAGGTACAGCTTCAGAAGAGAAGCCACAGTGTGCACATCTGTGTTACTGTGGACAGCAATGGTTGACATTTTAGTTTATAAAGAATGACATAAACTGTACAGCAGGAAGTGGGTGAAATAAGAAAACCAAACAGACAAAGTCATCTGACTCCAATCTGCTTATGTTTAATGCAAACAGAGCAACGAGGGGAACAGCTGCTTTATTTTCAGCATCTCCACAGAATTGACACATGATATGTGTCAGTGCACCGAGGCTGTAAACAGTGAGTGTCTGGTTCAATTCCCACCAGTCCATATTCCTCAGCTCCTTCCTGTCTGTCAACTCTGACACTTCCCTGTTTTACCCAGTTGTTCTCGGGTTTTGTGTCTCCCCACTCACCTGATGTAACCAACTCAGATAGACCTACTGATTGTCCATTCATTTCAAGGTTTACTCTCTTCTTCTTCTTTATTTTTTCACGTTTCACTTTTTTATAACCAATAAGAAAACAAATCCCTCCTCTTAGCACCACAATTAAAAATTCAGAATATGTTTGCAAGCTTGTTTCCTTACTAGCTGCTTTGCTCTTTGTAAAGGCCAGTGATTATTTTAAACATTTATACAATTATTGAAACATGTGATGTTGAATAAGAAACAGTACTGTTGTCTTTTTACCACAGGCACCAGATAGTAACATGTTCCTAATGTGACCACAAGGTTATAGTAATGTGCAAAGTAGTTTCTGAACCACCAAGGCAAGGCAAGGCAAGTTTATTTGTATAGCACAATTCATGTACAGGACAATTCAAAGTGCTTTACATGAAACAAAAGCATAAGTAAAAGAATGAAAACATGATTTAAATAAACAGAATTAGAACAAAGGACAGCTTAAAAGCAACCGTGTGGATTTGGACTTTCTAATAAAACTTTATGTAAATGCAACGGAGAACAGGTGGGTCTTTAACCTTGATTTAAATAAACTGAGTGTTTCAGCTGATCTGAGGCTTTCTGGGAGTTTGTTCCAGAAATGTGGAGCATAGAAGCTGAAAGCAGCTTCTCCATGTCTGGTTCTGACTCTGGGAACTGATAAAACACCAGATCCAGAAGACCTGAGGAGTCTTGTAGGTTCATACTGGGTCAGGAGGTCACTGATGTGTTTTGGTCCTAAACCATTCAGAGCTTTATAGACCAGCAATAGAACTTTAAAGTCTATCCTCTGACGGATAGGCAGCCAGTGTAAAGACCTCAGAACTGGACTGATGTGGTCCACTTTTCTGGTTTTAGTGAGAACTCTAGCAGCAGAGTTCTGAATGAGCTGCAACTGTTTAACTGATTTTTTAGGAAGACCAGTAAAGATGCTGTTACAATAATCAAGCCGACTGAAGATGAATGCATGGACTAGTTTTTCCAGGTTTTGTTGGGACATTAAATCTTTTATCCACATACAGGGATGCACTTTTAAGCACACGACTACATGATCCAACATAGATTTATTTTAAAAACTTTAAACAATGAGCCGCACGGCGGATTGTTTATTTAAGAATCAAACTCCACCTGACCCATCACCAGCGGGCCATTTCGGCTGCCAGGCCACCGGGATTCCTCCCGGTATTCCCGACTGCCAGTCCGCCGCTGATTCTAGGTACATGAAACTACAGCTACTTAATTAAAAAAAAAAACTTTCTTGCTTTTTGCACTTTTAACATCTAATAAAAAAACACCATAAAATCAAGATTCCTCAAACGCCAAATTGAGATCACTCACAGACAATTAGGACCATCGGAGAAGCCAAGACAGGAAGGTGGAACATGATCAGTGTTAGAATAAAAGAATGTTGTCACGGCCACTAAAAAGTTGATTAATAGAGGTGAAAATGTAAAGTTTTTAATTAAAGTAGCACAAAATGTGAATTTATACACCATATTTATAAGAACCTATGAGACATTGATGTAAAGTCTGTCCAGAACACAGTTATAAGTATATGATCATCAGGTTAGATTGCTGGGCTGGAGGATGGGGATGAAAGATGGATGAAATGCTAATATATTCCATCATTTATTTTCTGTGAACTCTAGTTATGGATACAGATGAATAGATTCTCAATGCAAAGTAAGCATTTAAGAGCTTTGGTATCTGAGTTTCTTTAACAGCTAGATTCATTTCTGAGCTTCAGATCTCATTCGTCAGCAATCTGAACACATGAGCTAGTCGTTAAAAATCACTGAGGATACGTATTTAATCAGCTTAGACTTGCACATTTTTCTCTTACCAATCAAAAGAGGGTTTCTCTCCACAGTCAAAAGCATCCTGCAGCTCTTTGACCAGATTGGCCTGTCCTGGAAGCCTGAACAGACCCTCTTCTTGGAGACCCCACTGCCGAATGAAATCGACACACTGCTCCACCAGCATGGGGGCAAGCTTGTTCCCAAAGCGACGTTCATACCGCACGGTCTCCTCCAACTTCTGACCAAAGATCCCTGAAACACACGACAAAAGGCTTAATGGTTGTGATTGTCTGTTTAACAGGGAATCAGCACGTTTGATCAAAAACCATCTAAAAGCACATTCAAAAACAAATACAAGCACATTTTTTCATACCAATTGCACATTTCAATGGTAGGATGATTGAAAAAGAAATATGACTTACAAAGGTTCATGATTGGCTAAAAAAATCCCATCATAAATAATCATGTTGATCAGGCATCTGGAGGTGGAAGAAGCCAGATATGAGGAAGCTCCATCCCACTAGAACACCATCGTGTCAGGTGGGTGTCAGCGCTCCGTTTGGGGCGTCATATTTGTGTTTATTGTTCTACAGTTCTGCAGTTTGGTTCCGGAGTTATTTTCTTCCTCACTGTGTTTTCAGATTATTGGTCCCCTGTTTCAATTTCTCTTTTTCAGTTCATTTACATCTGTTTGCATTTAATAATCCATCCCTGTACTTACACTCACTACCTTCTCAGTCTCAGATTAAACAGTCTACCTCCATTCTGTAGCTGGATCTTTTTGTTTAAGTTTATTGTTGCTACCTTGTCTGTATTTTACCTTTTTTATTAAATGTTTTGTTTAAAGTTATCTAAAGTTATGTCTTAGGTCCCTAAATACTTACAAATCATGACAGTGGATTTCATGTTGTAACTGATGAGCAGATAATTTGAGTCTCTTTTTAGCTAAAATGAGTCAATTTCAATAACAAACAAAGCCTTAAATGAAGTTAAAGAAACAAAGACAGTAATAAAATCCAGCCAATGAAGCTGTTTCCTAACATTGATGTTCATTTAGGGATTAAAACATACACCTTCATGTAATTTCCAGCTGCCCTATAGGGAGATTTCTGGTGTCCAGATACAGAGAAAGTGGCTCATGCACATTCGTGCACAAGGTACAACACCACACAGTGACTAAATTAACCTAATCTTATCACAGTCTTTGTGCACTTGACACATTTGGAGACTGAGGAATGATTTAAAATACCAGGACGTCACGTCAACAATGAAACTGTGATAGAAAACTCAATTCACTTGACATCAGATACAGATGGAAGCTCTGTGTGCTGTAATACTCACCACGCCTGAAATTAACACATCGAATGAGTTTGCAAAAGAGATTCCTGTTAATGAATTTGTGATAAGATAGCACACCAGAAGTGCAGAACTGAAAGCGCATGCATACTAACATTCTCCGAGAACTTCTCTTTGCAGCTGGAAACAAACGCAGCGCTAAAATAAAAAAAACACCTGTTTTCATATAAATCCTTTAAACTGTTTTCCTTTTGGTCGCCAGACTAGAAGCTCTGTGTGCTGTAATACTCACCACGCCTGAAATTAACACATCGAATGAGTTTGCAAAAGAGATTCCTGTTAATGAATTTGTGATAAGATAGCACACCAGAAGTGCAGAACTGAAAGCGCATGCATACTAACATTCTCCGAGAACTTCTCTTTGCAGCTGGAAACAAACGCAGCGCTAAAATAAAAAAAACACCTGTTTTCATATAAATCCTTTAAACTGTTTTCCTTTTGGTCGCCAGACTAGAAGCTCTGTGGAAAATCTTCACACTTCAACCTTTACAGCAATCCAAACAAACGAAAAACAAAAGTTACAAATCCCTAAAAAAATCCTCTAATTCCCGAATGTTTAATAAATCACGGCGAATTAAAGATCGAAAAAAAGGAATTAATGAGGAAAAGTGAGTGAAAACGAGGTCATCCCTCCAGACGTTTTAGTCATGAGTGTAGGAATGTTTTCCCGGGTCACATGTTAGAGTGTATGTGTGGACCAGCTTATGCAGAGTGTGTATGAGTCTTTGTGCATGTTTGTTCCCACTGAACTGAAAAATAAAACTCCTGCACGAAAGGCGGAACTTCTATACGCACATTCCACATGCTGCTGCACAGAAACACAAATAACATTCATCTATCTGCCTTTATTCATAATCAAAGTCCATGAAATTATTTAATATACCTCTTACTTTATAAATAAATAATATATGAACAAAAATTTAAATAAATCAACAGTATAATGAATATAAAATATTTGGTTTGATATAATTTCATGTTTCTAAAAGTTTGGGTTAGATGAATATTCATGTTATTTAAAGCTTCTCACTGTTGTGTGAAACATGTTAAATCCTAGCAATGTGTGTGATATTTTTAGACACAGATGAGGTAAATATATACAAAAAATCCAGGGAGATATTCCAGAAAGTGGATTGTGTCAACATTAACAGGTTTTCTATGAGAAACTCAGAGTTTCTGCTCGCCCCTCCCACAGGAAATAGCTGTCCGATTTTCCAACCAAGATTCAATAAACTTTTAGTCCCATATTTATTTATTTTTTCTGTTGAAATTGACCTTTCGCTGGCCACGCCTCCAAAATGGCTATTGTCCAATCACGCAACTGTTACTACGTGAACAGTTCCGACAAACATTAACTCCAAGCAAGATGGTGAAGTGGTGCGCCTACATCTACTAACTACTAACTAGATGTCAGGGGGAGCTCAGTGCTGAGGAGCGTCCCGAGAGGTGGCGCAGTCCACCCGCGGATGAGCGTGAGCCGGCTAGGATTTACCACTGGCTCTCGACGAATGGCAGGGCAGAGCTTTGGAGGTGCTGGGAGTGCTCGCCGCCGGGCAGACGCCACTCGGCAGAGCTGATCTGGAGAAAGGAGATCAAGGCTGGTTCGATTTGGAGGATGTCGCAAAGGTTTTGTTCCTCAAAAGGTCACTGACACACATGGAAATACCTCTTCAGGTCATGATAATCTGGTTGTTTTGTGTTTGTCGGACATAGCAACAGTAACTAAGGGGGGGCAGGACTCTGCGAAAGATCAATTATATAATTTTTTTTACCAAATTCACGCAATTAAGTTATTAAAATTCTCAAAAACACATATCACTTGTCACCCACTGTGGACATGCACTCACATCAGAATGCTGGTTTCTTTAATTAAACGTAGATTTTAAGTTGTCATACACTATAACTATTGATAACTGATAGAACGCTACTTCAAACAGACCAGAAAATCCCTTTAACCTCAAAAAACTGTGTAGCTCCACTGACACACTGTCAGAAACAAGTTTTTTCTTCATTTTCCAAAAAACTTTGAGCTAAATATGTGCAAGATTTTGCCAATCAGTGATGAGGTGTGTGTATCAATGATCATACTCTGTTTTAAATGAATTAATAGATCAAACCTGGTCACTACTCTTTCAAATTATAAATATAAATATGCAGATATTTGTTTATTTTCTATAATACAGAAATATTAAGACAATTAGGATTTTGCCTTTCTATTTAAATAGTTTTAAAACAACTTGGTGGAACAGACGCTTCTGCAGAGGAAGAATATAAACCGGTTTTAATTCACATCAACTCAAAGCTACAAAGCTAAATTAAAATGATTCCTCACAAAATATGAGGTTTGATTTTTAGAGTTTGTGAACATTTTCAGTGTGATGTCACCACATTTTCTACATTCCATCAAGTAATAATATTTATAACAATTCAAAGCCTTGCTCCAACTACAGATAAACAGCCGGTAATTACCATGAAATAAATCTCCGAGGATCCAGACGGAGAAGCCGCAGCTACACATTTTCTTAGCTCACACTCGCTCTAGTCCACTCGTTTCTGCCAATCGACTGGTAAATAGTCCAGACACGACACAGATTGGTTTTTCAGTTATTCTGAACTGGCCCTCCCTGATCAGACTTTTCAACAGTCTTAATCAGCCAATAAGAGTTTAGTTAGTCATTGCTGCTGGTGCAAAAATGTCAAAGACTGATGTGTGTTCTTTTTGCATGCATGTTTATATGTGTGTGTGGGCCTGTGTGTTGATAGGGGAAGCTCAGCTCCAGCGTGGAGCCACCTTTCCTATGGCATCTTTGACAAATGGCTCGTCCTTTTGAAGAGCAGTCAACTGCAATAGACATCAAACTCCCTGCACTGAAAACAGAGGGGCCAGCTCGGCCTCATCCGTTCTGTTTGTCAATGAAAGCTGCCCCATCTGTCCGTCTGGTTGCAAAACGCTGAACTTGTGTACCGCTCGTGAACAATGTAGGCCAATGTGTGCCAGAACAGTCAATAACAAGCCACGGCAGCGCAGCGGGAGACTCTGTAATCACTGCGCCAATTCTAATAAAGTCAGGAACCTCTTCATGAGAACAAATACAAGCTCATGCTCTATACCATGTTTTTTTATGTTTACTACATCGTGGTTATTTGACATGTATTTTTCAGTTAAAGTAATTCGGCCAGCCTAAATAGAGAACAGAAACAGGTTCAAGCTGGACCTCCATCAGTTTTAAAGTTACAGGAAACCAACATAACTGCTTCTCCACCACTGAATTAAAAACTAAAGCAACCCATTGAAACACATCAGAGCTCAACCTGATGTCCCAGAGGTGATCACTTAGGTTTAGGTGAGTGGTATCAGATTCTTTAAACCCTTGAGACACAGGAAACCTTCTGACAATCACACATATTGATGTTTTATCCTGGTGGAATTGGACTACTCTAACAACCTCATCGAATACTTAACTGACCAGATCTATATCACCAAAGTTTGACTGACTTGATACTATATTCTAATTAAAAGGTCTTCCTTTAATGTTTTTCAGCAATATTGCTCTGGTGCCTGGTTTATTGGGGAGAAGGTATATATACAGTAAAACAGAGCAAACCTATAGTATTAAAGGTGCAATATGGACACGAACACCAAAACATCCGGTGCTCGTATTCTGCAGCCACAACAACAGAACAAGGCGTACAGCCATTGGGGCGTCAGGCTTGCGACCCCGCGTGCGCTCCGATGCAGCAAAAATTCCTCACCCACTCTGGCCCCCGATCGTTTCTGGTCGCTCCTCCCCCAAGAAGAACAACAAAATCTTCGGGCTCCGAAGAAGCTGCTTGACCGCTGACTCCGCCACCCTCCACAGTACCAGCCTCTCTATTACGGGCTATTCACTGTGTTAGGCAGCCTAACAATGGTGCCCGCTACTCTGCCCGTTATTCGCTGGTAGATTTAAACAACATGCCAACATGGCCATCAGAATAAATATTTTTATTATATATTATTTCAAATAGAATTTTTTCAAGGAAATGCTATATTTTCATTCTACATCTAACCGCTCCCTGGAGGTCTAATGTTGTTACAAATATTGTTTTTTATGAAAATGTTTCATATTCCACCTTTAACATCCATATATTTTTGAGAAATATACTTGTTGCTTGCTTATCACATAAAACCTGATACATTGAATCAAAGTATAGTAATAGGCAATAGATTAAAAACTTTATTGTTAATAACAGGTCTTTCATGAAAGTGACCTTACTTTGGAGAAGGCAGCATTGGTCTTTACCCAGTTAAGACATCTCTATACATCACGGCCATCTTCTGCCAGGGTTGAAAACTTGCATCATCCGTCTCATAGTTTTGGTCATTTAAACTTTAGTTACATGGATCTTAAACCAGGCATTCAGATCTAGTGTTGTGAAGCTTAAGAAAACAATAAGTGTGTTTAAACTAACCTCCACCAAAAGGTGCCCAGATGACCCTCCGGATGGTCTTCACCCAATCCTCCATGTCATTCTGGGAACTGGCCATAAGCAGGTAGGTCTCATGGTTGTTTGTCATCCGCTCTCTATCTCCTCCTGTTCAATAAAAACAAAAACATAAAAAAGAAAAAAACATGATTATTGAAGCTATTCTTTAAATCTGACATCCCTGATTTCAGATTGCCTAGCTTAGACTGTCAACAAAGTCACAGAACTCTCAGCCCCTCCCGTCGGGTCCTAAGCCACGCCCCCCCCCAGGTTTGGAAACACGCGTAGCCCCAGAAGACGACCGAGTGCAAGACACTGGTCCACAGTTCATTCAAGTACCGTAACATGGCGGAATCACCAGTAAGTGAAAACAATATAACAACAAACAACTGACATTAATTGTTACTTTGTCCTGAACCTGACGTGGAACCAGCCGGCGGCTGTTTCTCCTGCTGTAACATGGTAGAGCGGTGAACACTCCCAGCAGTGGTGTGCTGCAGTAATATGTCTCAGTTTTTTAGGAGCACAGAAGCCAAATAAATGCAGAAGTCCGCATGACGGGAGAGACTCATTCCTTTTGGGCCGAACCATTTGATTGGTTGATGTTTTTAGGCAAATACGGGAGAACCACTTAATTAATTTTTTCATCTTTTTTTAATCTTCACAACATATTTTTCTCCATGCTGTGTTAAAACGTTTTTAATGGGCATGAAAAAAATATGTTAAGCTAATTTGTTATGCTAATCAAGTATAGCAGCTTTAAAGCAGTTGGTCCGGACACGCGGTTAATGCTGTTGTTTTGCAGCAGGAAGGTCCAGGTTCAAAACCAGCCAGGACCTGCCTGCATGGAGTTGCACGTTCTCCCTGTACATGTGTGGATTTTCTCTAGGGACTGCAGTTTCCTTCCACAAACACAGACATATAGATAGGTTAACTAGCAGCTCTAAATTGGCCGTAGGTGGTTGTTCATTTCTATGTGGCCCTGGCCAGGTGTAACCCACCCTCCTGCCCAATAACCACTAGAGATAGAACCAGCTCCCTGTGACCCTGAACAGGAACAAGCAGGTAAGAAAATGACCAACTGACTGTTTAAAGCAGCTGGCGTCTTAATGAACATTAAATGACCAATACTGTAATAAATCACTCGTCTCTTTATGCACCAGAAAAAGTTACTTAATCTGCTTAACTATCAAGATGATATAAAAGGTTATTATGAACAAAATAAAACAAAGTCAAATAAAATAGTTGACAACTCCATTTTATATCATCAAGTCAAAAGTCTTTATTTATTGGATGTTTTTGATGAATTTTCAAACCAGTTTTATAGGATTTTTTAAAACTAATAAAAATAAATCTGGAAGAAATTTCTGCATAATAATATACATGATCTACATAATTACCAACTGTCTGTATTATTGGTCTTTGTATCAGTGGGTTAGCACCATAGGCTCAGAGTCCCCCCCCCCCCCACACACACACACTTAAACTGCTTACTGGATTATATTCAGCCTCCAAACTATTTCTGAGGTCACTAATCTTAACCCTCCCAGATATCTGTGAAAGGAAACTTCACGTGGAAGATCCTGTTCTGTTGTTCTATGAAATAAAAAAACTCACAAATATGATTAACACGTGTATAAATGAAGAAAAAATTAAAACAGATCACGGTCGCTATGTTGTAAGAGGTGTGGATATATTTCACATAATAAATCTGGATGCAGTTATGAAAACTAAACCATATCCTCAGATCCAACCCAGCTGTAGATCACAAACAAACAGAGGAAGAACTTTGTCAATATCCTGGTAACAGATGAGCGATTAAAACACAAACGAAGTGATACAATAACAGTCTAATAATTCATGTCTGTGGTCGCCAGGGATTCAGGTCCATTGACTGGATCCCAGGATGAGGTCTGGGTGTTTTAAGAATTATTATATCAGCAAAACAAGACCGGTCGTGAAGGCATCAGACATACTTCTAAGGTCAATATTGTTTTCAACGATGATTTAATCAGCTAATATAATAAAAAATGAAGTTTTAATCCATAAATTGCTGTTTATTATCTTAGAGTAGCTACTCTGTTTTTCTGCCCCTATAATTAGTCTCCACCAGCTGTGCTCCAGTAATTACACCTTGCATGAAGTAGACACGGAAAAGTTCAACAGACAGTTGATAAAAAGCATTTAAGATTACAAAAAACATATAATATATGTGGATATAAAACATTCCCGCTTACATCGGAGAGTGTCCATTCATGGTTATTTAAACAAAAGAAGCTTCAGCTCACCCCCTGACTGCAGGGACCAGAAGCTCGGTTCTACTTGATCTCTCTGCAACGATCGACGCGCAACAGGGTTTCAGTAAGACGCTCATATTAATCCGCAATAAGGTGAGAAATCGGGACACTAACCGGTAACTGAGCCGCTCACTTGTAGTCGCACATGGGAGCGTTTCCCTCGCTGCTTCGTCGCTTTAAAAAAAAAACTGTCTTGAAACCGCAGTCTACCTTTAATTCAATCCGAAAATATCTGGAATACAAACTCCAGTTGTTAGAAGAGAAAGAGAAAATAGTAGATTTAGTTTGCAGAGAATAAGAGAACGGATCAATGGCGTGTCCACACTGTCAGGCTGCGTGAGCTGCTGTCCAGGGACGTGCTAAGCTTTTTCTGGGTCCTATGCACCTGCCCCCCCCCCAACAGGGTGGCAACTTTCAGAAGTGGAAATAAGGAAGGTACCATATGTTTTTATTTGAAGTAGTATTTATGTATTTGTTTGTTTGTTTGTTTTTTGTGAGTTTGTATGTGGATGTGTGTTTTTTATGCGTGTGGGTGATATTTTGGGGGTAATTGGAATATATTGTGCTTAGATTTTAATGAAATAATTTTAGAATTTTCTTTTCCAAATATCATATGACAAAAATGAAAACAAACACTAAAAAAATTGACTCATTAGATGAACTCAAAATATTTGCTGACTGTTTTTCCACCCCCAAAAACTATTTGGGTTGCATGCAAATTGCATGCACTGTGTTTCATGGACATCCACAATCTGCATGCAGCCAAAGTAGATTTTTTTGGGTGGAAAAACAGCCATCAAATAATTTGAGTTTATTAACGATTCTTTTTTTGTGTGTGTGTGTAAAAGACATCAACAATTCATCAACAATTTAGTCATTAGAATTAAATGCTGAACTTGGTGAAAAGTTTATTTTAGCAGAAAAATGATCAAATTTGTTGTTACACACTAACCAAGAGCACTACAGAGAGCTGGCTCTGTTGCTAATTTTCCCTTTTCAGATTCTGGCTCAGGAATCAAGCAACTCAAGCTCAGTTACAAACATTTGGTTAAAATGCTGTAACGCAAACAAATCTGGTTTATCGGACCTCTTAAGATCTTCTACTTCCTTCAGTAACACTGATTATTCACAATGACCAGTTTGACTCATGAAAGCTTCTCGCTCCGCCCGGCCAGCATTGTTTATGGTAATTGTCATGCAAAGTCATTGTGCGATCGTATCTTTTAGCTTCTTTGTCTGTTCTTTCTATTCCTTGTATGGATAGATAAGATTTTCTTTAGAAAACAACAACTGTGAAGCAGTTTAATAAGCATGGAACAGGATTATACGGCATACCACGACCATTACAGCACACTCCCATTCCTCCTGCCATTTCCTGTTGACGCTTGCTTTACTTCCACTGAGGCTGAGTGGGCCTCATGATTTATAAAGGGGGCAAGATGACACGGTTATCACATGTATGAAACTAACTGTATGAGACACGAGTGGTAAGCTTTTGAATGGTCCCGCTCTTTTGTCTTAAATCTGGTTTGTCTCCTGAAATGTGTCCAAAGTAGATTCAAAGCACCATCAGATTAAAAGAGCTTTTGAAAAAAATAAAGAAGCATTCAGAAGGATAATACACAGAACACCTTCCAGTAACTATCAGACTTCATAAAGAAAGCTGAGAAAATCAATATAGCAGCTTACATCTGAATAACAACTTAACCCCCAAACCCTTTAAACACATTAAATGTTTCTTATGTGTCACGTTATAACTTTGTTCTGAGATGGTCTGACCTCAAATCACCACCAACTGTTCATTCCAGTTGTGACCTCCGGCTTAAATAAATGACCAGCTGCAGACTAGACTTAAACTAATGACCCGAAACAGGTGGGAGACAACAAAGGATCCAACTGTGCTGTAATTACTCAAACATACCTGGAGTTTTCATAAGCTTCACTTTGACATATCCCTTTAAAAGTCCTGTGTAACCCTACAGAGCGCTTCCATTGTTGAGTGTTGCACTAGGACCACAGAATGGATGGTGAAGTTTTGTGCAAATAAATCGTTCTTCATCTGAGATTCCTCCACTTTGACTGCTGGGGAAGTTTAAAGGAGCATGGTCGTAAACATGTAATATGTGAATGAGACTTTTGGTTTTTTTGCATTAGTAAAACATCTTGGGTTGGATCTTTGTTCGTTCTCATGAATAAAACTAAGAGATTTGTGTTTTTCCATATATGGAGTTTGGCTACAATAACAATAATGGATCTGATATATCTTCTGCTTTTCAAGCGCTACAGAGAATCCTTTATTCATTAGTCACACTCTGGTGATGGTAAACTACTAACCACAGCTGCACTGGACAGTTTGACAGCAGTAAGGATGCTATTTCGTGCCACAAGTCCCTCTTACACCATACATACAGGCAAGGCATGTGAAAGTGACTAGGATGGAGCTTGATTCAAACCAGCAACCCTCGATTACTAGACGAGCTGTTCTATGCCTCCAGAAACACTGTCCCCCAAAAAATTATAGCTCCAACCACGACACTGTCTGAGAGTTTGGCTTAGCAGAAATATGTCGAAATGTGTCAAATTGAAAAATTTACATTACAGTTTTTGTGTTTTTAATAAACCACATGAAATTTGAGCCCATTTCTTTGCTCTATTAACATTGCAGCTAGAGCCTGTACTTGTATTGTTAAAGCCATACATAACCCTAACCTGACATATCTGACTGTCCCACTGGAACATCTCATGAGGCCTCTGTCAAAACCATTTTAGCAATCGACTATCACAAATAAATGCTGGTCACTTCAAACCCAGATTGTTCTTGTCACTTTGTCCCCAAGTGGTTTTCATAACTCAGCACCCAGACCTGCAACCATCATGTTTATAGTGAGACTCTGGCTAGGACTAGGGCTGGTCTCACTAGGTAATGGAAATGAATTAATGGTTATTTAGAATTTGAGATAGATGGTGTTAGGGTTAATGTTGAGGATCAAAATTTATGTTGAGATGAAAAGCAATTTAAGATTATCAGGGTCACTTAGTAAGGACAATGGATTTGTCTATATGCCTTTTCTGTTTCTGGACATTTCTAAATTTAATATTTGTCTCTTTTATTAATTGGAATACTAAATTACAGAGCAGAGGCACACAGGAAGGCAACCCCCTCTGGTCAAATTTATCCCTGCTATCAGTTACTGCCTTAGCTACCCATTATATTAACTGGTTATTATTCAATTAACTGATTAACTGATGCTAGCAGAATAAAACTCATTACTAAACCTTTAATCATGGCAACAATCATTTGTCAGGATTAAATCAACATCCTCAGCAACTCATTTTCTCATTCTTTACAACTTAAAACTACATACAACACACCACAAATATCTAAATGATCAGGACATGGGAAAATCAATATACGGTAGGTCTTAAACAACTCACCGAAGCTGTGGCTCCTGGGAGTTTTAAACTGATTCTCCAGGTAACAATGCTAATGATGGATTTGGGTTCATGAATTAGTCTTAGTTCTGTCCTCTTCTGTAGCAGGTGTTTGGTAAAAATATGAATTTCTTTGCTGGAACTTGTGTAAAGTTATTGTTAAGCTACAATAATCTACAGTCACCACTAGGGGGCTGCAGCTCGGTTGAAGCAGACTTAGTTTTACATAGATTGAAAATAAAGCCAGGAGACCATCTGCGCACAAACCACTGATACCGATATTGATAATGAAGTAGATGCTAAAGAAATATTAACATTTAGGTTATGAATTCCAAAAATGTAAAAAGTCTTGTGAAAATGTTCAATTCTTTCAAACTGGGATTGTTTTCATTGCCAAGTGGAGGAAGCAGCTGCTGCTGCAGCAGAAAACAATGTAGACACATTAAGTGCCTTGTTGAAATGACCAAATACTGTATGTGTCATAATTCTGCCAGTGTGTCCATACACACATACACACATGGACACAATGGGAGATTAAATGAACACAAAGAGTCTGTTCTCTCTGGTCTGAATTGTCTGGTGTGCTACAGGCAGAGGCAAGTTGAGATTAAAAAAATGTGCCTAATGATAGTCTTTCCAAAGTCTATGCATCACAAATACCTCCAACATAACAGGAAGTCACACCACAAAAGGTCCATCCATTCATGTGAAATGATG
>SSNP01000013.1:5403399-5438399 GCA_006937955.1 Pachypanchax playfairii
GTGTGTGTGTGTGTGTGTGTGTGTGTGTGTGTGTGTGTGTGGGTCAAAGAGTTCAAGAATTGTTTAGCTCTTCTCATTACAGGCGCCCATAGGGGAGTAGATAATCATGGCACCAAAAAGTGGATCATAATGTCCACACCAACTCTAGAATTTACGTATTAGGTGGTGCTGAAAGGGTTACACAATACCTCAAGATTGTTCAGCTGCTTTATGTGTTCAGATGTGTTCATAGATCTGTTGAGGAGAGAGTTTGAATAGTTTTCATGCACTAGGAGGAAACCTTGGGTCAGTCTGTTCAGTGAGGTCACAGGACTGTCAAAAAGCCAAGCGTCTCTGTTTTGATTTCATGCCAACTAAATAAAGAGCTATGTCTGTGTGTCCTGCCAATGCTGCTGTAAATATACCATTATGTAAGGGGAATCAATTTCCACTTTACAAAAAGGAACCAAGGCTCAGACTGGAATCAAAGCCAAGACTTTGTAATATAACCTGGAATACTAATCAAAAAACTGTCGACTACACAGAGATATGATTAAAATGAACTGAACAGTCATTCACCAGCCTTCATGAAAGGGTCATTACAGTAAAATGTTACAGAAGGAGGCTGAGAAAAGATTCTCTGCATAAAAAGGAGGACGGTGGACAAAGAATTTATATTTCTGATACAAAAATACAAAGAGATGCATGAAACAAAAGCAGGAAGTAAAACTAAACACAGTACATGAGAAAATACTGCAAAATCAAACAAAATATCAACCTGCAGAAATAAACTTAGCACAAAAAGTAAGAAAATGTGTTTTTGGTGGATTAATTTTTTTTGTAATAATAGTTCTTTGGGATAAAACCACTGGGATCCTATTGATTTTTTATTTAAGTGTTCATTAGGATTGAGATAAGAGCTGCATGCAAGACTTAATGACAAGCCCTGTCTTTCCACACTGTCTCCACTTAAAGTCGAGTCCCTATCGGTGCATCAATCAGCACAGCGATCCTTATGATCCAATACAATATGAACTCATAACATTCAGCCACAGAGTAAACAGGCCTGAAGGTTGTCACATCTTTGACATCCCTGTTATTCAGTTTGGAGCTGGTACTAGTAAAATGCTGCACCTTGGTTTCGTGGAACACTAGCTAGAAGTTGCCCTATGGCACGGGGCCAATCCAGATCAGTCAAACGTGGCGTGCTTCGAGTAGACACCAACTGTCCGCTGTAGCAGGATCCATGCTCACAGGTGCTGCTAATCAGGCACATGATTGTCAGCACCTGGTGTTCCAGGAGCTCTAAACAAGAGTCACTAGTAGAATAATCTGTTTGACATGTATATGTCAGGTCTGTTAGTTCAGTAAATTATAATGTAAAATCTGTCATGAATTAGAAAACAAATACAGAATAAAAAAGTGTGTGATTTATATCAAATGTGCTATTACTTGCAATGGATTTTAACATGTGAATTGATCTTAAAATTACATTTAAAAACCCCAGAAATATAAAATTTATGCTTTTGTTATTTCTGTTGAGCTTGATTCAGATAAATCAAACCAATGATTTGAGATTTGTTAAATTACCACAACAGCTGAACCGTCTGAAGCACTGACATCTTCAAAATCTACTTGGGGCTGGGGGCATTCAAATAAAACATTTGTTGGTGAGTTGACTTTTGGTGACTGCAGGCAGCTGTTGTCACTTCAACACTCGAATGTTTTGGGAGGTTGAAACATTAGAGTGAGAGGAAAACTGATAACAAAAGAAGCTTCTAGAGAACAGCGAGGCAAAAAAAAAAAATCGTAAAAAAATCAACAGGAAACCTTTGAATGACTCATAGTTTTTCCAATACAATCTTTAAATACCCATAAACAGCACTATTTCTAGAAAAGCCTTCTTCAACACAAAAACACAGCAGTAACTATGCCAGGCCTGAATGTGGCGCTGTAGCACTAACACAAAAATACAACAAAATCAGGAAACAAGGTGCAAAAGAGGGCGGATGAAGAGGATGAAGGTGGGTCATAGGTTTAAGTAGCAGCCATGACACCATTGTTTTTAAAAAGTCATATTTTAGCAGTTGACACAGAAATACTACAGTGGCATTTCAAGACTTTTTCACTCTGGTGCGTGTGGTCCAAATTGTTCATTTTAAAAAATCTATTTCCACCTAAATCATCATCAAGCACATGCCAGAAATTCAGTGGGTAGTTTATGGAAACCAAACGAAGGATTTCCCCAGTTTGTTGTCTGATTTCTGAATATAAGAATATTAGTGTAAGTGTAAGGGAGAGAATGTGATGAAGCTATTTCTTGTGAAAAAAGTTGTGTTTTTCCCATACCCGGCACCAGGACAATTTAGATGGGGGGCCAGCTGTTTATTTTGGGGGGGGGGCACAGTTTTTATTTAACCCGTTAGCGTTTTTACCTCCTGTTGGCAGCATGTTACATATTTCTGGGTCAAAACTGCCCTTTTTGACACTCTATGTCCATATTACACATTTATATTTACCAAGGGACTGGCTGGGGAAGGTTCTGGAGTTTTTCCGAACGATCGTTCTGTTCTAGATTGGTGGTCAGAACGTTTGTTTTTGTTCTCCAAAAGGTTGAACCACTGTCAATACCCTGCTGTGTACCTGCTTTGTTTATGTGAGTGAGCCATCTTCCTTGATAGAAGATCTTTGGTTAAGTCGCGCTGATTTGGAGGGAAATGAACAGACAAACAATCGGTTTTTGTAAAGAGTTACTCATAAACCAGTTAATAACAACAACAAACAGAAAACAACAACAAGCCCCGCCCTCTTCCATGTTGATTCTTCTTTTTATTTTTTTCTGCTGCTTTTATCTGTGATGCTACTCCCTTCTGAAACTGCCCTGATGCACTCCAACAGAAAAATAATGTAATGTCTAACTCACCGTCACAGAGCCATCATCTCGAACAAAAACAATCCTTTTACATCCAGTTAATTTACTCCAACAAAGTAGTCTTCCTCAAGCCAATTCTCCTGCTAAAAACTTTTGTAAATTCCTTTCTTGTGTGTATTTCTCTGAATGTTTACATCAGTTAGCACACGATTCTTCTTCTTGATAATCATTCATGACTAGCAAACAAGGAATTAGTGTGTTACTGCCACCCACTTGCTTGAGGTGAAGAATGTCATTCAAATGGTTGTGGTGGACGGGTGGTGACAAGTTTTACCCACAATGCACTTAGAGCCGATATCGGTGATTCAGTTTTAAATTCATCATAGCGCTACATGTGAGAGTGAAAATAAAGACAGTCATGCAGCACAACATTTTATTGAATATTTTACACCTACTACATCACTAAAGTCAGTCGTTCTTCTAAAGTTTTTGGCAACATTGACTCAAACTTGACTGGGTAACTGATACAAACTCTGCATAGATCTGAATTTAGAATGGTCTTACAAACTGATTGCAACTTCCATGTTCTTCTGGTAATCGGTTGTTAAACAGCCAGCTTGCTTGCCTATAGCTTTTCTCTAATGCATATGAATGTGGATGAGGTATGACCCTCACATCACACTTCTGAGCTGGGCCTATCATGGAAGGGTCTGATGGGCCCGCCCATGACGCCGGGCCTGTTTTTTCCTGATCAGCTGGATAATCATCCTTCCATGTGAAGAAGAGAGAGAGAGAGAGAGAGAGAGAGAACTCTTCTTTGTGTCTTGTATTCACACCAGTGAATAAAATAAGGCTTGACAAACTACCTGTTGACTTGTCTAATAATACCTTCTCGTGTCACCTTTCAGCACCTACGAGGCTTTAGGGTAGACGAACACCTGCACTCCTTGCAGTCAAAATTGGTAGCCTTGCCTCTGAGCTGCTCTTTGAACCTCTCAAGCTGTAACCTGACTTTTAGTCTGTTGTGTCTAGAGGCAGAGGTGATCACTTATTTCCCACTGCCTCAACAAGCCGAGATAGATTTACTTCATACATGTATCGAGTCATAAAAATTATGGATTTACTGCAGTTATGTCTAACCAAAGTTTTCATCAGCGTATTTATTCACTTGGCTGATTTGTGAGATGAGATTCGTGTCAAAGGGAACATTATTTTGATTAAAAGTAGAGATAAATCAAAATGTCATTTATCATTCGTCACCTACTTTATGAGTCTTCACACTTTATTTTTCTCCAGTGAGTACGGAGGTGGAACATAAAACAAAGGAATTAAGAAAAGAAGACACAGCTGTATCTCTGTTCAATAAACCTAAAACATTTTCTTCTTTTTTTAAAATTTGATATATAGAACCAGCAATTTTCAGAAAGATATTAATGTTTTTTCAAAATCTTGTCACTGGCCAGTGTAACATTTCTTTTCATGCTGGTACTACTTAGCCTTGTTTTCTTTTTTTTAACCAAACTGGACAAAATACTGCAGATCTGAGAGGGCTGCAGTGCAGTGAGGGGGCGTAAGTAAGTGTGGTCAAAGGAAGCGATTGCTGGTGATGTAGAAGAGTCAGAGAAATGCTGATGTGAGCTTGGCTCTATGTGTCTGTGTCCAAGTATATTCCTTTGAACTTTTGCTGATGCAGTTTGGTCATTTCTCAAGGTTTAACCTAAAGCTTTAAAGACCCTCTCAGATGAAAATCATGTTTTTCGTGATACTAGAGGACATATAAGAAAATTAAGCTCAAAATTGCATTTCTAAGTATTTCTGCGAAGCAGTAGCAGATGCAAAAATGTGTCTAAAAAAGACTGGGTTTGTGACATAGAAAAGCCAGTGGGCAGGCCACAAGCTCCTGCTCCAATAGCTGTAAGCTTGTAGTAGCACTAGCATAAATAAAGATGCTAGGGGAAATAGCTTAAGGAAATTACGCAAAAGTTGCATTTCTGAGTAATTCTGCATTTGAATCACTGTGAATCAGTAGCAAACGCGAAAATATGATCTAAAAATGACTGGTTTTGTGACGTAGAAAAGGCACTGGGCGGGGCCACAAGCTCATAGTGCTAGCTAGCTAGTGCTAGCATATAAAGACAGCTCTCAGCAACAGGGAGGGGTGGAGGGATCCTCCGTACTAACGGTTCCGCCTACAGCACAGAGGCGAATTGCTAACGAGCTACTGCCGCTATGCAGAAACTACGTTCTAGAAAACAGTACAGGTTTTGTGATTTTGGACAAAAGCACCATAATCATAATTTATCTCAACAGATGATCGGCGTTTAAGCTATCAAATAAAACTGCTACATAGTGAATGTTTACACTGCTGCAAAGGTATATTTAATTACTATCATTTTCAAAGCATTTTTCTAAACACACGACAACATTAAATGTTGAGAAAAATTTGCAGACAATTTGTTTTGAAGTGTTTCCACGGTAGTTGTTTACATGTACTATATGTGGGACATGTCCTGCTCGAGATCTGCTTTCACAGCATAAAATATGAGAAGCGTCTATCTTGAGAAGCGTTTAAAGTACATTACTGCGTCGAGAGTCTTTCTTTCTTTATAAGTCATCAGGAATAGTAGAGTTGGCTTCTTCTTGATTGTTTCTGTGTTGTCATCACAGCCGTGTGGTTTTTAACATATCGTCAAATGACACTCAAGTGGTGAAATAGATAAGGGTTAGCAGGAAAAGGTCATGCAGGAACAACTAGCGTGGATGGTAATCACAGGTGGGACAGCGAAAACAATGTCCTACTTCCACATTCCAATTAACGGATTTAATTCTGCCTTAATATCATAATTATTATATAATTTATATGCATACATATACTCAAGTTTTCCAGTTTCAATCTCCGATGAATCAGTGCAGCAGCTGAAGTTGTCACTTTTGATTCATATTTCAAATATTTCAATTAAAACATGCAATAAAAAAATATACAGACTTTTGAGGAAATAAAACCCAATGTTGAGTGTCACGTTTGACAAGGTAGGAAGCAAAGTCTCAGAAAAGTTCTCCTCATTTTGTTGCATTGTCTCATCTACTGAAGGACAACCGAGTCCAACATATAATTTGTTTTATTTTAAAGAAGGAAAATACTCAGTTTACACAAAGTATTTCACATGTCAATTAGATTTTGTTTGCAATAACACATCTGCAAGAGTTCCCTTTGGAAAGTTGTTATTCACTGTTTTTTCTCTCATTATTCATCCTTGGCTGTCCACCTACACCACAAAGCATGGATCAGCTCATTTCTGGCTTCAAAAGATGATGATTTAGGCAGTTTGATCCTTCCTTAATATTTCTTACTCTCTTTGCTTTCCTCACTTTCATCAACAACTCTTGAAATCCTATTTCTTCTCCAGGTTTCTGTCCAACACAGAGCTGCTTTTGCCTGTTTTTCCTCCTCCATCTGTTGCTTCAGATTCTTTTTCTTCTCTTTTTTCTGTGCATGAGAACATCTTAACTAGGATGGATTTACCGGCAGGCTGGAAGCTCAGCGGTCTGTTCTGTTATCTGCGTCTAGCAGCCAAGCAAAGTGAAATTCGATCCAGCCGTGAGAATGCTCTTCTAGAGAGCATGATTTTTCTTTTCAAGCAGCAGTACATTTAGAACAACCAACTTCAATAATGTTTAAGTATTATACACCTTTCATTAATGCTATTTTAGAGATTTGGGGTTATAATTAGGCAGAATAGGCTAAATGTATTCTTTCTGTGCTGTAGATATCGTTTGTAAAATAAGATGTTTATTCTTATTTTATTTTCTGAAAATACGAAAAAATAATCCATCATTTGGATCATATAGATTTTGAGCCACAATCTTTAAATTTAATTAACCAACTCATTTGGACATTATTCTTTAGTTTATGTAATATTACTCAGTGAACGAGTAAAAGACTCATTTTATAATCATTCAGCACATTTGCAGACCAGAAAAAGAGAGAATAAAAAACTGATGAAACAATTAGGAATGAACTTTGCAGCTCACTTGGGAAATATAGAGCAGTTTCAGAAATACTTCAACTGAAACTAAAAACAGTGCAAAGCCTAATAATATCTCAGCCATCCTGCTGCAGCAGCTCAAACCAGTGCAAATGTGTTAGTATTCTGTGCAGCTATGCAAAAAGACAGACCTGGGTTGGAGTTAAGATCCATGGGGAGCATGCGAAGATGTGCCCCCTTCTTGGTTTGAGGTTGAGGGAGCAAAAGCCACACTCTCGCTGCTGACCGCCGGCCCCCTGTTGCCACCTCTTCATCTGTTCTCTTTCTGTGCCACAGGTCACTACAGCTTTATCGCCTCCTGTTTCTGCTAAAACACTCTCCGCTGCGCCTCATGCTCGTCCTGTCTCCTTCTTTCTTCTCCACCTCATATAACTTTTTTTTTTTTTTTGCCTATGATTTTGTTTTGTCTGGTGAAAGACAGGTCACAGTGACATGTCTTGTGTTTAGAAGCAGCAGCAGCAGAGACGAGGTCAGGCTGAGGGTAGTCTGTCTGCCCCCCCGCCCCACAAGCAGCCCTTCTTTTAAAATATCTGTCAAAGCAGGTTCAAAAGCAGAGAAAACATTTTTTTCTGAGACACAAAAACAGCATAAGACAGAGAGTAGAAGGCAAGCTGGTGTGTCTGCTTTTTTCTGAAGGAAGTGAGACGAGTGGGAGCTGGTGGTGGAGGGTAGGTGGGGGGTGAAGGGGGAGTATCATAAATCAGGCAGCCCTCTCTAAAGTGGGGGACCTGTAAATCTGTTGAACGAAGTGTGGGCACTCAGCCAAATGACTCATCCGCAGTGCTCTATAAATACTGTCGTGCGGGGTCGGCGAGGCGATTGCTACTGTTGGCCAAGAAACCCGGAGACCCCGATGTTTCTCTCGTGGAGAAAAGGCCTTTAATGTCCTCCTTTTCAAACCCAGTGGAGCCCATCTGTTGGATTTGAGTCAGAAAGGAAAAAAAAAATAAAGAAAAAGATGACGATTGCTTGAGGTTCATCTAAATATTTATGCAGCAGTAAGAGAAACACTGTTTACATACTGCTGGTGTGGACATTCAAATCAAAAGTCCCATCAGACACAGAAACTGATTAGCAAAGACCCAAATGTGCTCTTTGTGAGAGCTGCTCAACCTGATGGACGTTGGGGTCAGAGGTCATGCGTGGAGGTCATAGTGGGAGGCTGATAGTGGAGATTGGAATGTCCAAATGTGGATCCCCTCAAAAAAGGCTGTTATGAAAGGGCCTGAGCTTCCTGTCCTGTTTCTCTCTCCAACGTGTTTCTCAGGCATTTCCTCAAGAGGATCTCACACAGGAATAATGATGCATGGACACAAAACAGGAGGAGAAGGAAGGAGGTCTGGAATACTCTCCCTGGGAGTCTGAAGTGGATGTTTCAAACATCCACAACATGCAGAAGGTATTCAGCCCATTGTTTAGAGAGACTGCTCTGCTTTTTGTCACTTTCCTTTATAGAACAATCAGACACAAAGCAGCTCGTGATGTAAGAATGTTTCACTGAGATTATGATTAACACATTTTTTTCATCGCAAACTTCTAAGTGATAAAAGTCCTCATAAAATACCTCGAAATATATTTTACATTATTGGATCATAAATTCATTCATCCTGTGCATCTTCCTCTTGTTCAGTTACTGCAGCTCCTTTGTTCATTTTAGTGTATAATCAGTCAAGACTGCTCGAACAATGTTCTCTAACATCCTTAAAACAGTTAGAAACACTTCAGCTGTGCTAATGAGTCTTTGCTGGAGCTGCTTCTTAATCAATACTTCACATTTCCTGCTGCTGAGCAGGTACCACACTGAGTTACCACACCTGGATAGCATGCAGAGGTCTAACTGAATTACTTGTTATGGTTTCCTGTTGAACTTATACTCACAGACCTCTACCTCATGCCACCAAAGGAGCTGCTGACCAGTACATTTATGAAAAGTGACTATTTAAAGTTAAATCATATGTTCAAAGCTCATTTCACATATTTTAGCAGATCTCTGGCTTTTGAAGTAAGTTGTACAAATGTTACTAACTCGACAAATTGATTTTGATTTAAACCGAACATCCCGTGTCCTTGACAGCAACACTTAACGACTAACAAATTCACCTTATACCTGAGAATACACTTATATTTGACTGGTTTTGTACATGATTTGTGCTGCTAAGTAAAGAAACATTACTATGTAGTCAAACATTCTGAAAATTTGGAATATTATCAAGTCTTCTTTTCTTTTTTACAGCATTCACTTATTATATTCTCTGCATACTTTTTTATTTTCTTTATCCATTTAACATCCTGCTTTTCTGTCCTAATTTACTGAGATGAGTTTACACAAGATTAGGAGCCATGACAGTGTTACCAAGTACGAACACTTTATGGGTACTTTATATTGTGTCGTGCATGTGTAAAGATCTTAACTTTAACAATTGTTGCCAGTATCTTACCACTGTCACTCGTTTGTGGTGGTTTACTGCTACCATCAGAATTGAACAGGTTTTTTCAGAGTTAAAGTAACAGGGCAGACGGGTTGCTGAGACCAAAACACCAAAACATCCTCAACGGCTGCATCATCATGCTAAACTTTTCATGAAACCTAAGAGACATGCACGTTTATACATAGAGGTTGCAACATTTTAATCTGACATTGATAAAAAAAAAAGAGGATTTTTCTGAGTAAACCTGTCAAAAACATGTATTTTTAGATAAATCTTTAAGCTTTCTTTCTAAAGAATTACTGATTGGATAATAGAGAGAAAAGTCAATATGTTACACTTAAAGTTCCTGAACTGAACTCTCTCCAGACATTCTGCTTTAATGAGTGTTCCTTGAAAAAAAACCCCAAAACGGGAGGCTTCCTTATCAGGGAGATCAAAGCAAACTTTAGCCGACCTAATCATTATAAGCATTCAAACTGTCTGCTCAGTCTATGATGACTAACAGCTCCCAGACACAAGTCTGACAGTCTAAACTCCAGCAGCACCTTCTCTAGTAAACCTGCTCACTGACCTTTTCCTAATCCCAAAGGCCACATGAAGTGAAGATTAACCTACTTTAAACAGGCACATCTGTTAGGAGGGATATTTGTAATGTCATTTTGATTATCGTCAACAGTTTTTATACATCCGCTTTTACAAAAGTTTGAGAAGAATTGAATCGTTTGATTGCCGCAGTGTCTGATGCTCATCCACTGTTTTAAATGAATCTCTGCTTGGACGCACCTGATTTAACTCAGCAGGTGACGGACGGTCTTCTGCAGCACACTGGGACAGGCTGAACAGATAATCATTTCATCAGGTGTGATGGAGGAGGAAAACAACTAAAACCTGCAGGATAGCATCCCGGCTACTTACAGGTGTGGCTTGTCTATTTAAGTAAAATGATTTGTACTCTGCTTCCCTCCACACCTGGTTCTAATTGGTTAATTCCCTTGTTTTACATTCAGTTAGTTAGTTTTGCCTTTAACCTCCTGTAAACATGTGAAGAGCCTCAGTAAAAATGACCTGAAGTCCATAAAGTTTGCACTTGCTCAATAGATTCAATCAGCTGTATCGGTTTGTTTGACTAATCTGACAAAGTCAAAGGTTTTAAATAAAAAACTCACTGATGGTGAGTTGTGCATGTCCTTCTAGGTCTATATTTATGACTGATTTCTGTGTTGATCACCAACAAGATGATTTAAAGGTCCTTAATAAAATAAGTTGATCACACAACATGCATAATTAGTGAAATAGTTAAAACAAACTAAAATACTTTTTTTTTTCTTTGGTTATGTAAAAACAAACAGTTTTGTCAAGATATTCTGGCATTTTTTTGACTTTAAAACAATCAGGAGTAATCTGGTAGCTGTATTTTACATTTACATTGAAAATAAAATAGAAACTTCAGACACTGCAGAAAAACATTTGATAAAAGCAGAAATTACTTTGCTCATCGGGGTCTCAGCTGACAGTTACAATTCTAAATAGCATCTTTTTCTGTTTTATCTGCACAATTTTAGTCTTTTATTTTGAGAACAGAGATTCAGATATAACGAGTTCTGAGAAAGAAACAACCTCAGTACGTTGCACTGCTCCAGGAAGCTGCTGTGTTGCAGATTGCATCTTGCTGACTTCATATGCACACTGGAAATTCATACATGTGCTTCAAAATCACGTGGAAGCAAACACACCCTCTACACTGAGGAACACAGAGAGAAAGATGCTCATTTTCTGACCTTTTTCTTAATCTTAATAATTCATTTCTTTTCATATTGAAATTATTTTTCTTTTTAAGTTTAGACAATGTAGAAAAACTATATTGTAACTGTTATATAATCTTATTTAATAAATAATATTAAGGATAAAGACAGTAATTATCATGTCATTTAGAAAATAATTGTTTAGACTGAAATTTTTGGATTAAAACATATGTGAGAATCATATGGACTTAGAGCTGCATCAAACACAAACTCTATTTCTGCTGTGTGCATAGATCACAGATGTGGTGTGATGTATAAACAGTAAATTCAGGAAACACAAGTTGTACCAATGGTCACTGGACTTGCATGTATACTAAAATAAACTTATTACATAGGAAATGCAGAAATTAGCCAAAACTAATGTGACACTGGGGCCCTTTTGAAAACCATCTGTGTATATCTTTATAAGACAACGTTAGCATGACAGGTTAATGTTTTGTCTGTTGTTCCATTGGGGCTTCTTAACCTAAATTACAGGGACCTGCAGGGTAATATTCTCAAATTTCTTACTATCCGTGAACAAGCCAAGTAATTGCTTCGAGGTTAAAACCCTCCCCTGCTGGTTCATTTTAAATTTAAATACTTCTATCAATCATTACTTCATTAACTTCAGGTGCTTTAAGTCTGCATGCCAACGGAGCTAGACTATAAATTACCCTGTTCTGTATAAACAGCCCCCTTGTCTATGGTCATAAAATTACATGTCTGTCTTCAGCCTCCAATAGAAATCTATAATATTAGTCAGTCATTTCTGTCATTACTATTTAATGTTTTTTTTTTTAAATTAAACTAACCTAAAAAGATTTTTAGATCTTGACAAGGTTCATTACAAAACAGGAGTCATAAATATGCTTCATTTGTTTTTTTTTTTCAACTGATACATTTATTTTATTTTATTTTATTTTATTTTATTTTATTTTATTTTATTTTATTTTATTTTATTTTATTTTATTTTATTTTATTGACACAGTCCTTGTTTTTTTGTTTTTTTCTGGGTCTCAAAACCTCAAGGCTTGCATCCTAAGGCTCTGCAGGAAATAACTAAACAGACATGCTGCACACTGGGTTTTAGTGACAGTGAAAAATCTAAATTAGAACAATACAAACAATTTTTTATCTAAAGTAACTTAGAAGCAACAGGTTCAAATAACAATTTGTGGATTAAGATACTTAAGCAAATTCTGAACAAATTTCTTTGTAACAAAGTGAACTGGATGTCCCTAAAGAGGGATGAGGACAGCAGTGAAAACCAACAGATACTGTATCAACTCCCACCCATCCAGGACATAAATGCTGCTTGACCAGAGAAAATAATATTTAATAAGCTCCCTCTCACCCCGGGAGGGAAAGCGGTAACAATGTTTCACTGATGAATCCGTTTCGCTCTATAATTTTATGCAAAATTTAACACAAGTTAATTGCAAAATGCAAACAGTTTATTTCACCGACAATTTCCAAAAGGAAGCAAGATCCTCACTAAAACCACATGAGGGCAGTGCAACCTTGATGTAGAATTGGGTTTGAGCTCATGCTCAGAATGAGGAAGCGCCTATGCTAGTGGTCGCCAGCTGTGGTGTGTCTCTTTCTTGTTTGTTTTAGATTTTTTTCTTGCTTCAACACACCTGATTTAAACAAATGGGTCATTAACAAGCTTCTGTAAAACTAGCTGCTATGCTAATTCAATCATCTGAATCTGGTGTGTTGGAGGAGAAAAAAACCTAAAAGTTGATTTATTGTAATGTTTTGGGAGCAAACAAAGTCTTTGATGTTAAAATAAAAGAAGATTCACTTCTTATTATAATAGTTATTGTTCACTATTTGCATAATTTGCCTTTAGACCTGCGGTAGCGACATGATCCTCAGGCTTCTCTGAAAAATCTTTGGTTTTTCCATCCTTTTGATGGTGACTGCTGGTGATGATCTGGCTGTTAAAATTCAGTCTGTGTTTAAGCAGCTACACTTCCAATGGAGAAACACAGAGACAACAAGAAGACAGGAACACAGTTCGGAGCTATGAAAGAAACTCAGATTAGAGACACAGTCCATCAAAACACAACAGGGACTGTTTCCAGTGTTGAATCTTGTTTATTTGTTCATTTTTAATCGAAGAAAATTATCCAGCATTGGATGTTAAAAATTAAGCAACCAGGTCTTAATTCATCAAAACTAAAAGTCTGTCCCTTTTGGTCTAACTTTATCATTTATTATTAGCAGACTCTGTTTTTTCACTGTTCTGTTCTCCTTCCGTTAAAATGATTCCTGACATTCTTTGGAGGATTAAGCATCAGATAAACTGAGCTGCAGGAAGTTCTGATTCTTCTTTTTTTTTCGCATGAGAGAAATGAAAGATATCTAACTTTTACCTTGAAATAGAAACTTCTTATTTGATGAATTCTCAGGAAGCACCAGTTTTCGGGAGGCTCTCCAAAGTCATTTAACCTAACCTTTGGATTTCTTTTTCAATATTTATAACTCAGTCTCTCAGAAGTTTATTTTTCTGACTTATAACACGTTAGAGCCGTGCATTCTTATCCTTTTGCCTACACATGTTGGAACATGTGGGTGTTAGTGGAACATGGGCCTCACTGAGTTTGTACCTGTTTCATTGTTACGCAGCTGAAAATAGAGACACGACTGTGACTCCAGTCTAAATATCGTTTGCACAATCTGCAGGCTCAACAAGCATCAACCAGATGTGGAGAGACCCCCTTCCAAAATAAGAGCAGGGAGCTTGTAAAAGGAACAGAAAAAGCATCAGAGAGCTCCCAACACAGCTGAATAAAAGTTGCAGGAAACTTTTTTACTTTATTGTACTTTTTTTTTTAGTCTCCCAGGCGCAAAACAAATGAGTAAAATTTTCCTGAGCACATTGTTGGCTTTCAGATCAGGAGCAGCCAGCATGATGCTGCTAGCACGATATCAGGCTCGTGTTCAAACTTCATCACCCAAAGGACAATGAACATCTCTGTACAACTCCAACGTCTGTACGGCACTTCTCATGCAGCCCCCCCCTCGCTTCCCGTCTGTCTGACTGCGGTGGAATAAATGTGTTGTGTTTTACTTTCATTTGCTCCCTCTGACTCTCTAAGGCTTCTTTATTAGCCGATTCATAACAAGCCATGTTCTTGTTTTCCATCAGGGTGAGGGTGCAGACGATGATGCAGTCTGAGGAACACAGCAACGTTTAAACACATTTCAGTGTAAAAGACCTACATTATGAAGAAAGTGCTAACTTCTGTGTTACCTTTGTGCATCATTTCTTCACATTATCTCATTTAAAAGTCTGGCACCATTTGGGATTTGTAGCTTAGTTTGTATATACCTGTGGGTCAGTTATAGAGCTCAGGTATATGCATGAGCCAGCTCATAGAGCAGATAAGATTATAAAACTGGTTGGAACTTTAATCTGAAATATAATCTGTAACAAGAACAACATGTAAAAGTTAAAAGGAACAGTGAGTTAAAAATACTGTAGTTTACTACAAAACAAGATTTGAAATGCTTTTCCCTAAAATCTGTTTGCCTGTCATGAGTTGAGGTTTGAACCACCATATTTGTAGTTTTTATCTACAGTCCTGTCATCAGTTCATTGCCTTCACCTGCACTCAGTATTTAAGCAGCAGGTCGACAGCACTTTGGTGTCAGTTTGTCTGTTAACCTTTGTCCTGCAAACTTGTGCCATTTTTTCATGTCAGATATTTATCCTACATTTTATATTGAACCCTTTTTCAGCCCGATGACTACGCTGTTGTCTGAACTCTTGTCTGTAAGTCTGCCTTTTGTGCAACAGTTTGTATTCATGGTTTCTTCTTCACAAGTCAGTTTAGATTAGTAGTTTTGATTGTGGAGAGTTCCACACAATGAGGGTGCTCTTTAAACTGTCCTCCTGCAGGTTCTGTTGATCCAAAACGAGAACGTTACTCTGGCATTAATGTTCATCTACCAGATGTTCATGTCTACAGTTATAGATGGCTTTTTCTGAGGTTTCTGTTGAATATTTTAGTTCCACAGGTGTTCTTGCCTTCATAGTGGGTGTGAAAACAGGTCAACAACTTCTCTTTCAGTTTTAATCTCTCAAACTACGCAGGTGGCGATAAAACCCGAGTTCTCCCGAGTTCTAATGGCCTGTATCTGTTTTGTCACAACTCCTTTGTTCGTTAGTATTCAGCCGCCCCCGTAGTTGAAACCACGCCTAGCATGCTGCTGGCTAAAAGCTGTTAGCATAAGACATAGCAAACAGGAAGACGCGACGTCTAACGTTACCATGCGCAGCAGGGCAGGAAACAGTATACCTTGCTCTGATAGGCTAGTTTGTTAGCCAATCTGAGTCCAGCAAGTTTGAATAATGAATATGAACCAGCTGCTGCTCGAGGCCTGACAGAAGGAGCCGGAACCACCTGAATTTTGACCCAGACAGATTGAAAGGTCTGTTAATCAGTGTTTCCTAACGTTTTTTAGATATAAAATGTTTCATATTACTGGTTAATACTTAAGAAATAACCACAAAGTCATGAAATTTGTATGAAATAACCTCTTTAAAACGTCCAAATATGACTTCTCTACACAACATACTTCCTTTTTGTAGTTTTGCAAAGTGCAACAGCAACTAGGAGTAGATAAAATGCTTCCTGAGCTTCACTGCAGCTGAACTTCTGACTTTATTTACTCTCTGACTTTAGCAGCAGCAGTTTTAGAGGTTTCACACCAGCATGTTTTCAGGAGTTTAAAAGTAAGATGCATAGTTTAGATTCAGACTGAATTTGACACTAATCGCAGTTACTTACTGACAAACTAAATTTAATGGTCATCTACCAGCACTCATGTTGATCATCCTGTGTGTCAATAATCTGCTACACAGTTTAATAATTTGCACAAGTCAAACATTTCTGTCAATCATTCTATCTGTGTTGCATTTCATGAACATGTTTCTTTAATGAAAACATGCTGGTTTTTCACCATCAACAGGCTGTACAAAAATAACAAAAAGAGATGTGGAAAAAAATGACATTATTGTTTTTAGAACTTCTTTTTTGTTCATCTGATAACAACTTTTGGATCAAAACTGTTGATATTTGATGTACGTTTTAACGTGTGTTGTTTTTATTTCTGAGGAAGCTTGCATTGAAAATAAATGACACCAAAAATAAATGCTTGATTTTTTTTTTTTGATCCAGGAACAAATACTGAAAATTTGCAACTAAAAGTCTTTAAAGTGATACAAGGACTGAAAATAAGCTCAACCTGAACTTCACTGACTTTTTACTGACAAATGTTGCAGCGAGCACTGCTGTCTTAATATTTAATGGTGCGTTCCAGTCGTCCTCGGAACTCAGAATTTCCGACATGGAAATGACGTAAGGAGCTCATTTTACATTCCAGCGACCACTCGGTAAAACAACTTGGAAAGAATGGACGCCACCAGCAAAGCTGTATGTTGTTGCTCTATCTCAGTACAAAGAACTATAACCAAGTATTCTTTGCACCTACAGTAAAAACCATAAACACAAGTCAATTTTGGCGGTAAAGTTGGCAAGTTTTCATCTTTATTTTCAGCTTTCCAACATCTTAATTATCTGTAACAACAATACCAACTATTCGGTGCTACATAGCAAACAGAATGAAAACAGAACACGTAAATAAGGAAAAAGTAATGATGACAAGTACGACTAATTAGTACCGGATGCAGCCATCTTTAAATGTAGGATCTCTGGGTCCTCTGAAACCTCCGAGCTCACAGTTCAGAATTCCGAGTTCATTGCATCATTTCACTAACTTATCTCGGATGTAGATTGAGAACATGTGATCATCGTCTTGTGTTTTCTTCTGAGCTTCAGTTGGACTTTGCACCTGCTTTCTCATAAGATTTTTTTGTATCATAATTAGATTTTTCTCATTTATCAGACCAGAAAATAACCAAATTTTTATTTTAAATTGTATAATCCATATGCGACCCCTATCTGCAACCGTTCCGCTTTTTAACTTGAAATATTCAGCTTTATAATATGTATATCTTTACATTTTAAAGCTAACCATTATATTAAGATGAGACACATTGCTGCAGAATTTGTGTTTTGTTTGGCTGAACAGAGTGAAACCTCGTGCATGCGTATTTGTCAGCTCATCTGGGAAGGTGCATGCATGCGCTGTTGGTAGTAAGTCTCTGCGGAGCCTGGAAAACCCTCCGACAGGTCATTTGTCACAAATAAAAACACTAGGTCGTATTTTGGAGCTTTCACAATCGACTTATATGGTCGTATAATTGTGTGGATGGGTTAGCATGGAACTAGTGTGTTAGACTGTTCATGTGATCATTTGTGAATATTTGTCTTGGACTGATAAAAGCAAATTCTCATCATGGGTGTAGCAGTTATACTGTGTCTATAAATACCATTTTAAACAGTTTTAAAGAAAGACAAAATACGTAACTCCCCCTCCCCCCCAATATTCAATACTTTTTGAGCACTGAAAATTGTCAAAGGAGAAATAATATAAAAAGACCCATAAATAAACATACACTCTTAATTCCAATAAGCCTTTCATTGTTTTCCAAATTGCAAATCTCTAAAGCTGCAGACAAAAACTCAGTAAGTCATTTGAATCTTTGACTTCTTGTCTCATTTTTCTCTTCATTTTGTGGCCCAGTGCAAATCACTATGTTCCTAATGGAGACCAAAGGAATTAAAGTGTCTTAATCTTACCTGAAACGACCTCGAAGAGGAATTTCCCCCCTTCATCACCGCCAGTTGGATGTTCTGTTACTTTGTTTCCTGGCAGAAAAATGACTCCCTGTGGAGAATAATAAAACAGACTCATCAGGAACACTTGGGTCTGTGAGTTAATTAAAGGTAATTATTTAATGGAGGAGTTTATTAAAATGCTGCTGATGATCCCACAGCAACCAGTTAATTTACATGTCTTTTATATGAAGTGCATGCAATGATTCAAACAGCTTACACAAGTTCTCCACCTGTTTCTACATAACAGACAACAAATGATGGTGAACTATATATATAAATGACCACAAAACTAACATTTATTTCAAGTGAAAAATAAACATTTTCTGTGAAATTATTGATTGCAGTTTCCCTATTTTAAGTATTGCTTCATGGTATCTGTTAACTAACTGATACCCATACGTGTATAGTAGAATGGTATCAGTATTGGTGCGTCCCTAAAAACAGTGTAGATGGTCATGATGTGTTTGGATCCTTGATGTAGTTTCTGGATAAATAGATGTGACAATGTGATGACATTCTAAAATATTAGATCTTTTGCCACAACAACATGCTACCGTTTATATGACACTACTTACATAGTAGGAATGTCAGCATTTTTTACAGGGTAAAACAATATTTGTGACAAATGTTAAGATTAAATACAACTGCAGCAAAACAAACAAAACTCAACATGCATCGTATTGTATTAAAGTTAGAAAGATACAGTTCTTTTTGTTATTTTTTATTTACTTTATTTGTAATTATTATTATTTGCCATTAATATTTTATTTTATTTTATTTTATTTTATTTTATTTTATTTTATTTTATTTTATTTTATTTTATTTTATTTTATTTTATTTTATTTTATAATAAAATTGGCACTTGCCATCTGTAGTACTTGGATCCTCCACAATTTGGATTTAATGCAGCGGTTTTTTGAGGAGTGTAATGTTAAAGGCAGGATACGTTTGATGTTTATATGGTACAAAACCACAGAGAAGTACTTCTACATTCAATGCTGCTCGTTAGTTTGAGACTTTTCTTTCGATTTTTTCATAACCAGTTGAAGTTGGTAACAGCTATTGCAGAACAGTTTAACTTAGTCTTTTTAAGATAAGTGGCCATGATGTTTTTATGCACGTTGAATGTAGTTTAACATACATACAAATGTTTCATATCAATTTGCTTTCAAGAATTAAAGCATGTAAAGTGACTGGAGAAACTTTCCTGTCCTCTAAAACATTCCTGTAGATGTTTTGTTCTGCAGACATTTTAAATCTAACCCTAACCTTTTTATTTTTTCAAATTTATCACTAATTCTTTTTCCTTTTGTTGCATTTCTATTTGCCCCTCTGGAAAACACTCAACAAGAGCAGACCTTTGCCAAGAAGCTAATTTTCCTAAAAAATGTCACTTCACAATGATAAAAAANTCCTTTTAAAAAGGCTATGATTTGGATCATTTCTCAAATCTAGTAAATTTCCTAATAAATATATCCATTTCATTTTCAGTTATTTTGGTAACAAATAAACAAACCAAAGAATTAGCTAACAACACAAAAATAACACCCTTAGCAAAAATTTTATACTGTAAATTGTAATTATTTCACTCATAACTTACATGAAAATGTCATATTTTTGCTGCACCTATGTTCAAATACTGAAGAGATATTTTTGCCTGACCTGATCCACTCAAGCATTAGGCTAATAATATCTATGGTAGGGGAAAGAAACTCTACCCAAAAACAGAATCAATAACCTCATACATGATACTGGATAGTCATGGATAAAAATAAAGAGATTTGATTCTTCTTATCAGTGTCTAAGAGGATCCACAGATGAATATTGTAAGATATCTTTTACTGCATAACATAGTCATGTGAAAATACAACAAAAGCACATCTGAGACTGTTTCATAACGACATCTGTACATGATTAAACAAGACCTTCGTGCAAGATTATATTGTGTATCAATGTTTTTATATAAGCAAGTAAAAACAACTATAATCAGAAGAATTATTTTCTTTTCTGCATTGATTTCATAGTTTAGAGTATCAGTTAAAACTTGTTACACCCACTTCTTCTTTTTGCTGTTTTCGACGTGACATTATAGAGGAATTCTGAAAGTGGCATTTAAACCCTGCAGATTACAAAAAAGTTTCATATATTAATGGAAATGGTATTTTGAAATTCATGATTTAAACCTTTAAAATGTTTCCCTGGTAAAATATGTCAATTCTTCGCATGAGACTGTGTGACTTTAGGATTTTCAAGCTGGAAATCATTTAAGAGGTCCTTCCATTAAAAACTGTTTTTCTGAGGTTTCTGTTGAATATTTTAGCTCAACAGGTGTTCTTACCTTCATAGTGGATGTGAAAACAGATCAACAACTTCTCTTTCAGTTTTAATCTCTCAAACTACGCAGGTGGTGATAAAACCCGAGTTCGAACTGCCTGTATCTGTTTCGTCACAACAGTTTTCGGCAGCTCCCGCAGTTGAAACCACGCCTAGCATGCTGCTGGCTAAAAGCTGTAGCATAAGATGTAGCAAACAGGAAGAGAGATTGTCTGACATTGCCATGCGTAGCAGGGCAGTAAACAGTATACCTTGCTCTCATAGGCTAGTTTGTTAGCCAATCTGAGTCCAGCAAATTCGAATAATGAATATGAACGAGCTGCTGCTCGAGGCCTGACAGAAGGAGCCGGAACCACCCGAATTTTAATGCAGACAGATTGAAAGGTCTGTTAATCAGTGTTTCCTGACGTTTTTTAGATATAAAATGTTTCATATTACTGGTTAATACTTAAGAAATAACCACAAAGTCCTGAAATTTGTATGAAATGGCCTCTTTAAAATTTGTTGTATTTTTGATCTCTCAGACAACCTTCACACTGGATGATCATCGATTCTCTTTCAGAACGTTGCTGCACTGAGACAAATGATACTATTGCTCTGAGTTCCTGAAAAATACGTTTTCAGATGCTGATTTTTGTGTTCCTGAGATGTTCTCCTGCACCATCAACAATGCCTGTACTTCCTCATTCCCTGACTAGAAGTGAGAAATGTTAAAATTATACTAGAACAGACACTCGTGATTTGTAATTTCACCAAGTTCTAACAAAGTTTTATCAAATTTAAAAAAAAGTTTTCATAAATGTATTTAAAATAATTATAGAGCTTATTTACAGATTTTTCTTAATGTATTAACATGGAATCAGGAGAGATTTAGCTTGATCTGTAGGTCAGTTCAACAGTGCAGCATCTGACAGTCATTACACTGACATCTAACTGGGTTAATGCTAATGCAGACAACATGTGTATGGGTGACAACTTCAGTACCAAGGACTTAAACACTTTCAAAAGATCTGAGAGGGAGTCAGTTTCCTCTTTAATGAGCCATAACTGTGACAACCAGGAAGTGGAAACCCTACCTGAGGCCTCAGATGAAGAGCTTTAAAGGTTGCCATAAAGACGGGACAGAGGCTCTCCGAAGTGGAGGAGTGAAGAATGAAAGGGATCGTTTGATGTGGTTGTCAGTAAGAGAATCTGCTTTGCGTCAACATCCCTGGATTTAAAGAACCTTTCAAGAACTGCTTTTCATTCAGCGCAGATCTTCTTCATAGTGCACATGGGATGGAAGGGAAACATGGGACAAACTTTATGAACGTGTGCCTTTTGTACAGATGTTCCAAAAAAGAAAGAAAAAGCTCTGTGTAGTCTCTCTATAGCATTAAACCACATCTGTTTCAAGCCAGAGTCACACTTTCCATACGTCCTCCTCGGTGGCCTGTTGTTTGCTGCAGACAAACTCAACCACAGGCAGAGATATATTTACCCAGCAAAGACTGCATCATCCTGGTCCAACCCAACAGAACAAAAAAAAAATTACAAGCTGTTAAGTAGGATGAGGTCATTTTTGGTTATCTGTGTAATGACACAAACCCAATTATCCGTTATATACCAAACGAAAAGTACACAAACAGAAACAGAAGTGACGGGAGGATCAGAGAAGTCGAGGTTGTGAACAGCTTGGATCATCAGGGTGACGCTGCACCCAACAGTACGCACCACATGAAATTTAATTTAACGTTTTCGCAGACTGCAAGCAAAAAAAAAGAATATATACTGTGACTCTATTCATTTACAGGCACATTCACAAGTTTTTTCTGTTGCAACGCCTAAGCATCAAAGCTGTGCTAGTATATGATCTTCCAGCACATAGCTGCATCCTTATGCATTCCATCCTCACAGGAACATTTGCTGTCTGAAGTTCTAGTGTGGAGGAAGGATAATTGAAGAAATGATGTTTGTCCCACTGACAAAAAATGGATCCCTTTGTTAGTTTATTGTTTTATTATCAAATTATTGCATTAACACATTGTAGGTGGAATTAAAGTTGCATTTTAGACATTTAACATTATTTATGGTACAGATAATGTGTATTATTCATACAGTAGTTGTAATATTACATAAAGAATACAGGCTTGCACTGGGTAGTGTTTTATATTTCTATATAAATAAATATTAACAACAGAAAAAAAATGTGTTTTGAGCCTTATTTTAATCGATTGGATTAACTTTTTAAAACAGCCAGTTGGTATTTCTGAATGATTTTCTGGCCTTCAACAGCATCTGCAGAATATATCTGTTATTTAACAAACTCAATTCTCCACCGAATTCAACATAAAGTTCTTTTTATTGTTGTTGTCGATCTGCTCAGGGGTGCAGAGCAGCTATGACATGGTGAGATTTCAGAAATTTGGAGATGAAAACAAACTTTCTGCTTCCTGAGGATGCTGAGAGCGAGTCAAACATAAAAACAGACGCCTAGGCAGAGTGTCAAAACAATGTGCTGGAAAATAAAACTGCAGCTCTGGTTCAGAAATCTAAAGTCATGGACCAGAACAATCAGCTCAGTCAAGAGAAAAATCAATTTAAGGAGTAAATTATTCATCTTCATGAATGTAAAATGCAAAATAAAATAAAATAATGACAAGCATGTAGAGTAACGGGGAATTTACGTGATTATTAAGCCTCAGCTCATTGATCAGTTGTCTCTGATCCAGTAATTACTGCTCTCCAGTCTCTGTGACCTTTCAGACATGTAACCAAACACAGCTGGAGGACTAAAGATGTTACGCAGGACCTTCTTCAAGTGTTTATTCTTTGTCTTAATCTCAACATAGAAAATGAAAAAGTGAAGCTGCTACCCTCGAATACATCAAAGTAAAAAAAAAAAAGCCTTCTTAAATACGCTTAAAAATAGTTTGAATAAGTTAAAGGACATGATAAATCACATACTGAAGCTTTGATAAGAGCCGACTAGTCAAAATGTAATAATAGCTGACAGGAGGCAGACCTGCAGAGTCTCCAACATGTCTCTTTAACAAGCACAATGAAAACAAGAAAAACACTCGGTAAGTCAAGGGTAACATTTATCACAAAAACTTCACGTCAAGGAGCTGAAAAACACGACTACTTTCTTACAGAAATACCTATCAGTGTTCTTTCTGCTGCCTAATGAAGAAACATTGTTTCTAACTGCAAAACAACATCAAGCATTTACATTTCTACAACCTGAGTTTTCCAAATAGCACAGAAACATGAGGAAATACTGAGTGGGGAACAACGAGTGATAATAAAATGTTCAATTTTATTCAGTAAATCAACCTCAGAGTCAATGCAATTATTTGTAACCTTGTAAAAAACAAAAGGACACAGTCTGAACGGCACATTAACATGTAGAAAGAATCACAGCTTGAGGTTAGAAAATTGACCCAGAAGAGGAAAAACGGACCAAGCTTCCACAGATTTTTACTAAATGTCACTAAATGTGTTGTGTCTTGATGTCCTCCAATAAAGTTAACGTGCTCTTTCACTTAATGGATTTGTGTTTGAAAGTATAAAAATACGGTACAGTAAGTAACTTTTCTTGACAATATTATTGTGTGAGAAGGAAACAAAGACACACAGGAAGTAAAGCATGAAGTCAAAATGTGACTTTCACTGATAAAAGTCCAGTTTTTTTTCAGTTTGGGGTTTTCTAGACTTTGAAATCATCTGGCTGTCTCCAGCTTTCATTGGAAAAGAGACAGATAAACCTCAGACAGGTCGCCAGTTGATCACAGTGTCATACACGCACAAACAACCACTCGCACACTCACAACCAGGGCCGAGTTGCTAATTAACTAGCTACACCTGTTTTCACTCTGTGGAAGAAAACCTGTGGTGTAACAAATCCAATCTACACTGTAAACATTCCAAGTTGACACAACTTAAAAAACTTTTTGTTAGCCTAATCTAGCCTTCTAGCCTTAACCAAAATTTTAAGGCAGTGAGGTTACAAATTATTTTAAGTTGAGTCAATTTGGAATTTTTTACAGTGTATTCAGCCTGAAAGTAACAACAAATTTAACAATAAATTGAAAAATTTATGAAACCAGTGTTTTTGGAACAAAGCCAATAGATTGAATGATTAATATTTAAAGTTAGTATTACTGTTCCCATTTTACATACTGGTTCTGTTCATCACTTCAAAAAGAAAAGGTCATAAAATAAAAAATAAAACATAAACTGAAACATTTGCACAAGTGAAATAAAGAGTATTGGGAGATACTTTCTGTCAAATGCTGCTTTTATTTTTTTCTCCTCTTGAAGTACAGAAAAATATAATTGCACAGTCTGTAGTATATCGTTGTCCTGAGAATCAAGATTGATTCCTTCAATAAGAAGTTATTTTACAGAATAAACTCAGTTATTGTCCGATTCCCTCCATCAACACAAAAGCTATAAACTCATGTCTCAGATTAAAATACTTTTTCACTGGGGTCACCAAACTAATTTCTGACAGTTTTCTGCAGCACAATACAGTCCCATATGTCCACTGTCACTTTTTTTATCTCAGCCACGATTGATTCAGCCTGCATCCTGTCATGGTTTCAGGTTACTGAAACTTGATTGGAGTTTGTAAAAACATTGTTTTATTTAGCGATTTACAATTTTATCCATGTTTTACAGAACTTTTATAAATACAACAGTTAAAGATATTAAAGAGAAGAAAGCTCAAAAAGAAGATTTAATGTAGTTTTCTTAATATTTCTTAATATTCTACAGTGTATTTCCTCATTTTTGTCATGTTATTTACAAGCAGCAGCAGCTAGCTGTACCATTTCTTGTGCAACCATTCCTAAAGAACTTGCACAATATTTTTGCTGAAATCATTCTTTAATTTAAAACTGGCAGTGGTTTACAGGCTCATAAAATTCTGTTCAAACAAATTACTATGATGTTTTTGAAACTGCAACTCACTTTGGCAGTGGCCCCCCTTGGAAAAGCCATTAGCTTGTCAAACTTGTCAGATACAGTATTTTTTAGACTGAGGCAATTAAAAAATATATAATTACAACAGGGAAGATATGAATAATTCATAACCGTCCAACAGAAACGCACTTTAAAACATTAAACTATTCTTTTTAAGTAAGTTGTGAATTCATCTTGGTTGCAATCTTAAACTAATATCTGGAATTTAGACAACTTCAGCATATTTTAATCCCTTTCTGGTTAATCTGAAAAATACTGTAGCGATATTTTGAAATTCAAGAGCAACAACAGAGTCACTATTTTCCATTAAATAACAAGTGAGGAGACGCAGTGTAGCACAATTATTTATTACAGAACTACTGTGGCATTTTATTTACCCCAGTTAAATGTCAAGGTCAAGCATTTTCCATCTTGTGCAGTAAAACAGAAAACTTTCAGTGCATCGTTAAGCTCCTGAATTATTAATTCAGTAAGATTCCTTTTGAAACTAGTTACTTTTCATCCTGTCTGAGTCAAGCTGATGTCTCTTTTATTCTATGAATATTAATTAAATGACGAACTCAGACGGATTGTGATTAGAATCATAATATCTTATTAATTTTTTATGACTTCCTTTATTTATTCCATTAAATTGTTTCAATAAATTCCCTGTCAGGCTCTTATTTTGTTATACTGCACCTCTACTCTTATGTCATTAGCATACAGATTCAATGTGAAGAGACTTACATTACTATAATCAGCTGCTGCATGAATACTGTCATTGTTTATGGCTCAGTTAGCTGAAATCCAAGTATTTGTGTGTATGTCCCAATGTGAGTGAGTGCATGCATTCTTGTGCATGCATACATCTCTTTGGACGAGTGAAGGCAGGCAGATGGCATGTTGACGCTAGGTCTACACGTGGGCTGCCCTACACATGCTTTTTCGTGACCTTTCACCTCCATCTGACTCCCATTCTTCAGATTCCTCACGTTGCTCTGAGAGGTTTGGCCAAACTGTTAAGAACGTGGTTAAACTTTTATTGGTAGTAAGGACACGTCATGATCTGTGCACATTTTATCTGCTTCCTTGTTTATATAATGCCCCAGCTTTTAAACACGTGTTTAGAACTTAGAAAAGATTTTTAATTATACGTCATACTCTGTCTGAGCAATATGCAGCAGACAAGTGCATCTTTATTTAACAAAGTAGAAACTTGTTGCTTGAAATATTAAAGTAACTTAAAACCTGTTAGAAATTTCTTATAACTTTGCGAGCAATTTTGTCATAATGAGTGTTTTTTTAAGAAAAATGCATGAAATGGACCACAAGTATCAGAAAATCAACAGAGAAGGGGAAAAAAGAAGCTAGCGAAGTGTCAGAGAAACTGAGGACTCTATCTAGAGGGAGGGGTGATTAATGGATGGCAAGCAGGTGAGCTAATTATGGATGGGTTGGGTGACAGGTGTGTATGGCTAAATGGCTAAAAGAGCAAATGATGCAGAGTCAACTGAACAAACTGAACATAGGAAAGCATCCAAAATGAAACAAATATTTATCTATATTTATGTATAGATAAATATACATGTGGTACAGAGTGTTTTTGAGTTTTTACAGAGCAGAAATGTAGAAACTTACAAATGTTTAATGAACATTTCATGTTTAAATGCTTCATAAGTAAAAACTTTTTTTCAGCAATATCACCATTCTGCTTACAAGAAATTTAGGTTAGACATGCTTAAAAAAGTTTTTAAATGGTTTATTTAAAAAAGATATATATATATATATATATATACATATGAAAAAAATAAAAAACTTTAAACTGTTTTCTCTCCAAATCACATATAAGGATTAGTGCCGCTCAACTGGTGTGGAATAATCAGGCAATAATCAGGCATACGTACAATGGTGCTTTTAAATTTACACACACAGAAAAGACCGAAAAGATCTTTTTTTTGCTGTGGAGGCAGCAATTTGGCAAACATGACAGTTACTTCACAGCATGAAACAGAATTAATTATCAGCTAATCTATATTTGGCTTCACACATCCATGTTCTAAAGTTTGTGGCTTGTGCAAAAATAAATAAATAACTGAAGTTAAAAGTGAGGAACACCTCCAGTCAATTTTCTGACTCATCAATTGTCCTCACATTTTTCCTTTTTTTTTTCGAGATGCTGGAAATTTTGGACAAGTTATTTTCAACTCATTAGGTTCAGTGTCTGTTGAAAAGTTTTCCTCAGCGATGGAGGTCACAGAGATTTAAGAACTTTGAACAACTCCTCTGTGCCTGACCTACTTTTACTGAAAATTTAAATTTTCTGTGAAAAGCAGCACTTTTAGGTGTCTGTTATGGATTTGGGTGAGAATTAGGACAGGAAAAAAAGGTGCAAAATACAGAGAAGTGGTCTGTTACTCGGGTGGTTGTGGTAGATCACTAAATCTGTTGTACAGAAGAAAACATACGCAAGTTTTTTCAGATTTCAGGACTGCAGTTACTTCAGCAAAAATAGAAGCAAAAGAGCCAGCACTTCTAATTTAAAACCACCCTCCTTTTTTAAATATACTGCAGAAGGAAAGCTCCTCAGAAATAGAAGAGAATAATAGCTCCTCTCGCTGCGTCTGGCCAGTGGCCCATCTTCAGGTCTGGAGCTTCAACCTTCAGAGACCCTCGCTGCTGATGTGGCTTTGGTTTGGCTGAGCTCCGTTCACTGGGAAATCAGCCAGACATAGAAGTGTGGGTAGATGAGCAAAATACAGATTTCAATTGTGCTCAAGTGTTCAAGTTTTCCTTGGAAAAGGAGGGGAAAAGGTGAGAAAAGGACACGGTTCTGTGTATTTAAGCATACAGAGAACAGAGATCCTGTTGTGTACGTATACAGTAGTACTAGTAAAACAGAGTGAGAGTTAAAACTAGAATACATTAAATGTTACATGATTTGAAGATTGTGAAACAGAAGATTAATAAAAGCTGACACTATACAGTGAATTATTTTTAGCAGTATGTACTGACACATCATTTATGTGGAATTTTGGGTTACATGGTAAAATGGATGCAGCCTTGCAGCAAGAAGGTTCTGGTGTTCTGAGACCTTTCTGAAAGGAAGTTGTCAGTGTGCATCCCTTAACAGGATAAAAGCTGCTTTATGATTTCTGGTAAAAAACTCAGCTACATTTTTGTAATCATTTTGACTTTCTTGAATTTAAAAAAAACCCCTCAAAATAAATCTATAACGGTTAAATTTCCATTAGCGTTCATGTCACCTGTCAGTTTGCTAAATGCAACATGCATTATTAAATTAATGATGTAAATTATTTCAGGGGTTTGTGGTTTCTGCCTTGTCATGGTAACCTGCAGCTGTTTTTATTCCCTCTAGAGAAGCGGGCTGCCTGGCCTTTTTATCTGCATCACTCACTGTGTATCCTCTGTTTACAAGACAGCTTTGTGCGTGTGCATCAGTGAATAAAAGCTCAGCTCTTTCTTTTCTTTGACCTACAGTCAAAACAGTCTTACTCATCTGAATGCTGTATCTTTTTTATCCCATGATCAATACAGTAAGATTAATCTGCAGTTATAAATGCTGGTCCTGGGGGCTCAGTGAGCTGCAGCTCAACAAAACACAAGACAAAATACAAGCAAACAGCTTTGTTGTTTGACTATGTGGCAGCACTAAGGAAGAAAATGAGTGTTGCAGCTTAATAACTTTCACATCACTTCCACTAAAACTCAGATGGATACAACTAGAATTGAAGTCCAAATGTTTTATTTTATGAGTTAACTGTGAAAAGAAAAGACGCTGTTACGTGTAGGAAGGTGTTTACAAGTCAAGACGATGACTCAGACACAAGCAATTCAACAATACTCCAAATCTGAATGAAGAAAAGAGCTGATGAGGGAAAGAATTAAACACACATGAATCTAAAACCAGAACACTAAAGAGAACCAGATGCAAATCCAAGCAGGAAACATGGAACTGGTGCACAGGGCAGGTAACACTATGATCTGATAAAGACGTACGGAGACAACCTTAACCCTCTGTACTTTCTGCTGTCAACAAAAGACATTATATTCAGGGTTTTCACCACACTAATCAAGAAACTGGTTCTCTCCTGGCTTTGGTGCTGTGCTGCGTCTCGCCACATCTTGTTTACTTCTACATGTGGAAGTTACTCTAATGAAAAGACCGAGACTATTTGCGAATAAAACCAGCACAAAACACAAATTAATGTTCCTTTTGATGGGGATATGCCATATATACACGTTTACATGACCAAATATTCAAGTTAGAGAAGGGTTACCCCCGGTTTCACAGTCGGGCTTTTAAAAACCCGGTTATGAGCACATTCAGGTTTTTGCCAGTTAATAATAATAATAATAATAACCTGGTCATGCACATGGCCGTGCATGACCAGGTTATTGCTAATATTCCAGTTTTGAACAGGTTGCATGTAAACGCAGTCACTGAGTTTGAGAAACCTGAGAGTGTCTGTACAGGGAGGTGTGATTACACAGAGAGAGCAGCTGGACTGATTAACAGATGCAGAGCAAGTGTGAGTAATAAACTGAACAGGACTTTCAATGCAGTAGCAGCCTTACCAGAGCTTTGGTCTCATCCTCATCCTTATAGTAATACAGTTGATCCCCTCTCAGTACAAACCAGCGACTGTGCCAAGTCTTGACAAAACCTCCTTGCTTCCTGAGCCACCCACACCTGATGACATCCTGCCTCTGAACGTCCGTGCTGGACTGACCTCCGCTGCGCTGAGGACTGCTGTGTGAAACACAGTGGTCGTCCATTACAGCTGCTCAAGTCTGCAAATAAGAAAAAAAAACACAAACAAAACTATTTAAACATGAAGCCACGAGTTCTTAAAACTTTAGGGAATTTTTTGCATCTCCAGGTCAAAAACGTATACAATGAAACCAGAACTTTAGGATGTGTCACCATGGTAACGCAGGTCTAATCACAGATCTCAATTACTGTAAACGATTCATGATGTTTCCTCAAAACAAATGAGTCATTTTAGTCCAAAAAGTAAAAAGTGTAACATGGAAATGAAAACAAAGTATGATAATAATAGTCCTGGTAAAAAAACATTTTCAGATATTAAAGTGCAAAAGATTCAGTCTGACTCAGTCTTTGTGCACTCTTTCTATATAAAGACAGAAAAAAAATCTCAATTCTGCATGTTAAAAAGTCATGCTAGATGAAGATACAGTAAAACGAAATCTGACATTGAGGTTGGAGGTGAAACTGTTTTTAAATTTAGACATGAAGTTTTAGTCTCTTATAACTTCCTGTAGAGTTACATATTAAACTGAACTATTAGACCTGCTCACAAACTGCACATTTTGTTTCCATATTGACACACACAGTGCTGCATCATTCATTGACATGTGTTGAGGCTGCTGCTGTCAGCTCTGAGCTTCATTATGTTATCAGTGACTCTTGTTGTGCTTGGATTGATGGATGTCTAACCAGCAGGTCCAGATGAGGATCAGATGCAGCTCACAAAGTGTGAAGTATATTCACTCTTCTGCATTCCTTTAAAGAGGCCCTTCCATTAAAAAACTGTTTTTCTGAGGTTTCTGTTGAATATTTTAGCTCCACAGGTGTTCTTACCTTCATAGTGGGTGTGAAAACAGGTCAACAACTTCTCTTTAAGTTTTAATCTCTCAAACTAAGCAGGTGGCGATAAAACCCGAGTTCGAACACCCTGTATCTGTTTCATCACAACTCCTTTGTTCATTAGTATTCATCAGCTCCCACAGTTGAAACCACGCCTAGCATGCTGCTGGCTAAAAGCTGTAGCATAAGATGTAGCAAACAGGAAGAGAGATTGTCTGACGTTGCCATGCGCAGTGGGGCAGGAAACAGTATACCTTGCTCTCATAGGCTAGTTTGTTAGCCAATCTGAGTCCAGCAAATTCGAATAATGAATATGAACGAGTTGCTGCTCGAGGCCTGACGGAAGGAGCCAGAACCACCCAAATTTTGATGCAGACAGATTGAAAGGTCTGTTAATCAGTGTTTCCTGATGTTTTTTTAGACATAAAATGTTTCACATTACTGGTTAATACTTAAGAAATAACCACAAAGTCCTGAAATTTGTATGAAATGGCCTCTTTAAGAACTACTTGCTTAAACCTACTAATTATCTTTTCACCTCGACGTCAGTTTGATTTAACGTTTAATGTGAGTACAAAGCAGCAGGGAAGGATTTAATTTCAACAAGTTATGGAAGAAAAAATGATTAATTTGCCTTGTTTCATCTGGGATTATTTAACACACAGGAAATCTTCAGTGAAAATAAGAAACTATACACAGTCAGGCATAACATTCAGGTCATAGCAAATAACACTGCTGGGTCTGATCCAGGTCTACTCAATGTCAATTACTTGGAACAGCAGCTTTTGGCTATTACATAACGAGTGTCATGTGGTTTGATTAAAAAAAAGAAAAAAAATGACTAAATACCTAAATAAGAGTAAAAAGCAGTGGAAGGGAAAGTGTAGAAATGATGCAGCAAACTCCCCAAAAAGAATAAAGGCAACAAAATAAATCAGTCAGTCGGGTCCCATTTGATTTGCAGAGATGGAATCCATGTCAGAGCTTTAAGCTGTTCACCAAATTTAACTTAGATAATATTAAAATTTCTATTGCATACCACTTGAGAGAACTCAAGTGTGGAATTCAAGCCCAATAAACATGATAGCAAAGCAAACAGTTGCTCTGCTTCTACAATGTCACAGATAAATATGCTAACCTATTTCCTACAATTTATATAAAGCCATTTGTAGTTGTGGAGGTCTCTCCTGTGAACCCTGCCAGGTGCAGCTCGGAGCATTTTTATGAGGCAACTGCAAAAACACAAAACAGCACGACTGTTGTGTCAACTCAGCACGCTGAAAGCAGACAACTGAAGATACATGCCGTGTCCCTATGAAACACCTGTGTAGATGTAAATGTAGCCTATTTGTGACTGTGTTTGTCTCTTGAGCCACACTTTCCAAAATAAGCAAGATCACTAAAGAGGTTGCATGATAGATTTTCCTGCACCACAAGTTTGGAAAAGGCACACAGAAAACAACGAAACAGGTTCTTCAGGCAAATATGAGGCTGTTTGTAAAAATATAGTTTGATGAAAATCAACAATTCACATACTTTTTTTCCCAAATGTAAAAGTTGCTCCTTAAAAGTTCAATGATGATACCAAGATGATTTTTGCATACATTTCCAAAGAAACAGTTAGTAGCTGAAGGTGCTCATGTCCAGAGTGCGCCTCAGCATTCCAGTTTCAGCTGTCCAAAACTTTTAAACATATTCCAGGATGTTCTCACAGCATGACTCGAAACTTTCACTAGTGTGAGAATTCAGTGGGAAGACACACTCTGACCTTTACTATAAACAACAACAGCTCGATGTACAGCAGAGACAGATGCATGAATAAACACAGTACACCCGGAAGGACAACGCAAAAATTAGCTTTGGATCGGCCCTCTGAGGTTAAGAGGCATGTCATTTCTCAACAGACTTCAACATAACTGTGGCTCTGCGACAGTCCTGAAAACATACAGTATAACTTCAACCTTCTCATGTACAAGAGAAAAAAACAGATATTTTGAGGGTTCGTGTTCTTCAACTGAGTATTGCTTTGCTTCTATTTGAACGGAATAAAAGCAGATCTCGGTCTCTGTGTCCATCAGTAATGCACACACAGCCAGACAATGTCAGACTCAGGGACGTCTAGTTATTGATATAAAAATAAATTGTCTATCAGTGAAATCATTAATAAAGCTGCTTAATGAGTCTTAAAGGGATAGTCAGAATATTTTAAAGTAAAATTCTGTGGAAAGGTTTATGAACAATTCAAATCTTATTAATGTTGTTTGCTCTTTGAACAACCTCAGTTTGGAGAGGAACTGAGATTCTGTCTGGATTGATGAGCTGATATCTACCGTCTTGAAACAATTAAAATCTTAAAGACTCACTCTGATAAAAATCACGTTTTTTGTGTTGTTTACATGTTCTTGTGGCATTTTCTGATGTTAAAGGACATATATTAAGCTCAGAATTGCATTTTTGAGTATTTCTGCATTCAAATCACTGTGAATCAATAGCAGATGCATAAACGTGGTTAAAAAAAGGGTCCATTTGTATCGCATAAAAGACACTGGGCGTGGCACAAGCTCCTGCTCTGCTAGGTGTAAGCTAGAGCTGGCATAAACGGCGCAACTCGGAGGGGCGAAGGATCATCCACATCAACGGTTCCACCCACAGCGCAGAGGGGAATTGCTAATGAGCTACTCCTGCTATGCAGAAACTACTTCCTAGCAAACATCACAGGTTTCCTGATTTTGGGTAAAAACTCCATAAATCATAATTTAAAGGCCACTGAAAACATTTTAAAATAGCTCAAAAGATGATGGGAGTGGGTCTTAAAAAGTATTTTCTGAACTTGTACATTGCAGGCAATTCCATGGTTGACAATCGTTTAAAAATTCTATAGTTATTTAAATGTGGATACAGCAGTCTGGCCACTCCTGACACACAATATAATATTTCTGTGGTAACAAATGTGTAATGCAAAAATGGCAGTGTTGCAAGAGTTTATGAAGAAAAGCTCAATGAAATACAAAAATATTTTCAGAGTCTGACCATTTTGGACTTTGTAAATTTATCCATATTTAAAAAAACTGAGATTATTGACATCAATAACATTACAACACACCCAACGAACTTGGACTTTAAGCAATGAATGACCAGCAGTTGTTCTTTGGAATAATAAAAAAAACGTGTTTTTTTCACAACACAACAGTTTGATAGCGTTTAAATTTTTAACGAATTGACAAACAGAACTTTGTTTTGTCAAGTGGTATAGAAAAAAAGTTATGACAACCTAACACAAAGGATTGTGTAAGCTGTATCATCTTCACCATATGTTGTCTCCATCATACCCAAATGCTGTTGAAATAAAGAGGTCACTACATTAAAAGAAGACAGGGAACTTAATACAAGTGATAAATCTTTCAGATGCAATGCCACAGTTCTTCTTGTACACATAGAAGCAGACTCATAGAATTGAGAGGTTGGGAGTTTTCAGTGCTCAGACTGTTTGTTCCCCATATGGGAAAGTACCAAGAGCATACAAAAACCCTGAGCTGCTGTTTGACACGTCTATGTTTGAGTTGTGGCTCTGGAGGAAATAAAAAAGGTTGAGGCTTCTCTTCACTGCTTCTCCTTTGGGAAATCAACTTGTGCTAGTTTTTGCTAAGACTGTAAAGATTGTTTTACAATCTTTTGGCCTTGTGGGGAATTTTTGTGACCACAGGAAGTTGCCAGTTACAACAGCAACAAGATGCTATAAGAAAATTGAACTGGTGGTTATGCAGCGCCACAGGATAAAAATGTAGGAACTAATGAGTCAAATGCATTTACTACAGTCACGGTACTGATTTCCCTGATTACGAAAACAGTCAGACAAGTACTCTAAATTTTCTTTTTGAAGGTGGACATTCTTACCTTCCAACAATGATAACAATAAGAATCAAAACTAGGGTTTATACTTGGGCCTTTTGTGCTTCTCCAAGCATCAACACAAAACTATAATTGTTTATGACAATCTTTTGTGTAAACAACAAGTGCAACAGCAAATATTTTTATTCACTGGAATAGTAAGATATAGATTGAAAGTACTTTGATCATATAAAACACCGTTTAAACTTTCCGATGTTGTAGGATGTGCAATATTTTGCCTTTTAGGGCATCCAGTGTGACCAATGTTATGACATTACTTTTGGCTCATACCATCATTTGGGGACAGTAACCATGAACCAAGAGATGTCATTATCTCCTA